>CM062814.1:560475950-561075950 GCA_031772625.1 Pinus tabuliformis | reverse complement strand
TTTAAAAGACTAAAAAGTTTCTTGTTCAAGATGCAACAAGCAAGAGAAGAGGCTCCTAACTTAGGAGGTCTTGGTTGTCCTTCCTCACATTACTATCCCCAAGAAGAGAAACTAAGGAGAATTGGTTTGCAATGTGTAGAAAATGAGGGAAGAGGCTCCTAATGTAGGAGGTCCTCGTTTTCCTTCCTCACAGTTCTACTTCAATCAAATTTCCATTGCATCAACTAAAAATAAATTTCAAGAAATAATACAGGAAATGAAAAAGGGATGATTTTAGCTATGATTCATAACTTGATAGAAAGAGAATTTAACTTAAATTCTTGTTTTTCCTTTAATACGCAAATTTTACTTTGAACTAACATCATCCCATAATCACACAAAAAGCATCACACATCTAAATAACCGAATCATAAATCTTAAACAAGAAATACTGAAATTGAAATTATGCTAATGTAATCAAAGTGTACTTAGCTTGGTATGGGGGCCCTCCAACATTTCATTGTACACCTAAGGAACTATCAACTACAACTAACTTATGAAGATATCCACAACGTGAACAAAAAATTAGAATAGTAGAAAGTATTCTTCAAATTATCAAAAAGTCTCCAATAGTCTGAATACAAATTTAATAAATGAATGGTTCATAAACTCAAGTTAAATACACAAATTATCAACAAGCTTAGCTACAATAGCTCTAACAGTATTTATCTATCCTAGTCCATCCATCTAGGTCGAACTCATTAAGTCTAGTTCACAAAATTAACCAAAATCCCAAAAAATCATATTTTTCCCCTTTTTAATAGGGATTTCTAAATGACAGGTCAAGTTTGACCAACGTTAATTGGGCCCGTGTTTGCATAGTTTGACCGAACCAATAAGTGTTCAACCATCCGTGTTTCCCAAGCTTTCCAAATATGCACTCAACTCTTGCCCAGGTGTCCTACACATATGACTTTAACGGAGCTATTATGAGAATTTTTACTGCAGTCCAAATTTACTCTTAAAACCCAATTTTTACAAAAATCTCTAAAAATTGAAAAACTTAGATTAGTTACTTGAATATGGAAAATAAGAGTTAAATGAAGCATATGTGAGTGAAATATGATGGAATATGGTGTTAAATGGATGGGTTTAGCATAGGTGAAAATGAGCAAAATTGAGGGCCAACATCTCCCTTTTGCTGATGTGCAAGCATGTCCTCATGCTTGCTTCCTCTATTTAGACCTTCTGAGTGATATTGCACCTACTATACTTGAACCTGTAACCTCTTCTTATGCAGCTCGAAGTAAAATATCAATGCCCTCATGCTCCTTTTCTTTGTAGATGGCATCTTTTAATTTTTTTTTTCATATTTACATTTCCATAACTTCTTCTCTTTTAACCATTTGTAGGCTTGTTTAGAAATGAGCATACTTTGAGTTTCAAGATTTCTTATTTTCTTGTTCAATTTCTTGTTTTCTTTGACTATGTTTTTGTTGTTTTCCTTGTACATTTTGTTCTCCCACTTCAAGTGCCTTTCGATGATTTTATTGTCCTCTAGCTCACTAGCCAACTCTGTTATTTTCTTCAGATATTCCTCATTGTGCAATTGTGTCGATTCCTTCCTCCGCTCTTTATCATATGAATGAGATGAGGTGGCTCCAATCGAATCATCCTAAAAATAAGATCCTTTTTCTATGGGCTCTTCCCGAGCTTCCTCCTCCAATCTCTGTATGATCTCATCAATTTGTTTTGATGTTTATGGAGGTTCGGTTTCAACAATCTCAATTTCTGGGTCCTTCCCTTAGTTGCTTGGTTCTTCTTGTGATCTTCTTCTTGATCTCCTAGGAATGGAAAAAAATGATTTTTCTTTCTCAATCATAACACCGTCTTGCTTCTTTTTCAATCTTGTCCCAGGATATAAAGGAGAATTCATGATACTTTTCGTGAAATGTAATTGCTCAAACCTTTCCTCATTCCATGTTATTTGGTCTTCAAAGTGAGTTTTGGCCAAAACTTCATTCCAAAGTATCCATTTTTTTCTTGTTCGATACTCAAAAAGTATCTTTATCAACCCACAATGATAGATATTATTCTTTTTAGCTTATGTTTTGTTTTTAACATTTTCTATCATTTTAGTCAAGCTCTTTGAAAAGAAGTAAGGAATATTGATTTTACAGTCTCCTTTGATATGTTGAAGAAATTTTATATGACAAAGTTAGACTATATTATGCCTATTGTCACAAGTAAAATATTTTTGGATGATCACAAATAATTCTAACCAAGGCGCTTTGAACCAATCCCTTAAAATTAATTTTGTCCTATCAAAGGTCCTATTTCTTTGTTTTTCTAGGAAAAGGGTCCAACCTTTCTCCTTAAAATGTAAACCTTTGTGATATTCTTCTGCTATTAGAGGAATTTCTAATGCTTCAGATATGAAATTAGGATTCACTGGTATGGGAAGTTGACCCACTTTAGTTTGCCCATTTTCAAAATTTTCTATGAATTATTCTATAATTTTTTCATTGTGGCTATTGAATTTCCTAAGGAACTCCACTAGTCCCGCTCGAGACAATTTTTCCACTCCTTCTTTACTCCAATTTTCTACTTTGAAGTCTTTGGGTTCCATTTTTGTTTCCATTTGCATATGCTCTCTATACCAATTTATATAACCTTGCCCAGTAAATAATCTCATTATGAAGATAACAGACAAATTGTTTCTTATTCATGCAATAACAATCTTGGTAAATGCACTTACCAGATCTCCTTAGCTCTTGAAAACAAATGAGATTACTTTCTTTTCCTATAAATCTTCAATTTTCTTGACTTTTGCTACAATTGATATCAACACAAGGTTCTCTATTTATAAATCTGATTGAAAAAAAATTTTGGTTGTGTAAAAGACACAAAAGAAAAATCTACACTGTAAGAAAATCTCTCACTATTTAGCAAATTGTATTTCCTCATAAAAATTTATGAAAAGACCTGCATTCTCTATTTAACTGATCGCTCAGATTTTTTCCTCAACTTGTCCTGACTATGAACCACACTAGTTGGTTCGAAACACGTCGACAAATGATTCTCTATGTGATTTTGCCGAAATTATTCTCATAATCAAGACCTCCTCTGTTTTAGAAAATGTGTACTGTGTTTTTGAAATAACATTCACTGTGAAATTTTTTTGACAAAAATTGCATGAGGAAATCGTGGTTATGGTACCTGAACTGCAACAAAAGTTTGTATAAACTTCCTGTTAATGTTTTTTCTTCCATGTGTAAAATTATAGTTTCAATTAAACTCATTTATAATATATCAAGAAATCGTAGATTCTACAGGTGGCAGAGGATTTTGAAGATGACAAATTATTAAAAATCTGGAACTAAAGTTGTATTTTTCTCCCATTATGACACCTATTAAAGAAAATATGGAGTTTAATGTTTTTCAAATCATTCTAGTTGTTTGAGGAGTCTTTGTAATTTACGCTTACATTATCACTGCGAGTCACTGCGATAATTGAGGAATTCTCTGCGTAATTTGCGAATTTTGTTGGAGCTCAGCGCAAAGGAAATCCCAATAATTTTCTCCTCCCAAAATTCCTTTAAATTTTCCATGCAAAATAGGGTTTTCCTTTCCTTATTTCTCCACTGCTACTCAAGGTTCCTCTTTTCCTTATTTCACCACACTTCTCTTTCACATAGTCTTTCCACACTACTCACAGAGTCTCTTCATGGCACAGGGTTTCTATTCTATGCATTTACCTTTACTATCTATGTTTTTCTCTTTGGTCAAGGCTTCCTTACACTGTGGGTGAATGAGTAGCATTTCTCTCTGTCTCTAAGCTGATTTTGGCTATGATGATGAAGGAGAATACGTAGATTATCCCTTTGAAATGTTTTTGACAGTTTCAATGTTTAGCTATCTTGTCCATTTTTTATTTGGGCTGCCACTTGTGTTAATGCATCAAGATTCATCATGGTTCATTTACAAATGAGCGTGTTACTTTTTGTACACTCCTTTGACACTTGTTTTGTATCACTAGGGTTGCATCATAGTTTGCATTTTAGAGTTTTGAATACTCATAACCATTAGGACCCTAGCTTATGATTTTGTATTGCATGTAACCTTAGCTTATCATTGTTTTCTTATCCATCATACTTATGCGCATGTTGCAAATTCATGTTTTTATCATTTTAAATTTTGTCTTTTTTCATCATATACATATGTATTTGATTTTGAAATGACCATAGTTTTAGGTCATTTCAAATCAAATTTTCTTGATATTTTTACAATGATACTAACTTCTTGTTTTTTTTTCGTACATGCATAAACTAATCCTTCATGTTGTATAGACAATTTCTTCATGATGCAACAAAATTTTGAAAAAGGAGATGTGGCCAACAATATTGGTCAAAAATTGCAAATGATATGGTTGAGTAATGAGATGTGAATGTATGGTTTGGTGATGAAATGAAATGTGAATGTATGGTTAAGTGATGAAATGAATGAATATGTAGGGTGATATAGGATAATGTACAATGTACATGGCTAGAAGTATTTCATATTCAAATTTTAAGCTAAGTTATCAATATTTAGAAAAAAAATTCAAAATCAAAGGCTTTAAGAATGATTTTAAACTTACAATGCTTTTCCCTTTTATTTGATAGCTCCTTATCAATGCTTTGATTCTTTTGTCAACATTTGACCTTTTCAAAATAAATTATTGTCAATATTGTACTATAAATAGATGCTTGTAGATGCTTCTCAAGTCCTTTTAATGTTCATTTGAAACAGGTCCCTTTTGTATATGATTTTGATCTTGTTTGAAACAGGTCCGTTACTGATAAATGATATGGTTATAGTGCCTCAGGTCCCTTCTATAGTGTAGTTGCTTGATATTAAACCATTGCATGGTTTGTTGATTTATTATGAATATTCCCCATTGCTGACCTTAAGACTTGTCCTCAAGTCTTTAAATTTTTGGAAGATCATCGTGGAAAAAAAATAAAAATGAAAAGCATAAAAGGGAGAATTCATATTGGTCAAACAAGTTGGTTTTACGATATGAATTTTAGTTTGTATTGGGCCAGTGTCCTATATTTTCACAACCAAACTCTATTATTTTTTATTTATTTTTTATTTTATCTTGTTCTGGAAATAGGGAAGGCATATTACTATGTTGTCCCAATACTTCCATATTGTCTTTTGTTAATACTATGTTCAAAAAGAATTCTTTATTGATAGGTTTGTTATAAACTTTAGGTCTATGACCATTAACAAGAAATGAAATTGTTGCTTCAACAATTGTTTTTATTTCGACTGCTCCATTGTCAAATATGTCTTCTATCTCATATGGACCAAGCCAATGAGTAGTGAAATTAGCTTTGAAATCTTTGTATTTGGAGTCAAAAAGAAGTGCCCAACCTCGCTTATGAAATTTTTTGTTTTTGATAAATCTGTCATTCTATTTGATTCTTTGTTGTTGTACTAGTGAGGTATGTTCAATTTCCTATTATCTAATCTCATGTAGTTCATTCAGTTGCATAAGTCTCTGTTGTTGAGCTTCTAATAGGACCAATCCTAATTCTGGTGCAAGTTTGAATGTATGAATTTGAAATTTGATTGGTAACAAGACTTGTTTACCATATGTTGATATGGACTGAATCCAATAGTGTTTTTCCATGTAATTTTGTATGCCTATAATGCATCTTTCAATTTGTCTAGCCAATCTTTTCTGTTCATTTGTACTGTCTTTTCCATGATGTTTTCCAGAACCTTATTAGTAGATTCCACTTTTTCGTTTGCTTGTGGATGATATGGAGTAGACTTTCTATGTTTGAATTTGTATTTTTCTATAAGATCTCAGACAAGTTTAGAAGTGAACTGTGTTCCCTGATCTATAACAATTTGTCTTGGAACTCCAAATCTTACAAAGCTTTCTTCAAAGAGGAAAGAAACCATTTTTTCATGTGTTTCTCTTGCCACTGATTTTTGTTCAACCCATTTTGTAACATAGTCTATACATACTAAGATGTACTTCTTTCCATTTGAAGGTGGGTTAATTGGTCCCACAAAGTCTAGAGCCCATTGTTCAAATGGTTCTATAAGTAGTTGTGGTTTCAGTGGCATCTCATCTAATATTACAGGTCTTCCAGTTCTTTGACAGCTATTAGATCTTTTTCAATAGGTCTTTGAGTCTTTGAAAATTGCTCGCCAATAGTAGCCAAGTTTGAAAACCTTGTATGTTGTCCATTTATCTACAAAATGGCCACCACATGGTTCATTATGACATGCTTTTAGAGTATCAAGAATTTCATATTCTCTCACAAATTTTCTTATCAAAAGATCGGGACTAGTATAAAAGAGGTCACCATTGACCCAAGTATATCTAGCACTCTGTTTAATTGTTTTCCTTTTCTGCTTTCTTGTGAAATGGGATGGTAATATTCTAGATGACAAATAATTTGCTATATCTGCGAACCATGGGGTTTTAGCTGTTACAGAAAAGAGATGCTCATCAAGAAAATTGTCTAAAATATGGATAAGATCATCAAGAGAATTAAGTCTTGACATAAAATCTTCCACTTGATTATGTTTTCCTGGTCAACCTAGAACAATGATATTGAATCCTTTCATTAGTAACAACCATCTAGTAATTCTTCCATTAGTTATTGTTTTCTTCATTAGATATTTAATGGTTGAATGATCTATATGAATAAATACTTGATTTCCTATTATATAATGCCTAAATTTATTGACTGCATGCACAATAGCTAACATTTCTTTTTCAGTTATTGTGTAGTTTAATTCTACTGGAGTTAAACTTTTTCTTATGAAATAAATGGCATAGTTAAACTGATTTTATTTTTGTCCTAGAGATGCTCTTATAGCCATGTCTTATGAATCAGTGGATATCTGGAATGGAAATGACCAATTTGATCCTCTGAGAATGGGTGTTATAGAAAATTTCTCTTTCAGTTTTTCAAATGCATTTTGACAATTTCTAGTCCATTGAAACTCAATGTCTTTTGCAAGTAATTTAAACAAGGGTAAAGCTATCTTGCTGAAGTTTTTAATAAATCTTCTGTAGTAGCCTGCATATCCAAAGAAACTTACTTCTTTTTTTGTTTCTGGTGTCGTTAAGTTTACAATGGCTTGTATCTTTGTTGGGTCTACCTTAATTCCAGAAGAAGAAATGTGGTGTCCTGATACTATCCCTTCAGTTAACATCATAAAACATTTTTCATTACTGAGGGATACGTTTGTCTCTATGCATATTTTTAGAAATTTTTCAATATTATTTAAACAATCATGAAATGTACATCCATAAACAGTAAAATCATTCATGTAGACTTCAACACATGCATGTATAAGATCTGCAAAGATAGCTAATACTATTTGAAATGTAGTAGGTGCATTACATAGTCCAAAAGGTAAAACATTATAAGCATATGTTCCCCATGGACAAGTAAATGTAGTTTTATCCTGATCTTCTAATGCTATCTTGATCTGATTGTATCCACTAAATCCATCAAGAAAGGAAAACAACTTTTTCCTTGCTAATGAGTCTAATACTTGATCAATGAATGGTAGTGGAAAATGATCTTTCAATGTTTCTTTATTCAATTCCCCATAGTCTACATATATTCTCCATTTTCCATTTTTCTCTAATACCACAACTAAGGGAGAAACCCACTGATTATCAGAGATAGGGTAGATAAATCCTACATGTAATAGTTTCTGTAACTCTTCTTTCGCTATCTTCTTCATCATTGGATTCATTCTTCTTTTTGGTTGTCTTACTGGTTTGATTGTTTCATATGTGTAAATGTGATGGATACATGTTTTTGGATGGATTCCTTGCATGTCTGTATAGTCCCAGGAAAAATATTTTGAATATTTTTGCAATAATGCAATTACATGTTGTTCTTTTGATGGTTGTATATTATTACGAATATTTAAATTCTTTCCAGGAGAATTGGCAATTGAGTTGATAGGAAAAATGCTTTCAAATGAATTTTGTAATGATTGAATAGTACAATTTTCCTGAAAGCATTGATTTAGAAGATGATTTGCAACTTCATATTGTGTTATTCATAGCTGCTCGGAAATATCAGGTTATGAGATAAAAAGGTCTATTAAATCCACATTTTCTTCTTGTTCTCTAAAATTAGAGGATCGATTAATACTTAAAACAAGTAGAGTTTCTTCCTGTTGATCATCAGGCCATGATAGTAAAGAAGGTGATTGAGAAGGAGGATAGAGTGTGATATGTTTCCTTTCATCTCCATGTGTTATGATCATGCTTCCTGATCTACATCCAACGAAGGCATCTGTTGTGGCTAACCATGGTCTGCCAAGAATTAAAGGATGGCCTCCTAGATTAGTTTTTGGTTGCAAGATTAGAATGTCTACAACATATTCCCATTAGTCCAAATAAAAATGATGTCTTCAAGTATTCCATCCGGTACTACTTGAGTTCTCTATGTTATTTCTAAAATTGTAGTAGTAGGTCGAATATTTCGCAATTTTAAATAGTTCATAGTTTCTATTGTCATGACATTTATAGCAGCTCATAGATCAATTAAAGTTTTAGGAATTGAAAAATATTGATTGAAATGGTAACCATTGGTATCCTTGGATCAATATATTTTTCAATTGTTGTTTTTGCAGACATGAGACTAGCTAGTTTGCCAATGACTTGGATTGTGGGTGGATCTCTTTTCTTTCTGCCAGTTTTCTTAATACATAATTCCTTTATTATTTTTGTATAAATTGGAATATCTTTGATAGCTTGCAACAAAGGAATTTTGACATAAGAATTTTTTAATTCATCTATGATATCAAATTCAGGAAGAGAAATTGAAGTTTTCTGATCAACTAACCTTTCTGGGAAAGGTGGTGTCTGAGTGATAATAGTTTTTCTTTTCTGAATTTGATTCCTTGGATTATATTTTTAATATTGTTTTCTTTCTTCAATTTGTTCTTCGATTATTATTAGATAATATTTTTGGAGAACTTCTCCTAACCTCAAGTTCATATCTTGAATAGGAAGAATATAATATGTAGGAAATAATGTTGTTTCTTTCACATTATAGGCTGGCCTCTCCACTCTGTTACTCGGATTTGCTACTAACTGAGCTAGCAATTGAGTTGGTCTAGGTGGTGGTTGGTTATAAGGTAGTTGAAGCTACTAAGGCTAATTTAATGCAGGCATTGATTGTTGTGTAAATGGATTTGATTGAGGGAATTACTAGAATTGCAGATGGGAATGATTGTTGAGGATATGGATGTCGATATGAATGTTGAGGATAAGATTGATATTGTTGAGGGTAAAATTGTTGGGGAGGTTGGGCTCCATAATCATATCCTCTTCAACTTTTTGAAGGTTGATTTTGGTTTTGCTAAGGAGTCCACACCTACCATGGCATAGGTTTATTCCATGAATTTTGATACTGAAAATTCAGGGGAATTTGTTGAGGAAACTTTTGAGATGCACTTGCAAAACGTGGTTTCCAAGCTCTTATTGGTGCCATATAATAAAATCCTTGAGTTTCTTCTAATTGACCTACTTTCAACTCTTTTAATGTTGGATAATCATTTGTAACATGATTTTCCATATAAAGTCCACAAACATTTATATTATCCAAAGGACATTCTCGTAAAAGATGATTCTTCCTACACTTAGGACAAAAGATTGAGATTGTTTGTTCTTCTTCTTGTTGTTTCTTGTTTTCTTTCAATGCATCAAATTTTGTTCCTAAGGTGCTCAAAAGATTGGTTTTAAAGTTTTCTAATACACTCCCTATTTTTTCTCTTGTCACTCCTCTTGTTGCTGATTTAGAAGCTCTAAAAGTTATATCTCTTTTTCCTGTTTTGGATGTACCTCTAGAGTACTTTTGACATAATTAAGCAATTTCATCGAATGGTAAGTATGAAATATCTCCTCTACCCATCACATTGAGAATATCAAGATACTCATCTCATATTCCTTTAAGAAAAATTGTTCTAATTGTATCAAGATTTAGAGAATGTTGTTTGGATTTTTGCATGTTGTAAAGAAATCATTCCAAATATTCTTCCAAACTCTCATCTTCTTATTGAGACATTCTAAAGATATCTTCTTTTGAATCTCTAGGCCTAAAATGGGCTTGATATTTCTTAAGGAAACATTTCTTCATTTCTTCCCAAGAAGTAATAGAGTGTTCTTGTAATACCATAAACCTTTTTAATGCAGTTGCTTTAAGAGTAGCAGGAAAAAGACAAAGCTTATGTGTATCATCAATATAAACACAAGTTCTAGATAAGATATAAAATTCAAACATGAATTAATCAAGATCTTAAGAAGACATTCCATAGAAATTTGGTAAAACTGAAGGTACAATATTCTTCATTTTTACATCTTCTCCTAGAATTTCTCTAGTATCTACAATTGGAAATCCAAAAGCAGATTCTTCATCATTTTCTATTTCTACATCTTTTCTTCTCTTATGGTCATATTCTCTTTTGGTATCTTCTTCTCTTTTCCTTTCCACTTCTCTTCTTGCCTCTTCTTCTCTTCTTCTTTGCCATTCTTTTTGTTGTTTTTCATATTGTAACCTTTGTTATGGAGTGAGGATGGTAGATCCTTGTCCTTCTTCCACCATATCTTTTTCAGTAGTTTCAAATGTTTCAGTAACAACTTGAGATTCAACTTATTTTATTTTTTCAAAGATGGGTTGATTTATTTGTTGAATCATAGGTTGATCAATTGGTTTTCTTTTCTATCTTTATTTTCCTATAGAAGATGTTCCTATGTGTTTTTGTTTTCTCTACACTCCATAAGCTAACAAAAATTGTCTTTCAACAAGACTTAACCTTTGTCCTAAACATTTTTTTCATCTAACTCTTCTAAAGTTGGTTTTCCAGCAATTGGTGCAGTTAGTTCAAATTGAGGTGGTCTTGCTTCTACGAATGGGTTAGTAATTGGGGGGTCTTGTTTTGTGTATCTACCTTTTTCATCTCTTTGTCTAGGCGTAAATGACCATAACGAAAAATCCTATTTACTTTTTATTGTTTTTGTTCTTTTTTTATGTTTTTTATGTTTTCTTTTTAAAGCTTACTATTTTGATTAACTTTGAATATGCTTCCCAGGAAACGGCACAAACAATGTAAGGTCAATTTACTAAGTAAGCTAACATGTGTTTTACCTGTCAATCCAGGTTTGTAGACTTAGAAGCATGTCCAAAATATATGGATTTCAAGTGAAATCAAATTATGAAGGCATGACTATAAAGTTAAAGGAAGTGCATATTACAAATATATTCTAAGTTTTAAAAGACTAAAAGTTTCTTGTTTAAGATGCAGTAAGAAAGAGAATAGGCTCCTAACTTAGGAGGTCCCGGTTGTCCTACCTAACAATATTGTTCCCAAGAAGAGAAACTAAAGAGTAGTGGTTTGTAATGTGAAGATAGCAAGAGAAGGGACTCCTAGCTTAGGAGGTCCTAGTTGTCCTTCCTCATAGTTCTACTCTAATAACATTACCATTACATCAACTAAAACTGAAATTCAAGAAATAATACAAGATTTGCAAAAAGGATGATTTTAGCTATGATTCATAACTTGATAGAAAGAGAATTTAAATTAAATTCTTGTTTGTCCTTTCATATGCAAATTTGACTTTAAACGAACATCATCCCATAATCACACAAAAAGCATCACACATTTAAATAGTTGAATCATAAATCTAAAACAAAAAATATTGAAATCAAAATTATCTTAATGTAATCAAAATGTACCTAGCTTGGTATGGGGGCCCTCCAACCTTGCCTTCTACAACTAAGGAAATCTCAGCTACAACTAAGTTATGAAAATATCCACATCATGAACAGAAACTTCGAAAAGTAGAAAGTATTCTTCAAATTATCAAAAAGTCTCCAATAGTCTGACTACAAATTAAATACATGAATGACTCATAAACTTAGTTTAAATAAGAAAATTATCAACAAACTTAGCTACAATATCTCTAACAATATTTATCTATCCTAATCCATCCATCAAGTTTGAACTCATTAAGTTTGGTTCACAAAATTAGGAAAAATCCCCAAAAATAATATTCAGCCCCTTTTTAATAGGGATTTCTCAATGACGGGTCAAGTTTGACCAATGTTGATCGAGCCTGTGTTAGCTTAGTTTGACCAAACCAATAGTTGTTCATCCATTTGTGGCTCCCAATATTTCCAAATATGTGCTCATCTCTCGCCCAAGTATCCTGCACATATGACTTTAACATAACTATTACGGGAATTTTTACTGCGGTCCAAATTTACTCTTAAAACGCAATTTTTACAAAAATCACCAAAAATTGAAAAGCTTAATTTAGTTACCTAAATATGAAAAATAAGAGTGAAATATGGTGGTAAATGGATGGGTTTAGGATAGGCAAAAATGACCAAAATTGAGTGCCAACACCTTCCATCTAGATAATGGATGTTTGATGATCGACCTCCCTATTTTCCATTGTTGCCTAAATTCGAGGAATAATATTCCCAACATATACAAATATTTATGCCTCTTGAGAACTGTAAATTTGAGGTCTTCCATCCTAGTGTGATGAACAATATCTCCTGCGATTCTTTCCAACACAAGTCCAACATTGGAAATGCTTCTTGCCATTTCCCTTATTCTGCTCCTTAGATTGAAATCCATGTCCTCTTTCAATTACATTGAACTTATTATAAGGTGCCACATGCTCCTTATCATCTGCATCGTGAGGTCTTACTCATTCCTTACCCCACTTTCCCTTAATCTTATCATTACCTTTCTAATCCCACTTGGGCTTAGAATTATGCTTAGACTTCTCATAATAATGCTTCAACTTCCCAATGACTTCTTCTAATGACTGAGGCTGATCATATTCGATCTGGCATTTAAATGATAAAGGTAATCCGTTAGTGAGCCTTTAGATGTTTATATCCTCATCCTTAAGATATGGCACATACATCAACAACTCTAGGAACTTAGTCAAATACACTTAATCTATCATAGAACCCTCTTATGCTCACAGAATTCCTTAGCCTTTTCATTGTAATATATCTCAAACAAATACTTCTTTCTAAAGGGTCTTTTAAACTCGTGCCAACTTAACTCCTCTGTCTTGATGCCTCTGGCATGCTTCACATCCTCCCACCAAACATCTAGTTTTCCCTTGAGACTCAAAATACTTATCTTAGCTTTCATATTCTCTGTATAGTCATGCAATTGAAAAAACATCTTCATCCCAAGTGGTCATGATTTTGCATCTTCCAATTTCTTCATATCTCCATCAAATGCATGAGGTTTGGCTTTCTTGAATTCATCTGGAAAGTATTGCTTCTCACTCCTCCTATAAGGATGGTGGCAGTGATGACCATGATGTTTCTCTGAACCGGAAATATTAGAACCCATAAGCACTACCTCTCCTATTAGGTGTATCCAACCACATACCACCTCTTACTATGTCATCCATGTCCAACATATATCTTGATTGAGAATTGTTACCATATGCCCCATTAGTCCTTTCATCTTGTCCATGACTGATTCTTAGTTGTGCCTCTCTCTGAAAATCGGATAATCTCTAAAGGATCACTACATTTACTTATTCTTTCTCTTCCTGATCTCTAGTGAGCCTTTCCTATGACTCAATTATCTTTCTATTTTCTACCTTGCAACTTTTTATTTCTTCCTTCAGAATTCTCAGTGCATCTACTATATCATGAGAGTATTCATTTGCTTGTTGCTTAGTTAATCTATAAGGAGAGTCTTGTGAACTGCAATCCACCATTCTTCTTGTCATCTTTGATATTCTATCTCCTACAAACATGCCATGTTAGATAAACCAAATATAGACATTATAAAAATCATACTTCAGTGAAGTTCAAGGAAGTCTATCTCGTCTAAACAAATCAGTCCATATTAGCATGATATATATATATATACATAATAACATCATCCTATCAACATCTCACATCAACCTCATGCATGACAACTAAAATGGTAACATTGACTATACAAATGACAAGTATAGCCACCACAATGCATGCATATGACTGATATGTGGGCATAGCACTCACAACTAGCCTGTAACACTCTCCTCCTACATCTTAGTAGGGGAATTTTGAGGTCTAAAATGGGCCTCCTAAGAAAAATGTACAACCAAAATAAACTTCATAAGAACCAATAGGATTCAAGATGATGATGTCAACCATGGGGGATGATTCACCATTTTTGGAGTAAAAAAGTAAAAGATTAAAAAATAAGAAAATAAGAAAACTACTTTTTTAACTTGTATTTTCAGCTTATCTTCCTAAGGTTTTACTCATTTCTCAAGTGAGAGCACTCATTGGATACAAAATCGAATTCATTATCCAAGGAGTACCCATGTTACATACTTTCGAAGGACCCTCCTATACGAAACATGAGAAATACATGAAAACATGTGATTGCAATCACATTTTTCATGTATTAGGTTCCATTGAAAGTATGAAACATGGGTGCTCCTTGGATGAGAAATTATATTTTTCATCCAATGAGTGTTTCTGCTCGAAACTTAAGTAAACCCATAGGGAGATAACTTGAAAATACAAGTTGAAAAAATAGTTCTTTCTTTTTTCCCTCTAAGTTTTGATGATCTAATCTAATATTATTTTATTGTTTCCATTATTATTTTATAATTTCCTTAGGAGGATCATTTTAGACCTCAAAATTCCCCTAATGACCCAAGAAACCAGTCAACCGGGGTAAACATGCGACGAGAGGCCACTATGGTAAGTATCAACCTCCTAGGTAACCTTAGGTAAATGGAGTTGACAAAACAAGACCTTACAGACCTCCCTTAGGTGCTTCATGAACCCCAAGAGCTAATCCACCACTCTAAGTGCCCAGCCCTTCAATTAACCTAGCATTTAAATTAACAAAACCCAAATTCACAGCCATGACAAGGCATGCATGTGACTGGAACCCTATATTCGCTCCCACAATTCCTACAAGGGAGAGACTGCAGTGTTTTTCAGCCAGTTTTGTTCCAAAGACTGCGAGATTTAATCCACTTTTTCAGGGATAGTCTCCAAACCAATGCCTAGAACTCGATGAGACTTTCCAAGGCCATAAATGACAACAAGACAAAGCCTCTAACACAAAACATGATCAAGGGCTTTACCTAACCATGACAAACAATTTTTCATACACCTAGTAAATATGCAACCTATAGGTGTAAATAACATATATGAGCATAGGTGTCTCATATTTATCTGAGATCCACCATGAAGAATTGTTTCCTTATCACTTTAACTCCCATTCCATCCAATAGGTCATAGATGCATTGTTCATTAATTTAAAAGTAAAAACATGATGAGGGCCATACATAGTTGTTGTCATAAAACATATACATAACCAGCATAATAGGGACAACCATATTAATGAAATCAAAGCCATATAAACCACATATAATGCATCATAATACTCATAGATATACCAGGAGAAATAACATTTCATTAATGATGCAAAATCCAAACCTGGGATGGGACTTCCACGTTCCACTCGACCTTAGAATGGCTAAGCCAAATGTCTCTTCAACCATTCACCCCCGTGACATATTCCAAGCATGAATGTGGTATCTCATAGAACACATCAACCAAAAACCATCCAGGGCTTCCAGAGGCCATCCACCTCAACCCATCAAACAGTGATTCCACCTCACAGCTGGACATCACCAAAGCCATCATTCGATCAGTCTCTATCCCAACCTTCAAGGGCTCCAGATTGTTTGTTGCAACTTGACTCCCAGGACTACTAACTCAACCGACGACTATTGTCAGGCTCTAGAATGTTTATCCAAGCAAGTCTTTTAAGACTAGTATCTCAGCCCACTAAGGGCTTCCAAAGTATTTCTGAAACCAGATATTTCAAGACTAATAACTCAACCCAAGTTGTTACAGGGCTTCCAGACCATTTTTCCAACCAAGGTTGTGGGACTAGTAAGTCAACCCAAGCCATTACAAGGCTTCCAAAGTGCTTTTCAAATCAAGCCTTGCAGGAACTACTAACTCAACTGAAGCTAACGAAACATGAGAACCAACCAAAACAAAAAAACGAAATAAAACCAAAATCTCCATGACTATCCAGGAAATGGGAAGGCTAGGCAAATCCACTATCAATCCAGGAAATCTTCCATGCTAGTGATGGATCATAACCAAGAAACCTCATGCATGTACCATGCATCCCAAAACTAGTGAGGAAAATATACATGCAACTCGGTACCTGCAAGAAAAATTGTTGTAGTTGTTGATGCCGATGCCCTCTTAAACTTTCCTACTCTTCCTTTGCCTTCTTGCTCCAAAAATATAAGTATGCCACACCCTCCAACAGTTCTCCAAGAAAACCCTAAGTATCCAAGAGTATGAGAGAGAGAGAGAGAGAATAAAAGAGAGCTCTACCAAAACCTGTCAAAAGCATACCAATTGATCCTCATATGCCTTTTTATGAATGATACCTCTATTTTCTTCATTTTCCATTATTTTTCTTCATTTTCTTCCTCACATGCAACTTGTGGCCTTTCACCTCATTTTTCTCCTAGTTTCCATTATTTTCATAAAGAAATTCCAATTAATTCCTCATGCCTTCCCAAAGCCTTTGACATTTCCTTTGCCAATTTCCTTAGCCATAATAAATCAAATCAACAACCAGTAGGATGTTTCTCGCACCATTCAACTTGGAATTTGTGTCCCATCAACCGTGGCCTTATTACATGAAATTTTCACCAAGGTTGTTATAGAACCCTCCCCATTCGGGGAACACCATCCTTGGTGTTCAACAAAACCTATGACCACAATACTATTGAAAACAAAACATAATATCCATGGAGCTTTATAACACAACTCATTGTAGTATTTACAATGACCACTGTTGAAACATGACAAACATATCGTTTACTCGAGCTTTATAACACAACTCATTACAGTATTTACAATAACCACATATAACAAATAACCATATTGTCCATGCAACTTTATAAATCCATCTCGATATAGTATTTACAATAATACACACATATGCACATTTTCTCAACCAACAGATAAAAATGATACAATGCCCGCATCTGCAACAAGGTAATCTAGAGGTGCACACCTCCACCCTCGAAGTAATACCAGGATTCATATCCTTTCTAGGAAGTCCAGAATCCATTGAAAAACCAAATCTACATCCAATGTCCAACGTTATAATCTCGAACCACCTATCCTCTCAGTGAACAGTTACCAACTCATTGTTCTAGGGTGCACTCCTAATGTGCATATGATTCCATCTAGTAATGCTAAGGACCAAAAAAAATCCATCCCCAATCTTCTCTTCTCTACTACACAGTCGCTCAAGAAATGCGGTCATCCCCTTTCATGTAGTCACACACCTTCCAAGTTCTATTAGCACCCCCATACCGAGTAGTCCATCCCTTGGCAAGGATTCCTCGCATCGCAAGATACAAAATCCAAGGCATATCCCTGCCTTAAAATCATCATACCGTTAATAGAATGCTCATGGAAATATATTGTCACTATTGGGTGCTAGTATCCCACAATGGTCCTTCTCCTGAAGTGCTCTACCAACATACTGTTGCATGTTCCAATTTGTTTTTCTATTGTTGTTAATACTTGCAGTCACTTTCAACCACCCAACTGGGAATTTTCATGCTTCCTATACCAAGCACATAACTCCCATTAGATTCAAAATAAATTGAAATAAATTCAAATCATACCTTATTGGTACCTTGTCAATAAGGTACACTTGCAATCCTGTTTACTTCCTATCACAAGAAGTCAAACTAGCATCTTCGACCAAATCATGTATAAATTGTCACATCATGTTGGCTCGAAACAAAAACCATCATAGATCAAAATCATAACTCACATTTAATGATCATAAAATAGAATCATAGATAACATGTAATCATCATAGGCCAGAATCATAAAAACGTGCATAATTAAACTGAAATAAAATATTGATACTTATCCTTTAGTCAATCATTAGCTTCTATATTGTCTTTACTCTGAACGCACTCTAAATCGGTTGTCAGACCCGAAAAGCACCAAGCGTCTTCTCCTCAACATGTCCACACACACATAGTGCACATCCCACACATACAACCACACACGACATACCACACCATGAAAAACACACTTCTACACTAGACATACAACACATACACCTACACCTAGTGTACAACACAACATGATACATACTCCTATGTCTGGTGTATGACACAACACAACATCTATATACACACAATGTACATTTCGCACACAACATGCGGCACCACAAAATTCATACACATACACCCGATATACACCAAAACTCATACATCTATACCCAATGTACAATGCCATGCAATAAATGTACGCACACAGAGTACAACACAATAAATACACATGTCGTGATATGACGACTACACAATGCACATATATAGTACCGCATGTACTTAACACAGAATGTACGACATGCACAAAATACCACATGTACACTAGTACCATATGTACCACATGTACATAGTACTACCTATACATTAGAACCACCAGTACAACATGTGCACAACATCACATGTAGATGACACCACCTGCACAACGTGTATAGAATGCCACATGTACACTACACCACCTATACAACGTGTACACAATGTCACATGTACATAGTACCACATACATGACATGTACATGACACCACCTATACACAGTGCCACTTTCACGACATGTACACAACACCACCTGCACACAGTGCCACTTGTACGACATGTACACATCACCACATCCACACAACACCATATGTACATAGAACCACATGTACAACACGCACGCAAAACCACATGTACATAGTGTTGCATATCCAGCATGTATATAACATCATTTATACATAGCACCTCATATCCAACATGCGCAGAGCACCATATGCACACAACACTATATGTACCACCATGTACATAATCATTGCATAACAAAAGTACACACACTATATACATACAACACTGCATAAACACAACATCACAGATACAACGTTTACAACATATAAAACATACGCACAACAATAGTACCTCACATCCAAAATCACACTATCTCTACCAAGAGACCTTGCTTCCAGTGCCTTATCCATGCTTGTCCCAACATGTAACAGACCATACTATTTTCATTTCACTGATGCATCCCTCAGTTTTACCTGTCATAACATAAACATAGGCATAATACAAGCATACAATATCATGTCATATCCACATGATACTGCCCTCATATATTTGTCATGACTACTCTTCCCAATTGATTTCTCGTAAGACCAGGAACCTCTTCATGTCATTTTCCTCCGTATGCAGTCATTCCTCCACAAGAACGATTCCTGATGACCCTATCGAATAGTGACCCGGATACATAGATACATACACATATAATAGAATTAACATAAACAATCATGATCTTGTCAGGAAACAATATGCATACATACACGTACATACATATAAACATCAACATAAAAAAATAATGATCTAGTCAGTCAAAGGCATACATATATACATGTATAGGAAGATAGACATAAACATAATCATGATCCCAACATAATTACGTAAGGTAAAGGTTAAGAGAACTTCCTTATTTCTGCATAGCATGCATAACAATTAGAAGAATCATTCCAACATTGCCAACTCACATGACACCTCAGATCGATTTACTTTACCCTTTTGGGTTACCTTTCTCATGATTGTCCTGTCATCATCCATTTACCACAATGGACCCAATCAATCCAACCAACTATCATAGTCTTACCTTTTGTTGCACTTAATCATGCATACATCTTCATCTGAGTCTTACATTTCCTTTTAGGTACGACACATCTCTCCCTGAGCTCCGTTAAATTTCCTCCTTCCCTAACTAATTCCCAAGACGCTCAAAATAATAAAGGAAAGACCGAGAATTAAATAGGAAGAAAACCATGGAAAACCAACAACAATATGACACCACAAACAAAGTGGCATAGCTATGTATGAGACACAATCAAAATTGCCATTCAAGTGCAACAATCACAAAAGACCAAAAGCACAAGACTAACAACAAACACCATGACACAATCCCCATGGTTCCCAAAGAAGGATCAATGATAGCCTTATTCAGAATTGCACAGCAGCTTTATTGCCATGCAATACCCTACATCATATTTTCATAAACACATAACTGTCAATGCAAAAATAAATATACAAACATACTAGTTACCTTACCTTATTGTTCCAAACACGTTTCTTTCAACTGAATGCATCTACTCCATCTCTCAAGAGACTCCAATTCCCTTGATATATCCACCTGCAACTAGAGATTTCTAATATACCTATCAAGTACATGTTCATGACTATAGCACATATCCACATAATATAAGAAAAAATCAAGGTTAAGAAGACTTCATGTATGTGAGGCACTCATTCGTTTGGAATTAGGGTTTCCAAAAATATCCAAAGGAATTCTTGTCCAATTCCTTTCTTTTACCCTTTTTGTCATGTTGCAATTGAGGCTTACTATGTATTGTCACATCACCCAAATATTAGTTATATAAATGTATCAACTATTACCTTGTCATACTAATACCAAGCATGTCTCCTACAACTATTTACCCATGGCAATCACACATTCCAAATATCAATAAAATCATATCTATCAATTTGAGATCAACCTTTACAAACAATCATGTAATAATCCATAGTCAACTCATATTCATTAGAGATAATGCTACAACTGTCACCTACTATACTCAAGTACATATCAACTCCCTCAACACATGTGTTAGTATAATCATCTCAAAAAACAATCAATGGAACATATACTCGTAGTATACAACTCATCAAACATTCAACTAACTTGCAAACATACCATGTTAAATAAATCAACTATATGACATAATTAACACCAGACACTCAACACCAAATAAAAGACATAATCAAGAATGAAGCACCAAGTATACTACATAAGGAAACACATACCTTAGTGTACCTTAGGGGAGGCTATCGTTTCTACACAATCAAACTAGTTAGCAAGATATAACTTTACAACATGTGAACTCAAACATAAATAAGATCATATATCGACAATAGGCACTAACTATCATGTTCAGATCATAAGCTTATAAAAAGTTGTTGTTCATGCATATTAATCATGTATGTATGATCAGTCTAGACTAGAACAACACCATATCACAATAAGTCGACCCATACCTCAATATTATAACCATACCCATCTGCATAGGCCAATCGAAGTTAACACAATACATATAACATCAAGATATTAATGTAATAACCCTAATCATCAAGTTACTAGCATATAGGAAAAAGAAGTTATATATCATGCTCATCAACAACATATAACCTAATCATCAAGTTGTCTAACATAAAACAAAAATAACAATGCATACAACCACAAGTTACTATTATTCATGACACATGTGCATGTAACTATACTAATCAACTATCATCTATCATGTATGTTATGAGAACATAAAAAACATGTACATAAAACTAATGTATATAACCATAATGCATATGAAAATCCTTAACTTACATACATGCATGCCAAACATACTATACATGTATGACGATCTTCTCTTGCCTCGAGGTTCAGTGGTGCAACTTCACTTTAATGATCTACATCTCCTATTGCATCTTAGACAACACATTAGCATCATAACAACCAATAGCACCATGATGACCTAAATTTTCATCAAATTACTTCACAAGGAATTTTTTACTGACTATTCATGGATAACTATAACCAAGATTGTACATTCATAATAACTACATATAACACATATGATGTTATAAAACCAGCTCAAGAAAAGATAGAAAAGAAAGATCAACGCCTTAGAATTTAGCCTCTTCGAGGGGGCAACCTCCTTTACATTACATAAATGAACAATTCTTGGATGATACAAATGACAAAACCTCCTTTCTATATATAGGAGTCTAAGGAGTCACAATATAATCCAGCCGACCTAACAATAATAATATAAAGCCACAAAAATAACAATAGAGGGATTCTATGGGGCACAGAAATAACAATATGGGGGTAATAGGGGCACAACAATATAAATAAGGGGTATAACTACAATAGTAATGGGGTAATCACTAGTATTATAGGGACCCAACACATGAGTGCAAAACCATATACACACCATTCTAGCTAGAGTTGAGTCGTCAATGCATGACCATATCAACTACATAAATCATGACCTTGTGCATGAAAAAAAAAACCACCTCACGTGGATTTGATAACATGTGAACACTGATGTGCATAACAATGCATAATCAACCATACGCACATGAAGGCATACTCCACAACAACACTTTCAACCTTCACATGGAAACATCACCACAACCATGGTCAACATCATGCAAATGCAACAATCACATGGAATACATGCATATGGAACACTATGCAACCAACATGAAAGTATGATCAACACACAGCCTAAGGAGAGTGCAACCATGCTCTGATACCACTCTGTAACACCCTCCTCCCACATCTACCAAAGAAACCAGACATACAGGGTAAACATGAAATGAGAGGCCACTATGATAATACTAAACCTTGTAGGTAACTTTAAGGAAATGGAGTTGACAAAACAAGACCTTACAAACCTCCCTCAAGTGCTTCAGGACCCCCAAGAGCTAATCCACCACTCCAGGTGCCAAACTCGTAAGTTAACCTAGCATTTCAATGACCTAAACCCAAATTTTCTCCCATGACAAGGAATGCATGTGACTAGAACCCTATAGTTGCTCCCACAATGCCTAAAAGGGAGAGATTACTATATTTTTTAGCCAATTCTATGTGAGACACTGTGAGATTTAAGCCACTTTTTCAAGGCTAGTCTCCAAACCAATTCCTAGAACTTCATGAGACTTTCCAAGAAAGTAAATGACACGAATGCAAAGCCTCTAACACAAAATTTGATCAAGTTCTTGGCCTAACCAAGCCTAACCATGACAAATATTTTGTCAAATGCTTAGTAAATATGCAACCTACAGGTGTAAAAAATATATCTAAGCATAGGTGTCTCATATTTATCTCAGACTCTCCATGAGGCATTGTTTCCTTATCACTTTAACTCCCATTCCATCCATTAGGTGATATATACATTGTTCATTCATTTATAAGTAGAAGCATGATGAGAGCCATACATATTTGTTGTCATCAAACATATACATAACCAACATAATAGGGATAAAAATATCAATGAAATCACAACAATATACACCGCATATAATCCATCATAATAATCATAGAAATACCTTGAGAAATAACCTTTCATTAATGATGGAAAATCCAAACCTAGGATGGGACTTCAACATTCCATCCAACAATAGAATGGCTGAGTAAAATCTCTCTTCAACCATTCACCCCCATGCCATATTACAAGCATGAATGTGGGATCTCATAGAACACATCAATAAAAAACCATCCAAGGCTTCCAGAGGCCATCCAGCTCAACCCATCAAATACTGATTCCACCTTAGGGTCGGACATCACCAAAACCATCATCTGATTGGTCTCTATCCCAACCTTTCAGAGCACTAGAACGTTTATTCCAACCCAACTCTGAGGACTAGTAACTCAACCCAAGCTAAGGAAACATGAGAACCAACAAAAAAAAAGAAGGAAATAAACCCACAATCTTCATGGGTATCTAGGAAATGGAAAGGATAGGAAAATCGACTATCAATCCAGGCAATCCTCCATGCCAGTGACAAATAATAACCAAGAAACAACATGCATGCATGCAAAACTAGTGAGGAAAACATACATGTAACTTGGTACCTACAAGAAAACCTATTGTAGTTGTTGATCCCCATGCCCTTTTACACTTTCCTTCTCTTCCTTTTCTTTCTTGCTCCAAAAATCCAATTATGCCACACCCTCCAAGAGTGCTCCAATAAAAATATAAGTATCCAAGAGTATGAGAGAGAGAGATAGAGAATAGAAGAGAGCTCCACTAAAACCTGTCAAAAGCTTACCAACTGATACGCAGAAGCCTTTTTATAAATGAGGCCTCTATTTTCTTCATTTTACATTATTTTCCTCCTTACATGAAACTTGTGACCTTTCACCTCCTTTTTCTCCTAATTTCCATTATTTTCATAAATAAATGCCAATTAATGCCTCATGCCTTTCCAAAGCCTTAGCCATTTCCTTTGCCAATTTCCTTAGCCATAATAAACTAAATCAACACCCACTGTGATGTTTCTCCCACCATTCATGTTGGAATACGTGTCCCATCAACTGTGGTGTTATATATTTTTACATGGAATTTTCACTAGGGTTGTTACATAGCCCATCTAGTCCAAGTGTTTGAACTTGGAAGCTTTGATACCACCTTGTACTACCTCTTCCCACATTTACCCAAATTCCCAAGCTCTCTAGGGTATGAATTGTTGCTGCCCAATGGACAGATCTATCAATGCTCTATTCTAGAGAACGATGAGATAAAGAGGTAGATTCAGGAACTATTGCAGAAAGTGCACATCAAGCCAAGTTCATCACCTTGTGGGAGCCTGATTGTATTGGTAAAGAAGAAGGATGGGACCCAAATTCTTTATATTCACTATCGGGCGTTGAACAAGATCGTTTTCTAGAATAGGTACCCAATACCATGGATTGATGACCTTCTGGACCAGCTCAAGGGGGCCAAATATTTCAGCAAGATTGAGTTGAAGTCAGGTTATCATCAGGTGCCTATCAAACCCTCCGATGTCTAGAAGACTTCCTTCAAATCCAAGGAGGGTCTTTTCGAATGGTTGGTCATGTTGTTTGGATTGAAAAACTCCCCTGCAACCTTCATGACACTGATGGACAACATCTTTTGACCCTTCTCCAATGCTTTTTTGTTGGTTTATTTAGATGAAATCTTGATCTTCAGCCAGATTTTGGAAGAGAACCTCCACCATATTCGACAGGCCCTTCAAACCCTGCACCAACACAAGCTGTGTTCTAACTTGGAGAAATGCACCTTTTTCCTAACCTTAGTTCAATATTTGGGGTACATCATTGATGGGAAGGGTGTCCATGTGGACCCATCCAAGATACAAGTCATTCGAGATTGGTCAGCCCCAGCGACTCTAACAGAGCTCTGTAACTTTTTGGGCCTTCCCAATTTCTACCGTAGGTTCGTGTTAGCTTTCTCTTATATCACTTGGCCTTTAAGCGAAGTCACCAAGGGTAGAGCAAAAGAAAAAAAAATTGGTCGGAAACCTAATAACAAGCATTCTCTAAGTTAAATAATCACCTTTGTTCTGCACCAATGCTCACATTACTAGACCAGCAACAACCATTTGAGATTGAGGAAGATGCCTATGTCTATGTTATTGGCGTGGTTCTTGCTTAGCATGGGCATGCAATGGCTTACCACAGTGAGACACTTTCAGACATAGTCTGAAAGTACCCCACTTATGACAAAGAAATGTCTTCCATTATGCAGGCCTTTCGTTAATGGAAGCATTACATTCTGGGGAAGGAAACAGTCATCCACACAGACCATTGACCTCTACAGTTCATATAGATACAAATGAACTTGCAGAACGATCACCATCATAAATGGTCCACCTATTTGCAACAGTTCCATTTGAACATTAAGTATAAGAATGGCAATACTAATAATGCCTTTGATTGCCTCAGCCAACCACCAGTTATAGTGTTGATCACTGTGCTTGATTCCTATGGGCACGAGACATCAGGGTGGCTACATATTTACAATAGCAAACCAAAATTCGGCAGCATATACTAGACACTTCTGGAAGGGAAACAAGTTCCAAATTTTCAGCTTTAGAATGCACTGTTATGACACCTAGGACACATCTGTGTTCCTTCAAGTGAGTTTTCCAAGATCATTTGGGAGGTGCACTACAGTAAATTTGCTGGACATTTCGTAGTAGAGAAAACAATGGTGGTATTACAGAAGTATTTTTATGGGCCAAAACTTCATCAAGATGTTGGGAAGTACATTAGATCCTGCACCGCTTGTGCCATTGCCAAACTAACCATCAAGAAGCAAGGCCTATATACTCCTCCACCTACTCTTAGCTAGCCTTTGGAATTTGTAACCATGGATTACATGTCGGGCCTTATTTCTACTAAGCACGACAATGATTGCATTTTCGTGGTCGCCGCCAGATTCTCTAAGATGACCATGATGGCATCCTGCAAGAAGATTATCACAGCAAAGACCACTGATAATCTCTTCTTTGAGAGATTATGGATAAACAAAGGGATCCCACAATCCATCGTCTCAAATCGGGAGAGAAGATTCCAGAGTGCATTTTGGTTAAGTGTCTAGTCGATGCTTGATACAAAACTTACTAATTCCATGGATTTCAATCCCCAAACTGATGGCCAAATAGAGGTTTCCAAAAGGATGATTGTACACACTTTTCACATGTACAACTTGAATCATTCATGCATGTGGGATGAAAGTCTCCCCTATGTCCAACACAGCCACAAATGAGCTCTCCACATCTCAACAAGCCAGAGCCTCTTTCAGGTAGGACTGGGATTTCAGCCATTATGTCCCATTGATGTTGTCATACCATTTGCAACCCTTCAAGTAGATTTGGCTAATGTTCAGTCTGAAGTTGAATGGGATAAAAAATTCATTGAGTGCATTTAACACATCTACCAAGATGAATTAAATCTCTCGATGGTGTTAATCTTGGAAATAACATTCTCATATAGCCTAGTCACAACAACCCTCAAATTGAGAGGAACCATTTTTCTTCAAGTCTCTACAATAGCTTATCTTGAGGAATTATTTCAAAAGATTTCCTAAAGTTAACAAAACAACAAAAGAGTTCAATTTTATTATTGCAACATTCCTCAAAAAATGATTGTACGAGTAATAATATGGCCAATAGCTGAGTGATATCTCATAAAACCATATGCCCCTTTAGCTCTTTACCATGACTTTCAAATAGATATATCTATATCTATATAGATATAGATATAGTTAAGCTTCAAATATTTTAATTTGCATGGGTATTGAAATATGTTGTTTATGGGCCACATTTTCCACATTAAATGTTTTTATCCATACAATAAATATCTATCTCTCTCTTCTTTATACACACACACTCTCACACATATACATAGAAATTTATTAGCGTTGCTACTACTTATCTTGTCATTACTATCAACATCCATCATGTTACTTGTGAGAACTGAACTTGGGTGATGAGGATTTATGCCACACATATACATTGAAATTTATTAGTGTTACTACCACTTATATTGTCATTACTATCAACATCCATCATGTTACTTGCGAGAATTAAACCTAGGCATTGAGGATTTCATTCCTTCTTATCCACAAATTATCATAGATATATTCAATAATTATAAGCATTTTCCTTTATGATATATGGAAGATATATTTTACATATACTGTGAATAATATATTTGATACTCTTTCATAGTACTAAATCAAGTGTTTTCTAAGGTCTACTAAGACCAATATGGTATATAGAACCTTAAGAAAGTAAGATATTTATTGAGACTCTTTCATATTTTATTTCTATGATCAAAAAGAAGCGAGAGAGACATTCCTATATCACCATAGTTTTGTTGAATTAACATGTCAAGAAGGTTGGTAGAGTGTGAAAGGTTTTGGAAATGAAAATTGATGTGAGTAAGCATTGGGCAATATAGGAGAAATTGTTTTTTATCTTCAACCCCCTTAGTATCACAAAGTTGACAGACTATTTCATACCAAGGTGTTTTGGGAATAATCCAATGTCTAGTTTCACTTGGAAGCTCATGAGAATTAGTTCTTATCTTCACAATGTTCATATTCTTCTCAGCACTAGTCAAGGCTGAAAGATAATTCTGGTTAGCAAGATTGGGATTGATCACCTCCTTATAATACATTAAATTCCTTTTCACCTCTAACTCCTTATCATCCTATAACTTATCCTTAAATATGGAAATAATAATATTTTTAATGTTATCCTTTTCTCCAATATTATTTCCTCCTTTATCCCTTAATGGTCGAGCCAAGACCTAGCATCTTTATGCAAGTCTCACTTGAGATCGGGGTGGTGATTTTGGCTAGAGTTAGAAGCAATTTTCGGGAACCTCTTGGCTTCCATGTTTTAAATTTTCTTATTATACATCAGATAGCTAAATATAGCCAAGATTTCAATGGGGGAAATGATGGCTTCAATCAAGTGGATATGATAGGGAGTATTTCCTTTAATATTGAGGTTGTAGGTTGTAAATTTCTTTTTGATCAACTTCATTTTCCTCCAAGATTCTCTAGATATACTACAACTTCAAACCTGACATCCGTATAAAATAATAGGGGTGACAATATTATCAAAGAGAAACTTCTTTTCCCTTCATACCCAAATATCAGTTGACTTATAATTTTTTTCAATCTCATAATAAGCTTTTCAACCTCCTATTATCCTTTTCTCAATGTTATAATTCTAGTTGAGCTGATGATGAATTCCAGTACCTAAGTATTTGTATGTGGAAACCTGCTCCAAGTAATGGTTATCATAACTGAAATTGTCATAGTTAATCATTTAGATTTAATTATCATGACTTTAGTCTTGTTGGTAGTAATAGTCAAACCCATCTGAAGCACTAATCATGAAGTATTCCAAGTTGTTTCTTGATATCACCATGGATTTTGGCTAGAACAAAAATATCATCATCATAAAGGAGAACAGTAATGACCATACCAACGAGCATGAGATCATCTCATCCTATAGCTTCCAAACACTCTTCTAGCTTATGAATATAAATGCCAAAAGGGGTAGGAGATATGGGACACTATTTCGTAACCTGATATTGCATTTAATTTCTTCATACCAACCCTTGGTGGTATTATGCTTGGAAATAACATTCTCGTATAGCCTAGTCACAACAAACCTCAACTTTAGAGGAACCAATATTTTCTTCAAGTTTCTGCAATAGCTTATCCTAAAGAACTATGTCAAAAGTTTTTGTAAAGTCAACAAAACAGCAAAAGAGATCAATTTTATTATTGCAGCATTCCTTGGGAAATGGTCATAAGAGTAACAAGATGGTCAATAGTTGAGTTATGTCTCCTAAAACCATATTTCCCTTTACCTCGTTTACCATGACTTTCAAATATATATATATATATATATATATATATATATATATATATATATATATATATATATATATATATATATATATATATATATATATATATATATATATATATATATATATATATATATAGATATATATAGATAGATAGATATAGTATATAGTTGAGATTCAAATATTTTAATTTACTTGGGTATTTAAATATGTTGTTTATCGGCCACATTGTCCACATTAAAATGTTTCTATCCATACAATCAATCTCTCTCTCTCCTTTATGCATGCACACTCTCACACACATACATTGAAATTTGTTAGCGTTACTACTACTTAAATTGTCATTATTATCAACATCCATCAGGTTACTTGCCATAATTGAATTTGAGTTAGGAAAATTCAATTCCTTCTTATATGCCAATTATCATAACTATATTTAATAACTATAAGAATTTTATTTTATTATATATGGAAGATATCTTTTTCATATACTATGAATAATATATTTTATACTCTTTCATAGTATTATTAGATCAAGTGTTTTCTACCCTACTTATTTTTTATAGGTTTCAAAAAAATTTCCTAGATTTACAGATGTGCTCAAGTGATTTCAAATTTATTTGGATTTACTCGATATGGCAGTTCTCCTCCACTTCTTGTTAAGGCTCAATGTACCTGCCCACATTTATTTTCTTGAGGCACCAGATCCAAGCTCCACATTGGCAGAACTAGGATAACAAGTGAAATGTTAGCAGGGAATCAAGAAGACAAGGTACAACAGTAAATATCATCCCTCGCATACCAAAGAGGGGTCTTGCTTGCATCGTTTGTTGTTACTGACTCAACGTGGATTATTAGATCAGTGGTTGCTCAATTCGATAAAGTGACGACTAGTGTAAAGTTCCGCACAACCCACACACTCGATCTCTTGTTAATTGTGTACCTAAAGTGTTGCAAGTCAGTATGTGGTGATATGGATTTTTCATTTTGATATTGTTAAATTGGCTGACTAGGTCTTGAAACTAGCCTTCATAACATTAGATCGCTAATTTTTAGTCTAGTTAATATCGAATACTCTTTGGCATGTTTGGATGAAAACACTAGTTGGAGAGGCATACATTGTTGTTCATTTTGTCTAGATCATGTTTGTCAAACCGCTGCCCATAGATTTTTTTATCAGTTATTCACATCTTTTCTAGATTGTGGTTGTCATTCTTGTTCGAGGAAGATTTTAGGCTATGGTGTAATTTGTTGAGTTGAGAGGTTCATTCTACAGTGCAGTATGAGGGGATGTATAAGTTTGTCCATCCATCTAAAATATAAGTGAAAAATAAAAATTATTCAAAATAGAAAAATAATGTAAGCTATAATTACAAAAAAATGCCCCTTTAAAATAAAAACTAAAAATAAAAGTTATATTCTCAATAGAAAGATAATATAGGATATAACTACAAAATAATGCCCCTTTAAAATAAAAAATAATAAAATAAAAAAAAAAATTATGTTCTAAATAGAAAAATAATGTAGCCTATAATTACAAAAAAAGATATATATTTAAAGTAATTAGAGGTAAAAAAATCTTATACTTTTCAAAAATATTTCAAGAAGAGATTTAAATAAGTTATTTGAAGATTTAGTTAACTAATTTATGTTGATATCAACTTCATATATATTTATATAGAGAGAAAAAATTAACTTTTCATGGTTAAAATATTCATTTGGTGTTATATATACTTTATTTAGCATTTAAAAATATAATTTAAACAATGAAAAATAACAAGTTGTTGATGATGATGATGCGTCCACTGAGACCAAATTGGTCTATCGGACCTAAATTTTCTTAGTTTGGCTCACTTGGTCTTCCAAGTCTTGCATCTCCTTCAACATTAGCTTCGCGATCTATAGTCGGAGAAGTTTGGTTTAGGAGATCTGCTTTGGTATTCAAATCCTTATCACTGTTGTATTTTGCACTCTAAAAAAGTTTTCACTTGAAGAAATTTAATCTTTCTCCACTCATGCTACATCAATACTTAAAATGGATCTATGCTGGTAGCTACATAAGTTATGTAGGTTTTGGTGTAAAATTCAATTTCGAATGTGGTTGTTACTCAGCATCCTCTACGGAATTCTTGTTAAATTGGGGCAACAACTATCACTCTTTGGATTTCTTCATTAGAACCATCGGTCTAAGTACATTTCAATGAGTTTTATGGGAAGTTTAACACTATATTAGTATTACATCAATAGAGACACGGAATGTTAAATTGGTTTCTCATATTTCTTTGATTAATTTCAAGGGAGTTGAATAAAAAGAGCGATTACTTATCAAAAATAACTATCGCTACCAAGTCTTGGGTGCTTACATCCACCGCGATATTCAATTTTAAAGGTGAGGTTATGACTCAAATTTATGTTGGGACTAATATAAAGTTAGAAAATCCTTAAAAGTGTTTTCGAAGGAGATTTTATAAATTTATTTTATTATGATTATGTTGATGGTGTTAGACCCGCCAACATGTCAGGGGATATCCCCGATAAGAGGTCCCAACAAGACCTCAGACTGTTTGGTGTAGGAGTCCCAACAGTGGGGTAGTATGGTATTTTGTGCACAAAGGCGAGTAAGATGTCCTTGTTGGTAGCAAGGGTGTGACATATGCAGAAAATCAAGGAAGGTGCATGAATGGTTCTAACACATGGAACAAGGAAATGAGTGCGCCCCTTGGAACCTTGTGACAATGCGCAGCTTGGAAGGGAACACACAAGAAAATATACATCACAGACTTGAAAGAAGGTTAGCCAACAATCCAAAGCGATGGTTAAACCAATAGCACATCTTGATAATTCATAGAAACATATATAGACAAGTCCATACATACATGCGTAAACAACATCTACATATATCATTAGAGTAACCAAGATAGTTGAAACAAAATAACAACATATCCATGAAATGTGTTGGCTCTGTTATATTAAGAAAGTGAAAGATTCAAACATACATACAACTATGACCAACAACTAATCCCAACAATGGAACGTTACAGCCACTATTGCCTGCTCCTCCAATGAGATATATTAGCTCTGCACTATGGAGAAGCCACGGCTCATTACAATACACTCAAAGCTTTCTCTAAGATACACCTATAGGAAGCTTAGCTCCCAAAAGCCTATACAATGAGTTATGAGGTTCTATAAATAGTGAAGGGTGGGGTGACCCTTGACATTCCCCTCTGTGACTCTTCACCTCCCCTCATGACTCTTCAACTACTATAGGACTGTTACATTCTTCTATTGACACTTGATCTTTCACTTTTAGAAGATCTTACATTACAATCTACACATGTACCCATGTGAGATAAAATAGGCTTGAGAAAGCCATGCAAGATATCACTAAGAATCAGACAATTGTGGGAAGATCAACTCTTCGACATCCTCGTGATGATCGATGCTGCCGAACTGATGCAAGATTGGTACTCTGTGATGATGTCTGCGTGCTCAATCATGACATCCTGCTAAAAGTGAACTCTTGCCTCTGTTGCATCCAACTACACTAATTTATTACCTCTTTCCAACTAATCTTATAACATGTGCATCATAGTCTTAAGTGTAGTGAGACTAGCAACATACTGATGCATATTGTCTATGCTAATCTCCAAGTCTGCACTGGTGGCTACGCACATCAAATCATCAAAGTACATGTCTAGCTCTAGTCAAACTTGGTTCTTTGACTTCGCCTCAATGAGTATGCCAATGGATGGGATCACGTGCATTTTCACAATGACATTCATGCTTCTGAACACCCATGCATGTGAAACCTACAAACTAGCGATGAACTATGGGAGTTCCTCATAGTTCCAGATCTGACTCTAGATGGGTGCCTTCAACTCTACCACATTTGGCTTCATCATCTTTGGCGAGTGTAATGGGGATACTTTGTACCTTATTGTCCATGTTTGCATGTGATTGAAAACAGTATGCAGATTTGAAAAGATTTGTGCTCTCCTATCACAACACTGCTACCAACCGTTTATATGGACAACTGACTTATGCATGGTGATGAACATGGAATACAACATTCTCATGACTATCTCGAGAGGCAATACTTCGTCCAATATCGCTTGCTTCAACTCTACTCTAGCAGATGATGTAACCTATTCTCCTCCCTACTTGTCCACTTTTAGCTCCTTAGCCAGGCATTCATTCTATGCTATGAAGAATCGAACACTCAAGATGGTGGCTCCGGCATATGCTCTAGTAGCATCGGCCAATTATGCTAGATTCTTCTTCACATCAGATATGATCACTCATTCTTCAAACTGCGCGGGAGATATGTGGACATCTAGAGTAGGCACTCTGTGCGATTGAACAACTCTATGTTTTGACTCATTCAAAGATATGTTGTGCATCTCCACCTCTGGATTGTCTTCAAGGATCTTTGTGTCTCCTTGATCGCTTGGGACTTTATCTTCTTCTAGAACTAGTGAAGCTGGTGGGGTGACCTCATGGTTTCGAGGAATAAGTTCAATATCCCGATCTGAATCTAGCTCCACCATATCCATATCCATCTACTCTATCATTTGTTCAATTTCTTGAGTTAAGTCCTGCTCCTGTGGCTTCACACCCTGTTTTCTATGTGCCACCTGCTCGAATGAGTCTATAACCTCTATGGGTGCAGTTTCATTATTGTGTGCATGCTTCTCCTCCTATTGTACATGTTATTGATGCACTTCCTTCTCTCTTCTACGTAGCTCCTACAACAACTTTTCAATTTCCTGCATACTCTGTCTCTCTCTTGGCCTTTGTGCAATCCTCTTGTCGCGTTGTCACCTCTTAGCCTCAATACCAAAATATGCTTTCAACATAAGTGGATCTACTTTGAACTTGCAGCTTTGTTTTGCCTCTGCACTGTCAACAACCTTTCTCTTGCCTATGTCATGCATAGGTCTACTACCCTCTGCTGCTGGTGGCGATGTTGGTCTCTGAGATGTTGCTTCCCTCTACTTTGCTGACCACTCTAAAACTATGCTATCCGATTCATTAAGCCTATAAGAGTGATAGTAGTATCTCCATGGGTCTTCCTCAAGCCAATGACACGCCCCGTGGATACAAGGAAATTTCACTCTCGCATAGTGGTCCTTCACCAAGTAATGTAGGTCATACAAATTAAAATGTCTAGTGATGAAGGTGAATCTTTCGAACTCCTCTATCTCGGCATCAACATTCTTGAGATTTTGTATCTAATACAACCTGGTCCACAAAGGAAGATAGGGCCAAGATGCCTTCTTCTTCCTATACATTCTTGCTGACAACCCTATGGAGATGTGATATGAAACTTCTTTCATGACGAGATTTTCCATAGAAAACTTCGGTAAAACATGCAGAGCCTTCTCCGTGATGTAAATCCATATGAAGGTGCCAAGGGGTGAGGCATACCAATCTGTTATGTTGATCAATGCCTCCATCATTGCTTACGACATGCAAGGTGGATCCTTCTCAAATATCATTTTGTATGCCGGGGTGACAAAGGGGTCTAACAACTGTATGAAAGGTCCAAGGAAGTTTCATTCAGAGAAAAATCTACAATAAGTGTGCACAAAGGTTTCTGAAGGTGTCCATGTGCAACCCATGCCTAGGAAGTACTGACGGGCACAGAATACATCTAGTAGGTAACCAGACATGTATATCTTCACTTACTAACCCTTGGGCAGATGCCGGGCTTTTGTCACCTGTTCCTTCAACTTGAGAACCAACATGTTGGACTAGTTGCAAGGTCTTCCTTCATTGTCCAATTGGTCCAACATGATCACCCAACTCTATGGGAATGTCATTGTGCTTTCTTAGCCATATAAGAGGCATGAAAATATGACCAAGTACTGACATGCCTTCCGTGGCATATTCATCTTCTAAACTTGGCTTGGTGTTCTCCTAAACTTGGTTGGTTCTTTCACCAAAATCTTCAAGATATCTCTTGTGTTTCCACTATTGTTGGGTCTGCTTAACAGTTTCTCCATTGTGATTGCCAGTTATGGCAAGTAATACATCTCCTAAAAGTATGTTTCCTTGAAGGTAGCAAGTTATGTTCCACTGGCACTGATCAACACCACTGCCTTAGGATCAATATGCGAGAAAATCCAGTGGATCATTTCTGTGCATGGAAACTCGAGATACTTACATGTAATCTGGTATAAGCCAGACTTTTTAATGATGACATAGACCATCCGTTCTTCCATATTTTCCTCAAATGTGCCGGAGAATGTATGATTGATCTCTTGCCTTTTGATCTTGATATGTTTGTCTATGAAAACCTTAGTGTCTTCATATATAGGAATTCTCATAGACACTTGTTTGACTACATCTCCAGTTTCACTTTCAATGGTGTCCTTCGACCCTGCTCTCTTCGAGGCCATTGTACCTAAAGTGTTGAGAGAAAGAAGAACAACTATGATACATGGAGAAATAAAAAAGCTCATGGAAAGCAATATGTTAGTTGAAAACCAAGAAAAATTTGAGGACTGACATGAAACATACCCAAATGACTCACTGGGAAGATTACATAACTTTACTGGGAGGCTAGGAGACTAACTATCAAAACTTCACAAAGTCATAGTCTGGGCTATCAAGAGGCTAACTAACTGTTGAAACTGTGGAATTCATAGTCTATTCTGGCCTTCTTAGGACTGAAACTACATAGTGCGCAATTTAAATCACCAAGGACATGTAAACCCAACAAACTGCATTTCACAATTTTTGTGGCCAGAAGGGAACTACCTCCTAGAATTGTGGAAATCAAGCCTGGAGGCTAGTTCTGGGCCATATTTGTGTAGATTTTGGAGGGAAGGGAGAACCTTCACTCTCAAAAATGAGCATTACTATCTGGCTAAGGCAAGGTCTAGGCCAAGGTAGCTCAGACCCACCGACGTGCAACTGAAAACATAAAAAGTTTTGAATGCATGGCGAAGCTGAGTGCAAACAAAAGTGAAACATCATGCATGCAAACAATAAGTGTAGGATTCAAAAAACTAGAAAACAAGAATGTGTGTGAAGTAAGTCACTGCAATGGCAACCGTTAGTGTAGAAACAGTGTCATGTATCCTACAACAATGACATTAAATGAAAAACTTGAAACAATGCTTCTACAATCTAACATACATTAAAACAACATCAGGATTTCAAAAAAATTGAGAAAACAACATTCACAGAAAGAGAAATACCAAAAGTGATAGAAAAGCAACAAAAGACATGAAAGGTGGACTTACCCAGAAAAAGTTGAGTTGAATGTGCCAAAGAATCCTAGATGTGATGTGGGCTGTCAGACCTCCAAGGTCGATGTAAGGAATGAGCTCTACAACATCCAATAAAGAAGTCTGATAAGGATAAGGCTTATGGAAAGCATGGAAAAAATCTAGTACAAAGTGACACTTGGTGGGAGTTTTTTAAAACGGCTTTTGCATGTAACCTACAACTGCTAAAAATGTATCCCTAAAATCTAGGGATGTGTTTTTATTTTTTTTCTTTTTTTTGGGAGAATGAACACATGCATGCAAATTAAGATTTCTCAGTCCTAGAGGGACCGTTCAACTTAGGAGCACATGCAACAGTCTGCAAGCCTAGGAATGACAATTGCGCAGTTTCTGGGCTAAGCAAGTTTGGTTGTCACTCATGAATTGGGTAATTTCTCGACTGAAGCCCTGGATATTAGTTAGAATTGCACAATTTTCGAGTTGAAGCCCAACGTTGGGATGAATTGTGCATTTTTTAGAGGGAAGTTTGTTTGGCTGGATTGCACATTTCTGGAGCCCAACAGGCAGGTGAGCTGGATTGCACAATTTTTGGAGGGAAAGCTAGTTCCTCTCCAGAATTGCACAATTTCGTAGGTGAAAACCTCAACCAGAAAAATGACCAATTCTACAATGTTATTCTACGAGTGGGAGGAAAATAAATTGACCAATAGAGGTTGTTAAGCCACTAAAACGTACTTCAAGCCTATGTACTTTGAACAGTGCAAGACATGCTGCTAAGTATGGTTGGTAGGGAGGCTCCAAAAAGAAGATAAGGAAAATTTTGGAGGGTGCTTGTAGCTACTACAACACTTGGTGACACATTGGTAAAATTCCATCTCTTTGAATGGACCTTGTTTCATGAAAATCAAGTCTAACTCCTCGACAAGTATTTTTCAGTTCTTATATCATCTTGGTTTCCACACTAGCTTGATTGAAATATGTAGCACCTATCATGCTCTTGGTCGGTTAGCACACATTCCAGGCCAATTCAACATAGTTGTTTCGATAGGGGATGAGGGTATATTGGTACACAAGAAATATGGCAGTGAGAGTTTAAGTTTCATCTATGGTGTTCCTACACTTCCATCAAGCCTGGACAGTACCTCACAGAGTCATGTAAGCACTCAAGCATTGCTCCGTTGCCAGTGATCCTGGTTAGTACCTCGACAGAGTTACTTGAATCACCTCTCTACACAAGAAGACTTTCTCTTATTTTGCCTTATTCATTTTTCATTTTTTCAAAATTTTTAACATTTTTCATTTTTCAGTTTTCAAAAATTATGCATAGAACGTATTCATTTGAGAGGTAAAAGATGGATCCCGAATTATTGAGAGCTGAAGAGGTTGTTCCTTCAGAGAAGGATTTTGTATATACCTCTCACATACTTGTTAAAGTTTTCCCCCCTCACCTTACTATACTTGCCTGAGCTGACAAGGGTTAACCCAAAAACAACTAACTAGAGTAGGTGATACTAGTTAGTGCAGAAGGGTTGTGTTTTCACCAAGGTTCAATTCGAACAGAACATATTTTCCATTGGTGTATCATTGATTGAAGACAACAAGTTCTACATAAAGAGACAAGATAACATATAACCAATTATTGAGAGTTGTACAAGTCCTCTTGTACTTTCCCCTGCTTGTTTCAAGAGTCATGCATGGTTTCATGTGAAACTAATCTACAAACATAAACAACAAAGAAAACAACAAAGAAAAGAGCAGAAGCAAATGTGAAAGCAAAGCAACTAAGAAAAGCAAGCAGGAAAACAAACAAACAACAAAGAAGGAAAGAAAACATCCATGCAAGAAAACAAGACAAAAACAAACACTATTCCTACTCCTAAGCTAATGGTGCATGGGCTTACTCACATAAAGTGATATTTCAAATGTAACTGTCAACAGATTGGTCAACCCATGTTGGTAAAGGAATGGTTCATGAACAACATAGTCAGGTGAACCAACAAACATGAAAGATATAACAATGAAGACAAACACACTCTTAACTTAAACGCGTCCAGTGAAAAGAAAAAAGTGAAAGTGCATGACATGCACTTTGTGGACTTTCAATGGTGTTGGGCTACACTATGTGTAGATGTTAAGGATAAGCACTCCCTTGACTGTTACATGCAAGAAAATGCGAGAAACATAGACAACTTGCCTCGCGCAAGTGTTCTTGTTGTGTAAGATTCCTCCAATGCATGAGAAATGGGATCATATAGTTTGAGTGGAGGAAGCGAAATCTATGTGTGGGATTGATCTTCAATGAATACATATCAGTGAGGAGGAGCCTTGGGCATTTCAACAGTTTCTTGATGGGAAGTTAAACCAACCTCAGGATAGTGAGGGCCTGACATAACCATCACCTCCGGCTGAAGTGTCTTTACAACTTGCGGGGTTTCGACTTCGTCGACAGCTAGATCATCATAAACATGTGGCATTGGAAGATCAACAATGATAGAATCATCATCGTCATCAAATATGGGAGTAAATGGATCATGACAGCTACGATCAGAAAAATAAATGATTTCATCGGCATCCTCATGATTAGATAAATCAAATAGAGGGGTAGATGAGAAGCAAGAATTTTCACCCTCTACATTTTCGGAAAAATTAGATGAAAAATCAAGTGTATTTTCAATGAATAATTTTTCCTCTCCACTATCGAATAATGGAATGACATCCATGTGTCCTACAAATGATCAACAGTGGATGCATACGTGGATGAATTTACACAAGGAAAATCAGAGATAGCAAAATCACCAAATGTATCAAGGAAAAATCGGAGGAGTTGCAGAAAAAAGGAAATCATCCTTCACCATTGGTTGATGTTCAGATTCTCAGTCATGCTTTTCATAAATGAAATTGCAGTTTGGTTGTGTAACACCAACTTTGTCGGTGGCTTGATCCTCATTCACAATGGGTGTAGAGTTTGGAATAGAATAACACAAGACAGTGCAATTAGGAGGATCATCAGAATGCGAAGATGGAGGTTGAGGTAACAAATTCATGTGACGACCAATGGGCTTTGCAACCAAATCTATGTGAAAATTGAGAGAAGCGATGCTGAGAGGATATGAAAGTTGAAAAAACATGTGTGAATGTTCTCCCACATCACTCTATGGTGGTGGATCTGTTTGATGAGGGGAAGGTGGATAGTCACCTATGACAGTGACTCTGCGTACTTGTGATTGCGCAACTTCATCACCAAAGTATGTTGAGTGGGGCTTGAACTTTAACTTCATCTTGAGATAGAGTGATTTGTGAAGGAAATATCTAAATCTGTACTAAAGATATTGGAATTTCATTTGGTTTTTTGGAGATTCAAACTGAAGTACACAGAAGTGTTGCCAAAAATCCATCGGTAATTCATGCGGAGTGTTCCATTGTTTTAACAATTTTTTGTTACGAGGTTAAGGATCAAAATGATGGAAATTTGATTCAGTTATATCATAGAACTTCTTAAGTGAGCACACGCAACCGTGAGGTAGGTTGGGGCACCATCATTGTGGGGATTCACAAAGTGTGTGTGAAAGCAAAAAGTTGACCTTGACTTCATCGAACTCATCTGCATCCTCAAGGAATGAAAGGAAGTTGTGTAGGTACTTAGGCCAGGCCACTTCACCCTCAACATTGTACGTGAATTCTGACAAGGGATCATAAAACTCCCTCGTGATGTCGACAAGTTCGGCATTAGACAAACATCATGGAGGAGGAGACTAATGATATCCATGATACATGTGTGAAGATTCAAAATGGGATTCGAATACTTAGATTTTCATCTGGCCCTCCTTATAGTGCCAGAAATGTTGACAGTGTTGGACCTGCAAACATGTTAGCGGATCTCCCCGGTAAGAAGCCCCAACTAGACCTCATACTATTTGGTGTAGGAGTCCCAACAGTGGGGTAGTATGGTATCACCTTGACCACGTTGCGTGTAGAGGTGATTAAGATATCCTTGTTGGTAGCAAGGGTGTGACATATGCAACAAGTCAAGGAAGGTGCATGAATCTCTCTAACACATGGAATGGGTTAATGAGTGCACCCCTTGGACACCTGTGATATCATGCAACTTGGAAGGGAGCACACGAGAAAAGATACATCATAGACTGGATAGAAGGTTAGCCAACGATCCAAAGTGATGGTTAAACCAACAACACATCTTGATAAGATTCATACAAACATACATAGACAAGTCCATACATACATGTGTAAACAAAAACTATATATATATCATTAGAGTAGCCAAGATAGTTGAAATACAATAATAACGTATCCATGAAATGTGTTGGCTCTGTTATATTAGGAAAGTGAAGGATCCAAACTTACATACAACTATGAACAACGACTAGTCTCGACAATGGAACGTTACAGTCACTTCTACCTGCTCCTCTAAAGAGATATATTAGCTCTGCACTATGGAGAAGCCAAGGCTCATTACAATACACTCCAAAGATTCTCTAAGATACACCTATAGGAAGCTTGGCTCCCAAAATCCTGTACAATGATTTATTATGTTATATAAATTGCAAATGGTGGGGTGACCCTTTACATTCCCCTTTGTGACTCTTCACCTACCCTCATGACTCTTCTACTACTACATGACTATTCCATTCTACTATCGACACTTGGTCTTTCACTTTTACAAGATGTTAAATTAAAATATGTACATGTACCCATGTGAGACAAAACAGGCTTGAGAAACCCATGCAAGATATCACTAAGACTCGGACATCTATTGGAAGACCAACTCTTTGACATCGTCATGATGATCAATGGTGGCAAACCAATGCCACGCTTGGTAGTCTATGATGATCTCTGCGTGCTCAATGGTGACATCCTACTAAAAGTGAACTCTTGCCTCTGTTGCATCGGGGTACACTAATTTACCACCTCTTTCGAACTCATCCGATAACATGTGCATCACAGTCTTGAGTGCATTTGGACCAACAACATACTCATGTTTACTGTTTGCACTGATCTCCAAGTCTTCGCTAGTGGCTATGTGCATCAACTCATGAAGGTACATGTCGAGCTCCAGCCATGCTTGGTTCTTTGACTTCACCTCGGTGAGTATGCCAATGGATGGGATCACGTGCATTCGCACAATGACTTCCATGCTTCTGAACACCCATGCATGTGAAGCCTAAAAACTAGTGATGAGTTGCGGGAGTTCCTCATAGTTCTGGATCTAACTCTGGATGGGTGCCTTCAACTCTACTGCATTTGGCTTCATCATCTTTGACAAGTGTAATGGGGATCCTTTGTACCTCATTATCCATGTTTGCATGTGATCGACAACAGTATGCAGATTTGACAAGATGCATGCTCTCCTAGCACAACGATGCTACTAACCTTGAGATGGACAACTGGCTAATGCATGGTGACGAATTTGGAATACCACATCTACATGACTATCTCAAGAGGCGATACTTCATCTAGTATGGCGGACGATGTAACATGTTCTCCTCCATACTTATTTGCTTGTAGCTCCTTAGCCATGTGGTCATTCTATGTTATCAAGAATTGAACACTCAATTTAGTGGCTTCGGCATATGCTCTGGTAGCATTGGCCAATGTTGCTAGATGCTTGCGCACATCAAATAGAATCACTTGTTCTTCAAACTTCTTAGGAGATATGTGGACATCCGGAGTAGGCACTCTGCGTGACTTCATAACTCTGTGTTGAGACTCATTGAAAGATATGTTGTGCATCTCTACCTTTGGATTGTCTTCAAGCATCTCTGTGTCTTCTTGATCACTTGGGACTTTCTCTTCTTTTATAACTAGTGAAGATGGTGGGGTGACCTCTTGCTTTCGAGGCATGAGGTCAATATTCTAATCTGACTCTATCTGGACCATATCCGTATACATCTACTCTATCATTTTTTCAATTTCTTGAGCTAATTCTTGCTCTTGCGACTACCCACCTTGTTTTCTTTGTTTTAGCTACTTGGATGAGGTAATAACCTGTATGGGTGCACCTTCATCATATTGTGCGTGCTTCTCCTCCTAATGTATCTGTTCTTGTTGCACTTACTTCTCTCTTCCACATAGCTCCTTTTCTTCCTGAGTTGTTGCTTCAACTCCTACAACTCCTTTTCGATTTCCTCCATCCTTTGTTTCTCTCTTAGACTCTATGTGATCCTCTTGTTGCGTGTCACCTCTTAGCCTCAATATCCAAAGCTTCTTTCAACATAAGTGAATCTGCTTTGAACTTGTAGCTTTTTTCTGCCTCTCACACACAGGTATGCTACCCTCTACTGCTGCTGATGATACTACTCCCTAAGATTCTTCTTCCCTCTACATTTCTAACCTCTCTACAACTATGCTGACTAGCGCATCGAGCCTAGAGGAGTGATAGTAGTATCTCCATGGGTCTTCCTCAGCCTAATGACATGCCATGTGGATTCAAGTAAATTTTACTCTCGCACAGTGGTTGTTGTTATGAAACCAGCTCACAAAAATATAGAAAAGATAGTTGAACACCTTAGAATTCAGCCTCTTCGAGGGGGCAACCTCCTTTAAATTACACAAATGAACAATTCTTGGATGATACAAATGTAAAGACCTCCTTTCTATATATAGGAGTTTATGGGGTCATAATATAATTAGAGCCAACATAACAATAATAATGTAAGGGCACAATAATAACAATAGTGGGCTTCTATGGGGCACAACAGTAACAATATGGGGACTACATGGTATAAAAATATAATAAGGGGGGTTATACTAATAACAATAAGGGGTTACACTAGCAATATAGGGGCCTAACATGCCCCTCTCCTTCAAAAAGTGTTGTCCTCAACATTTCAGTATTTCTTGATGCTTCTGTATAAAATTCGTGTCCTCCCATGTGGAATCTTCAGCGAGTAAGTTCTTTCACTTGATGAGATACTCTGAAATTGATCGATTTTGTAGCTGTCGGGTTCTTGTTTCTGTGACTGCTCCTGGTTCCAATATGATTTTTTTCCTTCCTCTTCAAGTTCTGGCAATATTGTTTGAATTGGGATCATTTGTAACTTTTGAATCAATGGCCATACTTCTTCATCCTTCTTCCATTCATTCCTTGCTTCGTTTATCCAATCTGGTTGGATAATAGAAATAGCACAAAACAATGCTTCCACATCCTCATCCTTTCTTGAGAGTGCATTTGCAACAAAATTTTGCTTCCATTTTCTATAAATGATGTCAAAGTCATAACCCAACATATTTGTGACCCCTTTTTTCTGTTCTTCTAAAGATAATAGTTGTTCTAAAAAGTATTTAAGACTATCATGATCCATTTTTACCTTGAAGTGTCTTCCCATTTGGTAAGGTCGCCATTTCTTAAGTGCATGTAGTATTGCCAACATTTCCTTCTCATAAATAGCTTGTTTGAGATGTAGCAGTAAAAATACCCAATCACCTACATCAAAACATTTTTCACTACGATGTTGATCTACCTATTGTTTCATTCGATTTTTCACCAAAGTGGCGTTATCATTTAAAAGTTGCAGAACTTGTTGTTGATGCTCGATGTGATCTTTCACTGCTTGAACCTTTTTCTTCTTGATATGTCCTTTTATCTTTACAGTTTGAGGAGTGGTAATTTCTTCCAATGCTTTACAAGATATGGTCGGATTCATTTCTTGATGCTCGATGTGACCTTTCACTTCTTGAACATTTTTATTCTTGATATGTCCTTCTATCTGGATAGTTTGAGGAGTGGTAATTCCGGCCAATGCATTACAAGATATGGTTGGATTCATTTCTTCTTTCTTGATGTGATCTTTTACTTCTTGAACCTTTTTCTTCTTGATATGTCCTTCTACCTTGAGATTTTGAGGAGTGGTAATTCCTGCCAATGCTTTACAAGATATGGTTGGATTCATTTCTTCTTTCTTTGGGGTTGGGTCCTAGTGTATATCCTCTTCTTTTTATGTTTCTTGATCCTTTTCTTCCTCCTCTTCATACTCTATGTAAAATAATTTCTTCTTAGCACACTTATGACCTTTAGTGCATTTGATATCACAATTGTAACAAAGCTCTTTTCTCTTTTTTCTTCCAATTGTTGTGGTGTCACCCTTGTAGGTTGTGGAAGGCTAGGAGAAACAACACTTCCATCTTTATAGTTGTGAGGGGTAGAATTCCTTGTTGCCATAATTTTGCTTTCCACTTTCTAACAAAGCCCTTTTTCTCTTTTTTCTTCCAATTGTTGTGGTATTGTTCTAAAGAAGGTGTTGCTCTTTGTATTATCATAATGTGCTATAATTTCCTCTGTGAAAATTGACCACGTAACAAGTTGTTTACGAGAACAAAGGCCTTTATACCATAAAAATTGATCTTTTTCTAAATATGAAGATGCAACACTTACCTTTTGTAATAGTGGTACACCATGTGGATCAAAATATTTATCCATATGTAGTATCCAATTTACCGAATCCTTGCCTTCCTCGTCTCGCTTTTTCTTGATTTTAGGAGCTCAATCTTGAAATGACTGTAACTCTCTATTTTCAGATCTTTAAGTTCTGAAATTGTGACTTGTAGTAGCCCTCTACGTCCTCTTTCCAATTCCACCAATCTGATTGAATTTAGATTCTTCAAGAAAGAGTTATGCACAATCTCCCAAGATGACCTGATTATATACCTTTTCAGAAGAGCGAACTTGTATGAAGTGTCACGTGTCACTGTTTCGACCTTTGGCTCCGAAAATATATATACAGTAAACTATAGTCCATCCTCTTTCTGTAGCTTCTTACGAAATGCCAATCCTACGCTAAGAGAGAAAGTTATGACAATTTTCCCCAGGTCACCTGTTTGGAATGTAATTCAGGAGTCTGCAAAAAGACCAAATTCCTCAGATCATATCTCTGCAAATATAGTACGAAAAGCTCTAAAATTCGGACCTGAGGTTCAGTGTGATTTCCTCTCAAATGGGTTTTTTTTTAGCTTCTGAAACATTGCAGCAAAAAAGTTATAGAAAAAATGCCACGATGACCTATTTGGAGTAGCGAAACCCTAGAATCCAAAGCTTTGATACCAAATGTTATGAAACCAGCTCACAAAAAGATAGAAAATATATTTGAACACCTTAGAATTTAGCCTCTTTGAGGGGGCAACCTCCTTTACATTACACAAATGAACAATTCTTGGATGATACAAATGAAAATACCTCCTTTCTATATATAGGAGTCCAAGGGGTCATAATATAATCAGAGCCAACATAACAATAATAATGTAAGGGCACAATAATAACAACAGTGGGCTTCTATGGGGCACAACAGTAACAATATGGGCACTACATGGGTACAAAAATATAATAAGGGGGTTATACTAATAACAATAAGGGGTTACACTAGCAGTATAGGGGCCTAACAGTTGTTCACCAAGCAACGTGGGTCATACAGATTAAAACTTTTGGTGTCGAAGGTGAATCTTTTAAACTCCTCTGTATCAGCCTCAACATGCTTGAGATTCCATATCTCATACAACCTGATTTGCAAAGTAAGAGTGGGGCAAGGTGCCTTCTTCTTCCTGTGCAGTCTTGCTGATAAACCTATCAAGATGTGATATGACACTTCTTGCACGATGATATTTTCCATGGAAAACTTCAGTAAAACATGCAAAGCCTTCTTCGTACTATACATTCGTAAAAAGTTGCCAAGGGGTGAGACATACCAATCTTCTATGTCGATCAATGACTCCATTGATTCCTGCAACATGCAAGGTGGATCTTGATCAAATATCATTTTGTACATCGTGTGACAAAGTGGTCTAACAACTATATGATAACTACATGGAAGCTACATTCGAAAAACAATCTTCAATAAGTCTACACAGAAGTTTTTGAAGGTGTTAATGCCCAACCCAAGCCTAGGAACTACTCACGGGCATAGACTGCATCAAGTATGTAATCGAACATGTATATATTTTCTTGCTCACCCTTGGGTGGATGACGGGCTTTTGTCACCTATTCCTTTAACCCGAGAGCTAACATGTCAGATTAGCTGCAAGGTCTTCCTTCACTGGCCAATTAGTTCAACACGATCACCCAACATTGTGGGAAGGTTTTTGTGCTCTCTTGGTCGTATAAGCAACATGCAAAGATGACCAAGTATTGATATGCCTTTCGCAATATATTTGTCTTGTAAACCTGGTTGGGTGTTTTCCTGAACTTGGCTAGCTCTTTAACCCAACTCTTAAAGATATCATTTGATTTTGCATTGTTGTTGGGTCTGCCGAAGGGTTTCTCCATTTTTATTACCGACTGCAGAAAGTGATATATCTCCTTAAAGTCCTTCACCCTGAAGGTAGCAAGTTGTCTTCCACTGGCACTGCTCAACACCATTGTCTCGGGATCATTATGCGAGACAATCTAGTGGATCATGTCCAAACATGGAAATGAAGGATACCTGCATGAAATCCGATACAATCTAGAGTTGTGAATGTTCACACAGACCCTGTGGTTTTTCCATATTTTCCTGAAATGTGCCTGAGAATGTATCATTGGTGTCCTGCCATTTCATTTTGATATATGTGTCTATGAACAACTTGGTGTCTTCATAGATAGGCAAGCTCATAGACACTTTTTCGACTGCATCTCCAGTTGCACTTTCAACGGTGTCCTTCGACCCTAATCTCTTGGAGGGAATTGTAACTTAAGTGATGAGCGATGCAAGAACACGTGCGATACCTGGAGACATAGAAATACTCATGGAAAGAAATCTTTTAGTTGAAAACCAAAACAACTTTGAGGACTGACATGCAACATAGCTGGGTGACTGACTCGGAGGATTGCATAATTTTACCAGGAGGCTAGGACACTGACTGCCAAAAATGTGCAAGGCACAGTCTGGGCGGTCAAGAGGTTGACTGACTATGGGAACTATGCAATGCACAATCCATCCTAGCCTATTTTGGACTGAAACAATGCAATGTGTAGTTTCAGTCAGTAAGGGCATGTAAACCCAATAAACTACATTACGCAATTTCTGGGGCCAACAGGTCACTGCCTCCCAGAATTGCACTAAGAAATCCTAGAGGCCAGTTTTGGGCAAGCTTTGCACATTTTCTGGAAGGGAGGAGGAGCCTTCACTCATAGAAATACACCTTGCTAGCCGTGCAAGGCAAGGTCTAGGCCAAGGTAGCCCAGACCCGATGACGAGCAACTGAAAACATGAAAAGGGTTGAATGCATGGTGAAGCTAAGTGCAAACAAGAGTGAAAGATCATGCATGCAAACAATGAGTGTAGGATTCAGAAAATGGAAAAATAAGCATGTTTGTGTAGAAACAATGTCATGCATGCGACAGCAATGAGATGCAATGAAAATCTTGAAGCAATGCTTCTACATGCTAACATACATTAAAACAACAACAGACGTTCAAGAAAATCGAGCAAACAACATTCACATAAAGAGAAATACAAAAACCAATAGAAAATTAGCAAAATGCATGAAAAGCGGACTTACTTGGAAAAAGTTGAGCTCAATGTGCCAAAATCTCCTAGATGCAATGTGGGATGTCAGAGCTCCAAGATTGATGTGAAGAATGAGCTCTATAATGCCCAATAAATAATTTTGATACGGATAAGGCTTATGACGTGCATGCCACAAATCTAGGAAAAAACAACACTTGGCTAGAGGTTTCTAAAACAAATTTTGCATGTAACTCCAACTATTAAAAATGGATCCCTAAATATAGGGATGCCCTTTTTTTTCTTTTTCTTTTTCGGAAAAAATATCCTGTGCATGCAAATGAAGATTGCTCAGTCCTAGAGGACATCGGTCAAACTGGGAGCACATACAACAGTCTGCAAACCTAGGAATGACAATTGCCTAGTTTCTAGGCTAAGCAATATGGTTGTCCGTCATGCATTGCACAATTTCTGGACTGAAGCCCTTGTTTTCAGTCAGAATAGCGCAATTTTTGACCTGAAGCCAAGTGTTGGGCTGAATTACACATTTTTTAGAGGGAAGGTTTCCTTGCTATATTGTGCATTTCTAGAGCCCAGCTAGATTGCACAATTTCTGGAGGGAAGGCTGGTTCCCCTCCAGAACTGCACAATTTTCTAGGTGAGCACCTCAACCAGAAAAATGACTAAGTCCATAATGTCAGCCTACGGGTGGGAGGACAAAAAGTTGACCAACGCAGGCTAGTAAGGCACTGAAACTTAGCTGAAGCCTATGTACTTTGGATAGTACAAGACATGCTGGTAAGGATGGTTTGTAGGGAGGCTCCAAAATGAAGCTAAGGAAAAATTTTGGAGGGTGGTTGTAGCTACTACAACAAATTCTTTTGAGTCAGGCCTATATTGAGATATAAATTGTATATAAAATATTATTATAGAATCAAAAAAAATTAAAGTTAAACCTTAATGAAGTGTGAAACAACAAAGTATTGCATTGTTGCTGTTGGAGGGTAATGAGATTTGGATTTATATAGTTGAAGTTCGAAGGATTTTACATTGAATAAGATTATTTAGATTAAGTAGTTAATATTAATTATATTATTTATCTAATAGATTATTTGGTCTTCTGAGTAGCATGGCTTTGGACATAATTGAATTTGTGTGTGTTTAGTAGTGGTTACTTTTTTTTACCATTTCCTTTATTTTTTGTGAACAAGTTAGAAAAATGGGTAAAAGATTATAAAACTTCATGAGATTAAATGAGTTGAGAAAATTTGCAATGAGGTCCATAACATGTAGTTTGTTGTTTCGATATTGCAATGTGAGAATGAAAAATTTAAGCATAAACTCCAATACTGACAAAATAAGCAAGGTTGATAATGTAGATTCAATCATGGGAGCTTATTTCCAGAATCTCATAGATGAATTTCAGACTAGGTCAAACTCCTTGATGATTTTGGACAAGGATTTTGAGTTTCTTTTTAATTCAAAAAATATTATCTTGGTGAAGAAAATTTAAAATATGGAGGATAAAAATGATTAACAAGAAACAAAGTATACTTATTTAAAAGACTATGGAAATGTTTGGTGAAGAATCTTAACTTGTTTAAGAAGATAACAGCATACTATTTGACTAGTATTAAAATTTGAAGAAAGATCTTGACCTATTATTGCTACTGTTGAAGAAGAAGAATGAGATTACTTAAGGTTTGTAGTAGAGCAACCAAAACCTTGATTTGAAATTCAATGGCCTACAAAATTTTGAGAAGGGGGTTGTTTTTGTTGAGATTCTAGGCTCACCTTCTTCCACCCTTCATGATCTTGATTGTATCCTTGTTATTTGTGAGAAGATCGTTGTGCCTCATCACATGCATTTGTGTCAGTCAACACTGAAATAGAAGCTATTGATATTGGCTCTCGACTACTAGGAAGTGTTAGAGACTAGATTTACCTCAGGCTGAAAAGGCAAGGTTCTAGGTCCACATCAAAACACGCTCAGCCTCGTAGCTAGCCCTACGAGGACAGGAGAGGGCTCTCTCCGAGTCAATCTGAGCAAAAGATAATTGATGGGGCTTGAGATGACTAAAATACAAACTAATTTTAGGCTAGGTATGAAGTGCAAGGATTTGATTTGATTTATGGGAGTTTTTTGGAATCAAAGGAAAGGGAAATTTGGGTTCGGGGATGAGGCCAAATTTTTGCAGAGTTCCGGTTGGGGCAAGGTAGGTAGTAGTTTTGATGCTTTAGATTAAATGAATGGATGGAAAAGACCACTGAGGAGCTGAAGAGGGAAAGAGGGTACCAAGAATCCTCTTCAAACTGAAGAAAATATTGAAAATTAAACGAAACTAACAGGTAGAGCACAACAAACTCGTGAATTCTACCTTTGTCACTCAATTTGTTTAATTTCAGAAGCAAAGAGAAGGGAAATGGCATACATAAAACATCAATGAACTTACAATTACATGAAGAAAAATACCATCAAAACATAGAGCCACAAGGATCCCAGCAAGTGCTGCAAAACCCTGGTCTTTCCTTTTCCAAAAATGTAGAAAGATGATGTACAATGGAGTCCAAGCAATCCCAAGTGTCCAACCATGCTAATGACTGAAAAACAACATAATATAGACAAACGTAGCTCATACTTTCCTCTAGGGGTCAAGCTCATGAGTTTAGGAGCTAATCCAACTGATTCTAAACTAAGAACTAGAAACTAGGCAAGATAATGGCATGCCTCTAAAAACAAGGGAACTGATTCATTCAGTTTGAAACAACCTCTAAACTGATGAATCTACCTCCACAACTGAAAATCAAACATATTTACATCATAATCCATCAATTTTCATCAAAATACATCATAAATTTTCCATTAGGAAAATTAAAAAGTCAAACTAGGTGAAACTGGGTGAAAAACAAAGCAAAACTTGGTCAAACTAGCAATTTTTCCTCTATGCATAGTGCCTGATTCTCTATGCGTAACGCCTGTTTGGACCCACTTTTGGAGCCTTCCTGATGTCGAAATGAGCTACAGGTGTGCTTGCTAGAAAGGTCTACCTATCTACTTTCCAACTCAGGTCGAAATTTTCAATTTGGCCCCCATTTGCCCCTCCAAAAGTCCATTTTTCCAACACTTCTTCTTGTGTGTCAAAATAGGGGCAGTGAGGTCATTTTTGAGTGTTTTTTGACCTTTTGAGGGCCCAAAACCTGCCCAAATTTCTTGGCCATTGGTAGATAAGTGTAATTTTGCATGAAAAATAAAAAAATGTAATTTTTTTTTTATTTAGAGACCCCTAGAAAAAGTGAGTGCCACGTGGCGCAACGCATAGGGAGGAAAACTCTGTTTTTTGTGCCAAAAATTTTCAAAAATACAAAAATTGCTCCAAGTTTCTTGAAATTTAGGCTGAGTCATCTTTATAAAGTGTTGTGATGGACCAAGGAAGCCTTAGCCAAGATTTGAAGTCCTTCATCCTCTTTTTTCCTCTTTGATGCTCTCTTTAGCTTTGCTTTCAAATTCCTGATTCTTGCTTGGCCCACGAAGTTCCGGGACAAGTAATGGTATGACAGGTTTCTAAGCATGTTCTTCTCATTTATTGCCTTCTCCAACTTCCTCCATAAGTGGATATTGACTCTCTCGAGCCATGACTCCCTATCGGCATTGATCTCTTGCTCCAAGGAAGTGAATTCCATCCTCCTCCTTTGGGCACTTTGGCGGTTTTGCCGAATGTTCTGTAACTCCATCACCACCTACTGATCCTCAAGCTACTTGTTCCTCTACTCCAAATACTTTATAGTCCACTAGGCTCTATCCAAGTTAGTGGACAAGGCATCAATGTCCTCCTACTGCACCTGAATGATCTCTCTAATTTTTGCACTCGGTGGGCTCATGTTAGTATCATCACCCTCAATGCGGATGAAATTAGTCTCTCACTCACCTGATGGTCCTTCCTCCTGCAGAGGCCTCTTTCCTTGGTCCTGAACCTGCTATGTTGATGGAGGAAGCAAGGCCCCTTCCACCCCGGGTGGAGATAACACTCGCTTTGCTGCTGCAAACAACTGTCTAGTGCCTCAATAATAAGAGATGAACACCAGCACACTAGCGGTCTCATGGCCCTCATACTGATGAGAAGGTCCACTTGTCTCATGCTTAACCTCTGATGGTCCCTGTTAAGCTCTGAAAAACTCACGTGAGATGAAGTCATCCCAAGTGATTCCTTGTAATCCAAGCTGATGAACAACCACAATCTTGATGAGAAAAAAATGATAAACATTGTTAAGCTACTGTTGAGGGGTCTTGTGCTGCACAAGGGTCGTCATCCTTTCTATGTTTCAGAATATGAAATAAGGAATGTTCATCATCCATACCTAAGTGAAATGCATCAACAGCCTAATGTGATAAGCATACAAGTGGGAGAACCAGCCCTCACAGGTGAAATACTTCATGATGAGTTTCATTAAAGGAGCATACTCATCCTTGAGAAACTAAAAAGGAAGCACTCTCCTAAGCTGCGTCAGAAAACCAGGTTTGATTTATGGTTCATAGTGTTGCCGGTCAATATTTTGTCTCTTATTCCATGGTTCTCCAATGTTTGGTATGCCGGTTGCCAATGAAATGGTTTCTGGTGTTAATGTGAAAATAACACCAGAAAGAGTGGCTTGATCACCATGTAAATGCAACACAAATAAGCGGGCCAACTCACGATGATATTGAATATGAGCAACCTTCTTGCAAAATTCATAGGACGACTAATGCTGGAAACAAAACATGGCAAGAGGACAGGCCTGCAACTCGATAAGAGTGGTGGGTTCTTCTCTGATATGTCTGCCACCTCTATGATGCCTCCGGGGTGCATGTTCCTCCGTGGGTGAATCACTTTGGGTCTCCTTTTCATAATCATATAAAGGATCTGATGCCATAACTGTTGGTGAACAAACTACCTTGAAGAAATAGGTGCTGATATGTCAAACTATGTTTGGACTGCCTTTGAAGATTGTTTGACCTCTACTACCAAGGGAAAACAGTGAAACAAGCGACTGTTAGGAGAGGGAAAAATAATGGGAAATTTAGGATTGTTGGGACAAAGTTAGCTAGGGAAAAAAGGGATGTTATGGTTTTTTGTATAGGATTAGGGTTCAGGATTTTATAATATGAAATTTGGGAAAGGGAACTTGGGATAGGGGATTAGTGAATTTAGGGGGTAGGGAAACTTAGGGAACCATGAAACGGGGAAAAAATGGGGTAAGGGAATGATGGAGGGAAGATGAATTGGTAGCAAAATAGATTTTCAAAACCCCAGGCAACAATTTTTGTTTGAGGAATTTGAAATGATAAGGTTTGATTGTTTTTAAACACTCACCACATCAACCATCATAACATCAACACCAAACTTGGATAAACAGCATAGGTGAAGCTCAACCTACTTGGAACAAGGTGAACTCGTGCAATTTTGGCGATTGGAGGTCGTTCTAGTGATTTTCGGGTCCTCTGACTGTATGCGCCGCGTAACATACCCAGTGTGTCGCGCCCCACCAATGCACTGCGCCTGTGAAAAAATACACTATGTTCTAAAGCCCAGTGCATCGCGCTTCCTGCTTAGTGCACCGCGCCGGTCTTCTTACAAGGATTTTCGCCCAATGCTTACACTCACTCACCCAATTTGCTATATCTTCTTCTGTTTTGCAAATGAGCTTATCACATGAAGGAATCACTTATAAACAAAGAGCTTTTGAAATCTTGGCTTATGAAACCCACTTTTATAATGTTTTGTATTTGACTTCATTTTACAAACTCTGTTTTTGGACAATTTTCATTGCTTTTTCACTTTGTGATGAATTTAATGACCTGAGCTTGCTTGCTTTTGTAGGTGTTGGAGCTTTTAGGCTAAGGAAAGAAACTAGGGTGCAGATGAATGAATTTACAATGAGGAAAAAAAAAAATTCATGATGTTGTACAATAAATGCTAAATACTCTATTTTTTCCTCAAAATAGAGTTTTGAGGAAAAAAGCATTTGCGAACACTTGGTGATGAAATTTATTGATGTTGAAACATCCTCATGGCCTACTAGCAATTATTGAACACTCTGACACATTTTTTGAGGAAACCCTAATAAAACCCTAGACCTAAGTGACCATGAAACCCTAAAGACAACTTTTGCAATTTTCAAGATGAAAAGACTGTATATGTTTTTTTTTTAAATGAACACACATGCACCATCAGGTAGATAACATGAGGGGAATAAGTGACAAGGCCCTTCTATCAGATTATTGCATGCCCCTAATATAATGCAAATGAATGAACTGTATGAGACACCTAAAAAATGAAAAGCAATAAGAGAAATGATCTCTGACAGAGGGATGTAAAGACTGACTCTAACATTGGCTCCAATGGGGATGGTAGCTCCTGGGAGGTGCCAAGAACGACAGATCTCTGGGAGAGATAGATAGTGCCTTCATCCATTGGGCTATGGAATCCATTATTTTGACAAATTAACACAAGACTCTTGACTTATTTATTGATTGAAACTTGAATGAAACCGACTCAAGTATGAAACCGAAATGACTGAAAAATTGACTCGACAAACTAAACCCAAAACTGAAATCTTTCTTCAGAATTATAGCCTTCACTTCGGGCCCCAGACTGAAGAAAAGATCACAGCACACACTTGCAATGAAACTGAAATAAAATGGTATTTATAGTGACAATGTAAACAACAGAAACAACTCAGAAATGATACCGCTTGAGTAGCTGACCATTGACCGGCCCTCCTGGACAATCTTCCCCATTCATCTCCTTCAGAAGAAAGGAATTCTGACCCCGATACGCTGCAATCTTAAAGGGACCTTTCCAGAGGTTTTCAAACTTACCGTGCTTGCCCTTTTCCTCATTCCTTGCATCCCACTTCAGCACCATGTCATCCAACTGAAATTTGTCCGCCTTTGCTTTTCTGTCATAAATTTTCTTAATTCTCTCCTGCAACTTGAACATGTTTTGAAAAACTTCTTCTCGTGTCTGCTGCAAATGGATCATTTGATTTAGTCTTCTCTGCATAGGATCATCTTCACTACCAGCCTCCTGAAGAAGTTTGACTACTGGAGCTGCGAGAGAGGTAGGAAACACTGTATCAACTCCATAAACTAGCTCAAAGGGGGACATACCAATGGATTTCTTCTGACTCACTCGATCTGCCCAAAGTGCATTGACCAACTTCTTATGCCAACTCTTCTTGTTTATTTCCAGCAACTTTTTAATGATGTTGACCAAAGATTTCTTGGAAGACTCTGCCAATCCGTTGCCTTGTGGATGATAGGCAGTTGAGTGTCCCAAAATGATTTTATACTTGTTACAAAACTCAATAATCTTTTTCGATTTGAAAGCTGCTGCATTATCAGTGATTACCTTATTCGGGCAACCAAAACGAGACAAAATGTTATTCTCAAGGAATGAAATTATTACCGCATCCATAGCTTGTCTGGTGGGAATTGCTTCGATCCATTTCATGAAATAATCTGTCACTGTGAGGATCCATCTATGCTGACCTGAAGAAGCAAGATGAATTTCACCAATGAAATCCAACCCACACTGCTAAAAAGGGGCACTCACCTCAATGGGCTTAAGTGGAAAAGGCTGTAATTTCTGCCTTCCTTCAAAAATCTGACATTTATGACAGCTCTTGACAACCTTATATACATTAGCAAACAATGTCGGCCAATAGTACCCTACTCTCAGAATTTTATTTTCCGTTGTTTTCCAAAAAAGGTGACCACCACAATCTCCTTTATGGAAATCCTCCATGACCTGCTTTGCTTCTTCTTCCACCAAACAATTCAACAAAACACCATCGAGATCTTTCCAATAAAGTGCAAAATTCAAAATACAAAACTTAGCAGCCTTTAACTTAAGAGTTCTAGCTTTGTTTCTAGCCATACCAAGTGGTGGGGACAAATTCTGAAGCACATATATGATATCGGAATACCACGGAGAAAGAACAAATATTTCAGATACCTGAATTGACGAACCTTCCTCATTCTCATTGGACATAGCAGCAATCAGATTTATGTCTAAGACATGTAAATTCAATTCAGCCATTAACTTCACCAATCCCTGTCCTTTTACAAGCTTTGTGAGCTTTATCTCCACATCATACTCCTGCAAAGCTGCAATCCACTTGCCTTGTCTTCCTTCTGGATCTGTTTGTACCAAAATATCTTTGACAACAGTGTTAGGAACATAAGCCAAAATATGAGAATGCAGAATATATACCTGAAAATCTTTCAATGCTTTTACAAGTGCAAGGGCTTGCTTCTCAATGATGTTGTACTTCAAGGTAGCATCTCTTATAGTTCGGCTAAAGAAAGCAATTGGTTTTTCATGCTCATTTTTTTTCTGCATTAATACAGCTGCCATAGTATGCTCTGAAGCAAATGAAAACAATATAAAATCCTGAGTGTAATCCAGGCTGATTAGAACTGGAGCTGAAGAAAGAGCCAATTTTACTAGATCAAAAGATTTTACAACCTCTTTGGTCCATTTCACTTGGCTGTCCTTCTTAAGCATGTTTGTAATCTCTCTTTGGTGTTCAGCAAGATTACGCACAAAGCAGCTTAAAAAATTCATCTTACCATTAAAATATTGTATCTCCTTCCTATTCTGTGGAAGGTCAATCTGCTGAATCACCTCTACACATGCTGGATTAATACGAATGCCATCTTTTAAGATAATGTGTCCAAGTAGTTTGCCCTCATCTATGGCGAACAAGCTCATCTTTGGATTCAACGACACACCATATTTTCTACACTTCTGAAAGACAATTTTCAAATGATACATGTGTTCTTCATCTGAATTGGAAAACACCGTCAAATCATCAGGGTACACAACCAAAAAGACATCGTTCTCATTTGCAAAAGCCATATCCATTGCCCGCTGAAATGTGGCACTTGCGTTCTTCAAACCGAAAGGCATTTTAGCGTAATGAAAAGTTCCCCATGGAGTGGTGAACGTTGTTTTGTCTCGGTCGTCTTCATGGACCAGAATTTGGTTATATCCAGAATAACCATCGATTAGTGACATACGACATGTTCGAACTACTCGCTGAAGTATGTGATCCATTTTTGGCAACAGATAATTGTCCTTTAATGAAACTTTATTGAGATTCCTAAAATCAATGCACAAACGAATCTCACCTGTCTTCTTTCGTACGGGCACCAAATTAGAGATCCAATCAGAAAATCTAATGGGAACGATGATTCCTAATTTGTACAACCTATTTACCTCCTTCTCAATTGATGGCAGCAATTTTGGATTTAGCCTTCTCAACTTCTGTCTGAAAGGTTTCTGATTAGGCTTAATAGGAATAGTGTGCTGAATTATATTGGTATCATATGTCTTCAAGTCGAAATAGTCCCAAGCAAACACATCAGCAAAGGATGACAACAAACTGATATATTTGGCCTTTACCTTTTGTGGCAATGCTTTGGACAGCTTTACCATCTTTGGATTTTCAGTTGTTCCAATATTCACCTCTTCGACTCCCTTCTCTGTTGGCTGCAATGTTGGTTTGCGGGCTACGTCATTGTGATCAAAGAGTTCTCCTAAAGGTATCAAGCCTTTAGGAATAATATTATCCTTAAGCTGCAACAATTCGATTTGATTGATTTGCACATCATCTTTACCATCATCATGTTCTACATCAATTGAGGTATCTTTAAACTTACCTTTGTTTTGCAGAAAATCATTAATCTCCTCATCATCTTGGAAGACTTGCTAATATCTCTGATTGTCCAGGATAGTTGGACGATGTTTCACATGGATTGTAATTTATTACTTGAATTCATCAGAATCTTCAAACTACTCGTTGCCTTAGCAAGTGCATCCGCAATGTTATTTTGAATACGAGGCACACACGTCAAGGTATAATCAGAAAACAACTTCAGGATATCTAGAACAGCATTCTAGTATGCCCACATCCGAGGATGCTTTGCTTGATATTCGCCTTTGACTTGCTTAATCACCAATTCGGAGTCGCCATATACAGCAATCCTCTTAGCATTCAACTTTATTAGAATTTTTAGGCCAACAATCAAAGCTTCGTACTCAGCTTCATTGTTTGAACAATCAAAAGCTAGCTTGTAAGAACATACCCGCACATTACTAGGCACTTTGTTCGGAGCAGACAAAGGACTACGTACCCAAATACCAATTCTAGCACCATCATTTCCCACTGCTCCATCGAAATCCATAGTCCACAGACCTTCTTCCTCTTCTTCTAAGTGCTGAAACTTTGTTTGCTTTGTTTTTTCTGCTTGCTGTCCATTATCTTTATCTAATTGCTGAATGGTATTTTCTTGTTCTTGTCCTTCTTTCTTCAAAACTTTTCTGAAATTTTTTGCTTTTTCTGAAATATCATCTGCTACAACTAACTGACTATCGATATCATTGAAACTGTCTAAATACAAAACAAAAGACTCTAAATCTGTATGTACATAATTAATCGGATGATTAATCAGTTTCTCCTTGCTGGTAATCATGTATTTCATTTTTTGTTCCCGATACAATTTTCTCATTTGGCCAAACACAAGAATCATTGCATAGGAGAAATCTAGTTGTAATGTCCCTTGCAATTTTGCTCCCCAGGACCTGGAAAGAAGCATACTAAATCTGGGAGGAATGTCTGCCACAACAACATCCATCAAAACATTCTTCGTTGGAATCTGATCCAAACTTACAACCAAGTCTTTAATGAGCCCAATACACCTCACCCTGCTAGAATCAAATGAATAAAGATCATGGTATTTCCTTGTGATGTCCAAATCCAACTTCTCCATGATAGCTTTTGGCATAAGATTGTGGGAAGCGTTGGAATCAAACATAGCATTATGCAACACAAACTCATGCAATGTCAGACTGATATAATAAGGTGGCACATCGTTGTCTGGAGACTCACCATTTAATGCTGGTCCAAAAATTAGTTCAGGTTGATCATCTTCCACACTCACCATATCAGACATTGGGTCAAAATTCAAAATTTTAGAGACTTGACCTCTATAACTTTTGTTTCTCATTAATTCAGTCAAAGGAATGGATACCTTCAATTTAGAAATTTCATTTTCTAAACTAAAAACATAAATCTTCTCTTTTCTTTCAGCTTTATCCTTTGATACAATTGGCTGATTTACTCTTTCATTTGTTGGTGGAGACTTGCTAGTAGTAGGATCAGCAATTTCTTTTCCTTTCTTTGGCACAACAGGTGGCTCATTCTTAGATACTGAAACTTCCTTTCTCTTCTAGATTGGATTGATGGGGACATTTCTATTTCTAAGTGAATAGTGACGTTGTTGGGTGGACAAAGCATTCATATAAACTCTCTAATACTCATCTGACTCTTCTTCAAGAGCTGTGTCATTCGCCAAGATGAAATCTGCATCCTTCTATACAGCTAAATTTTCTGCATACTCATCATCTTCAGTGATAAAGGTGGGCATATCATCAAGAGTAAAGAAGTGATTTTCCTCTCCTATTACATTTTCTTCATTATCAGATTCAGGACCAACAAAATTCAGCTGAAGAGGTGTCCTTACTTGCTGTTGTTGTGATGCCGGTTCTTGTGCTCACTGTTCACACTATTTGGTCCTGAATTGTGGTTGCTGCTACCCACAGAAATTGAGATTGCGAATCTGCGGTTCAGCCTTATCAAGTGTTAATCTTCTTTTCTACCTTGCAGAGCACTTGGTCTAAGGTAGAAGCTTCTTCCTTTATTGAGACTTTCTTCTCGGATTTCAATCTGGCTCTCTTGTCATTCAAATTTGCCTCAACACTAATGGAAATTTTCTGCATTTCTTCTAAGGTAGCCAGATCTCTCTCTCTTAATTGATAAGCCATGTCTGGATCAAAACCATCCGAGAACTTAAGAAAAGCTGACTTTCTAGATGGCCTTAAATCACCAGGAATTGCATTATAAACCGCATTGAATCTAATATAGTAGTCTTGCACGGACTCACCGACATTCCACTTGATCTTGGTATATTCAGAAGTGATTTGAAGAGGATCTTTCTGTACTTCCCAGCGATCCAAGAACTATGTTTGAAGCTCTTCTATTGTGGGAATACTTCTAGCTGCCAAGGCTCTGAACCATTTTCTTACCTCACCACTGAAAGTTTTCACAAATAATCTCATGGTCACGTTTTCCGTATCAATCTCATGAAGATCGAAGAAATTCGTCATTCTATCCACATGTTGCTGAGCTGTAGTACCATGAGGAGTGCCATCAAACAATGGAATTTTACTCTGATAATCTGCAGGCATATCATCCAAAACTTGAGGCAACGCGAGAGGTGCAAAACGAGCATCCATTGCTCTTGGTGGATTTGCAATTGGTCTTGGTGATGTTGGGGGAGTAGGTGCAGCTGATGTGTGAGGTGTATGAGGAGGTGTATGTGGAGGTGAAACAATCTTGGGTATTTTAGGAGTAGAAGGAGTAGATGGAGGCGATACGACTGTATATTTTTTATCAGAAATAGTAGGTTGCGAGGGAAGGGTAGGAATGAAAGGAGGTTCGGTGGGAATTCTTGAACTAGACGCAATTGCAGATGACCCAGGGGTTGCAGAAGCAGTCTCTAAGAAGTAAAAAATATTTGAATCCGTAATTGAAGTATGGAACTGGTTCAAAATATAATCATGAATGTATTTACTGGCCCTTTCAGTTTCAAGATTTCAAACAAACTCGGGATTTAAGACAGTAGAAGTGACAGTGCTTTCAGATTTGGTTTCAAACATAGACAACTCAAACTGCTCATCAAATTCTTGATCCCCAAGATACTCAAAACCAACTGGACACGACTGAGCTTTGAACACGAGAATGATAGAACTTCCTTGGCAAACGATTCTTGGAATAAGGTTAGGATTTTCGTAGAGAGGAGGAGGATCAGGATCCAGATTTTCTCTAGTATGTCTTCTAGAAGCTAGTGTGTTACTATTTCAAGAAATCAAAGGGACATAAACAACTTGTCCAGCGTATCAAATTCTAAACTTATCATCCAAAAGATTAGAATTCTCAGATATACTGGGGTGATCTGTAAGTTAGATACTCTGTTTATAAGACTAGACTGGAGATTAACTGAAGTAGCGTTTATCTACATGTGCTAATGCAAAGAAAAAGCATTTTGAAGACTACCTGGCTAATCTTTAGGCTACGTCTGTACTTTATAAGACAAAGAATACCAAAAAACAAATAATTTTATTCCCCAGTATGGTTTCCACTATGTTAGAGCCTAGATTTACCTCACGCCGAAAAGGCAAGGTTCTAGGTCCACATCAAACCATGCTCAGCCTCGTAGCTAGCCCTACGAGGACAAGAGAGGGCTCTCTCCAAGTCAATCTCAGCAAAAGATAATCGATGGGGCTTGAGATGACTAAAATACAAACTAATTTTAGGCTAGGTATGAAGTGCAAGGATTTGATTTGATTTATGGGAGTTTTGTTGGAAAAAAAGGAAAGGAAAATTTGGGTCTAGGGATGAGGCCAAATTTTTGCAGAGTTCTGGTTGGGGCAAGGTAGGCAGTAGTTTCGATGCTTTAGATTAAATGAATGGATGGAAAATACCGTTGAGGAGCTGAAGAGAGCAAGAGGGTACCAAGAATCCTCTTCAAACTGAAGAAAACATTGAAAATTAAATGAAACTAATAGGCACAGCACAAAAAACTCATGAATTCTACCTTTGTCGCTCAATTTGTTTAATTTCAGAAGAAAAGAGAAGGTAAATGGAATACATAAAACATCAATGAACTTACAATTACATGAAGAAAAACACCATCAAAACACAGAGCCACAAGGATCCGAACAAGTGCTGCAAAACCATGGTCTTTCCTTTTCCAAAAATGCAGAAATTAGATGTACAATGGAGTCCAAGCAATCCCAAGTGTCCAACCATGCTAATGAGTGAAAAACAACATAATATAGACAAACATAGCTTATCCTTGCCTCTAGGGGTTGAGCTCATGAGTTTAGGATCTGATCCAACTGATTCTAAACTGAGAACTAGAAACTAGGCAACATAACAACATGCCTCTAAAAACAAGGGAACTGATTCATTCAGTTTGAAACAACCTCTAAACTGATGAATCTACCTCTACAAGTGAAAATCAAACATATTTACATTATAATCCATCAATTTTCATCAAAATACATCATAAATTTTCCATTAGGAAAATGAAAAAGTCAAACTAGGCGAAATTGGGCGAAAAACAGAGCAAAACTTGGTCAAACTGGCAATTTTTCCTCTATGCGTAGTGCCTGATTCTCTATGCGTAGTGCCTGTTTGGGCCCACTGTTTGAGGCCTTCCCGATGTCCAAATGATCTCTAGGTGTGCTTTCTGGAAAGGTCTACCTGTCTACTTTCCAACTCAAGTGGAATTTTTCAATTTGGCCTCCATTTGCTGCTCCAAAAGTCCATTTTACCAACACTGCTACCTATGTGTCAAAATAGGGGCAGTAAGGTCATTTTTGAGTGTTTTTTGACCTTTTGAGGGCCCATAACCTGCCCAAATTTCTTGGCCATAGGTAGAAAAGTTTAATTTTGCATGAAAGAACCAAAAATGCAAAGCTTTTGTGATTTAGAGCCCCCTAGAAAAAGCAAGCGCCATGTGGCACGGTGCATAGGGAGGAAAACTCTGTTTTTTGTGCCAAAATTTTTCAAAAATACAAAAAATTGCTCCAAATTTCTTGAAATTTTGGCTAAGTCATATTTATCAAGTGTTGTGATGGGAGAAGGAAGCCTCAACCAAGATTTGAAGTCCTTCATCCTCCTTTTTCCTCTTTGATGCTCTCTTTAGCTTTGCTTTCCCATTCTTGATTCTTGCTTGGCACACCAAGTTCCAGGACAAGTAAAGGTATGACAGGTTTCTAAGCATGTTCTTCTCATTTATTTCCTTCTCTAGCTTCCTCTCCAAGTGGATATTGACTCTCTCGAGCCATGACTCCCTATCAGCATTGATCTCTTGCTCTAAGGAAGTGAATTCCATCCTCCTCCTTCGAGCACTTTGGCGGTTTTGCCGAATGTTTTGTAACTCCATCACCACCTGCTAATCCTCAAGCTACTTGTTCCTCTGCTCCAAATACTATATAGTCCACTGGGCTCTATCCAAGCTAGTGGACAAGGCATCAATGTCTTCCTGCTGCTCCTGAATGATCTCTCTAAGTTTTTCACTCAGTGGGCTCATGTCAGTATCATCACCCTCAATGAGGATGAAATTAGTCTCTCGCTCACCTGATGGTCCTTCCTCCTGCAGAGGCCTCTTGCCTCAGTCCTGAACCTATTGAGCTAATGGAGGAAGTGAGGCCCCTTCCACCCCGGGTGGAGATAACACTCGCTTCGCTACTGCAAACAACCGTCTAGTTCCTCTCTAATAAGAGATGAACACCAGCACACTAGTGGTCTCATGGCCCTCATACTGATGAGAAGGTCCACCCGTCTCATGCTTAACCTCTGATGGTCCCTGTGAAGCTCTAAAAAACTCACGTGAGATGAAATCATCCCAAGTGATGCCCTGTAATCCAAGCTGATGAAAAACCACAATCTTGATGAGAACAAAATGATAAACACTGTTAAGCTACTGCTGAGGGGTCTTGTGCTGCAGAAGGGTCATCATCCTTTCTATGTTTCGACATATGAAATAAGGAATGTTCATCATCCGTACCTAAGTGAAATGCATCAGCAGCCTGATTTGATAAGCATACAAGCGGGAGAACCGACCCTCACAGGTGAAATACTTCATGATGAGTTTCATTAAAGGAGCATACTCATCCTTGAGAAACCAAAAAGGAAACACTCTCCTAAGCTGCCTCAGAAAACCAGGTTTGATGTATGGTTCATAGTGTTGCCGGTCAATTTTTTGTCTCTTATTCCATGGTTCTCCAATGTTTGGTATGCCGGTTGCCAATGAAATGGTTTCTGGTGTTAATGTGAAAGTAACACCAGAAAGAGTGGCTTGATCACCATGCAAATGCAACACAAATAAGCGGGCCAACTCACGATCATACTCAATATGAGAAACCTTCTCGCAAAATTCATAGCATGACTGATGCTGGAAACAAAACATGGCAAGAGGACAGGCCTGCAACTCAGTAAGAGTGGTGGGTTCTTCTATGATATGTCTGCCACCTCTGTGATGCCTCTGAGGTGCATGTCCCTCTGTGGGTGAATCACTTTGGGTCTCCTCCTCATAATCATATGAAGGATCTAATGCCATAACTGCTGATGAACAAACTACCTTGAAGAAATAGGTGTTGATATGTCAAACTGTGTTTGGACTACCTTTGAAGATTGTTTGACCTCTGCTACCAAGGGAAAACAGTGAAACAAGGGACTGTTAGGAGAGGGAAAAATAATGGGAAATTTGGGATTGTTGGAACAGAGTTAGCTAGGGAAAAAAGGGTTGTTATGGGTTTTTGTACAGGATTAGGGTTTAGGATTTTATAATATGAAATTTGGGAAAGGGAACTTGGGATAGGGGATTAGTGAATTTAGTGGGTAGGGGAACTTAGGGAACCATGAAACAGGGAAAAATGGGGTAAGGGAATGATGGAGGGAAGATGAATTGGGTGCAAAATAGATTTTCAAAACCCTAGGCAAAATTTTTTGTTTGAGGAATTTGAAATGATAGGGTTTGATTGTTTTTAAACACTCACCACATCAACCATCGTAACATCAACACCAAACTTGGATAAACAGCAGAGGTGAAGCTCAACCTACTTGGAACAAGGTGAAATCGTGCGATTTTGGCGATTGGAGGTCATTCTGGTGATTTTCGGGTCCTCTAACTGAATGCGTCATGCCCCACCAATGCGTTGTGCACCACCAATGTGCCGCACCCATGCAAAAATACACTATGTTCTGAAGCCCAGTGTGTCGCGCCTCACTAGTGTGCCGCGCTTCCTACTTAGTGCGCCGTGCCGGTCTTCTTACAAAGATTTTTACCCAATGCTTACACTCACTCACCCAATTTGCTCTATCTTGCTTCTCTTTTGCAAATGAGCTTATCACATAAAGGAATCACTTATAAACAAAGATATTTTGAAATCTTGGCTTATGAAACCCACTTTATAATGTTTTGTATTTGAGTTCATTTTACAAACTCTGTTTTTGGACATTTTTCACTGCTTTTTCACTTTGTGATGAATTTAATGACCTGAGCTTGCTTGTTTTTGCAGGGGTTGGAGCTTCTAGGCTAAGGAAAGAAACTAGGGTGCAGATGAATGAATTTACAATGAGGAAAACAAAAACTTTCAGGATGTTGAACAATAAATGCTAAATACTCTATTTTTTCCTCAAAACAAGGTTTTGAGGAAAAACACATTTGTGAACACTTGGCGATGAAATTTATTGATGTTGAAATGTCCTCATGGCCTGCTGGCAATTATTGAACACTCTAAAACATTTTTTGACGAAACCCTAATAAAACCCTAGACCTAAGTGACCATGAAACCCTAAAGACAACTTTTGCAATTTTCAAGATAAAAAGACTGTATATGTTTTTCTTTTTTTTAAATGAACACACATGAGCCAACAGGTAGATAACATGAGGGGAATAAGTGACAAGGCCCTTCCGTCATATTATGGCATGCCCCTAACGGAATGCAGATGAATGAACTGTATGAGACACCTAAAAAATGAAATGCAATAAGAGAAATGATCTCTGACGGAGGGATGTAAAGACCAACTCTAACAGGAAGGATGGCATATATCAGATGATGAAATGGGAAAGGTGGAGAGGGAATTTCTATTCCTATTACATCGATAGTGAAAACATTTAGAGAAATCTTTGATATGTTATTACTTTTGCTTCACCACCTATATATGATCTTGTTTAATTCGAGAGGATATCTTTCATTGTAGGTGGATTTAAGAGTGCATTGTTAGAAGAACAACCCCTTGTGATTGTGTTACAAAACTTGATGGGATGGCTAAAAATCTTGTTACAGATGATAGAGTTGTTGATGTACATGGTTCTCCTCCTCTTGTTGCACCTAGATTTGAGCATGCAAAGAAAAAGTTTGAGTCTTCGTCTCAAATGAGTTTACCTAGGAATCAAAAAATTAGTACTTATGTGATGCAGGAGCATTCGGCTCAAAAATATCATTGTATTTTAGTAGACATAGGGGGTCTTATGTTTTCAAGGAAGTTGGTTTCATGAATATTAAATTAATATAATTATTAAGGTTTTTTAGTGATTTTAATGAGAGAAGCTAGAATAGGGATTAATTAAGTATGGTGAGGCATATTTGTAATGTTCTCGAATATAGGAGAACATGAGAGAATTAGGACAATTGAGAGTTCATAGAGATGGAGATATTGGGAATTAAATGAAAAATCTTAGATTAGGAACTAGTTGATGATTTTGTGGATTAGAGAGGATCCTTAGAGATAAAGAAGAGATTTTAGGAATTTATTGAGAAGGTTATGGGTCTAAACTTGGAACTGGTCATAGAATCCTTTTGTATAAATGTAGGCCTGAAAGGCATAGAAAAAGGTTAGCTAACTAGGAATTAGTTTGAGAGTTAGATAGGTTTGATTGTAAGCCTACAGTCGGATAGGAAAGGAAGATGCCACTGATATTGGAAATGAGGCCATCGAGAGAAACTTATTATGTAAATGATTGTTTATAAAGACAGAGAATTCAATTCCTAAGTTGTGTGATGTGTATAATTAATGGAATTATAACTGTGTATGGAGTGATGCGAGTGTAAGACGAAGTTCCTATGGACTTCACTTTAAACAGAGTATGGCAAAGATATCTCTATGTTATAACATAATTCCACCAATAGCGAACGAGATCAGGTCAAAAGAGGAGTTTGAATAAACACAGCAGAAACCATTAGATTGTCTAAGATCGACACATAATATTGGTAAACGAGAAAACCCTGATAAATTCGTTAAGAAACTGGCGCGAAGATCTGGATCGTTCGATCTGCAGATCCATAGATCTAATGGTCATCGCGTGGCAAAGATGCACAAGTGTTAGAGAGAGGAGTAAAGTGGTTTCGTAAGTGGGAAGTGGTTTCTCGCGCGGTGTCAAAGTCGTAAGTGGTAATTAGAAAGCAGACCCGAGAAAGTTATGAACTATGAATAAATCCAGTTGAAGTCTGGATAGATCACAGTCATCCGTTTAATGGCGATCGGATGAATATCGTTTGGTTAAAGGGCATGGGGTTTAAATTAAAAACCAGATGCAATGAATTTTTATACAACGAGGTTAAGAGATCGTTGAGATCCAGAAATCAGAACCATTCGTCGAGGGATGGGTCGGACGGTAATCATGTGCATGGTTTAACTTTCCTAGTGGACCCGATGGGTTAATTAAAAGAATTTTAACTTCTTTGAGATCTGTGGGAGATGAGTTAAAGTTGCTGAAACGACGTGATAACCGTTGATCTGAAGGAGCAGAAATCGATGATGGTGGTTGAATGCGATAAGGAGAACCTCGATATGTGTGCAAAGGTTTGTGAAAAGGCGGAAAGGTAAGGTTAAGTGCGATTAATGTAATATTTCTATTATATGGGTATTATAATAGAAATAGTGGAATTAAATGTATTTTGGGTTAAGTAGGGTTTAACCAAAGTTGGAGTACCATGGTATGGTTAAGACGAGCGGGTATTAAGAATTAACCAAAGATTAAGAAGGGTTGTTAAGGTTCTGCTTAAGGGTTTACCAAAGGTTAAACTTGGAATAGTTATAACTAAATTTATTTCCGCTTAAATACTTAAACCTTGTTAAAGTGTGTTTTCATGAGATAATATATTTCCACTGGGTGAAACTTGATTGAATGAGAATTTTTCCTAAGTATGGAATACGTGGAATTCCTAGGACATGTGCATGAAAGGTACATAAGTGACATGCAATTTTACTTGCGTAATGTGGGTAAAAGCAGCGAAGGCTGCATCAATTGGTATCAGAGCTGAACAAAGAAATTCTGTGTGAAAAAATATTTGAGAAAATTTCAAAAAAATATGTTTTGAAGGTGTGTATACAGGTGAAAGGAGATCGGATTTTAAATCTAACAAACAATAGACACACATATATAAAGTGTAGCAAAATATTGGGAGAATTTGTAAATGCAAAGGAAATGGAGAGTTTGTGGTCTTTATATTGTTGCACAGGTAGCAGCATAAGAAGGTGAGAAGATTGCAAGAACCTAGAGAAAGGAGTGCTCAATTGGTTCCAAAGAGGAAAGAACTAGAGAGATGCCAAAAGACTGAGCTCAGAGGAGAGAATATTAGTAAGGGATATGTAGCAAGAAGGAGACTTGTTACTGCAAAGGTATTGTTTCAGCTCACATGAAGATCATAAAGTCAATTCCATAGATGATGTGGGTAGAATTGCTAAGAGATGAAGGAAGTTGGTAAGAGTTTCTGAATGAAATCAGAATGTGGTAGAACCTTAAAGAATTCTAATAAAGGTTAGATAAAGAGGACAGTTATGTTCTTAAAAAGGTGCAGATGAGTTAAAGCCTAAAACGAGTAGGAAGAGGTGCTCAAAAGAGGTTCGAAAGATAGAGAACCAAGTGCTTGCCAAAACATCAAGTACAGAGGAAATCTTGGTGAGGTAAGTGGTTGTAGGGAGGAATTGTTGTTACAGAGGCTTTAGTGCAACTCATAGTAAGTGAGTGAGGAACTCATGAAGATAGATATGACTACTGATAGTCATAGTAAAGGTTCTGAGGAAGACCACAACAAAAGAAAAGTGAAGAAAGAGAATGTCAAAGAAAATGGTAAGAGGATGAGTCAAGAGGAGCTTGACAAGGAAATTGCAGAGTTAAAAGAACAAATCAATGCTTTACGGAGGATACTAGAGGAAACCTAAAGACAAGGTTGTCTCTTGAGGAAAAAGGCAGTGAAATGGCCTAAATTACAAAGAAGGCTACAACAAAGTCAAGTAAAGTGGCTTGTGGAAAAAATTAGAGAAGCTGAGTTGGAAATGGAAGTTTCCATTTGTGACGCAGAACAGGGGGAATTCTGGGTGAAGATGAAGAATGGAGATCAATGAACTATTGGGATAGTTCAAAGCAACATGAGGCTATCAAACCTTGTATTTTTTAATCTAATAGTTTTGGTGTGTTTTTAGGTTTTACAGAGGATTGGCAGTATTATGAAGTTGTCATAAAAATTGATAAAGGTCACCAGACTTCAGAGGAGAACTTGGATCAGTACACTGATGTGCGGACAGAGGATGAAGAGTACTTATCAGACGATAAGTATTCTAGAACAGACTATGATGGATAATGCCTCTTGAATGAGGAAAATATTGAATTGTTACAGCAGAAGAAAATTATTGATGAATTGATATTTGGAGATGTTACAAAACAAGGACAATTGCTTGTGGAAGAAGGAGATGAATATCAACCTAAAGAGATGATATATGAAACATTAGTTAAGGCTCTTGAGCCTTACATTTTTCAAATTAACAATTGTTGTGTGAATATAGGGATTATAAGTTTTGAACATGAACTTATTTCTGTGGAGATGAATGAGACAAAATTGTCTATGGAAGGCAATGTGATTGAATCATTGGGCAATAGTGACCATGTAAAGGATGAAGCTAGAAATGAAGAGCATGGTGATAAAACACTTGCTAAATGTAAAGAGGAAATTGAATTGCTGGAGAAGTTTCTAGGAGGAAATGGCAATAGAAAATAAATGGTTACAATAGTACTTGATAGTAGCAGAGAGTCTCTAAAAGACATGGAGACAGAAGAGTGTTTTAATTCACAAACCAATAGTTTGTTTGCAGCAATAGTGAATAGAATGAATGAGTGTGATGATGTGCTTGAAAAAATTGAACAGAGGTTATTTGGAGATGAAATGGAAGTTCAAAAACAACAAGAGTGTAAGGAAGTAAGGGTGGTAGTAAGGATCTAGCAACTACAAAGTGAAGGTAACTAGTATAAGATTAAAGGAAAACTTGAAGAAGAGTCTATGTTAGCTAAAAACATAGTAAGGGATCATCATTCCATCATGATGATAGGCACAGTGGAGATAACCAAGGAAGCTATTGAGGTAGTCAATAAATAAGAAGGACTAAACTCTCATCAAAGGATCAATGAATGGGAGAAAGAATTGGAGCTACTGGAGAAATGTCTGAAAGCAAGAGTAGGGAACAAAGAACCTAATGAAGATTGCAAAGAATATGTAAGAGAGGAAGAGAGAAAAGTCTAGTAAAGAAATGAGTTGGACATAGAAATTGAATTGATGATGAAATTGATGAGAAAAGTGTCTCAAAGGGAGAAGAAGACAACAACAAGAAAGTAAAGCAGCAAAAAACTGTGAGAGTATAGCTAGTGGGGCAATGCAATATAAAGTGTGGAGACCTAGAGAACAACGAAAAACAACAGCAGCAACCAAAGACAGGCTACAGAAAAAAGTTTGGGACCGTGGAGGTATCTATCAACATATGGAAACACGTGATCAAGAGATCATGAATATTCTCAACCTTGAGAGTCTAATGTAGGAGCATTCGATTCAGCAATATCATTTTATTTTAGTAGACATAGGGGGTCTTGTATTTTCAAGAAAGTTGGTTTTGTGAATGTTAAATTAATGTAATTATTAACGTTTTTGAGTGATTTTAATGAGAGAAGCTAGAATAGGGATTAATTAAGTATTGTGAGGCATATTTGTAAATGTTCTCGAATGTAGGAGAACATGAGAGAATTAGGAAAATTGAGAGTTCATAGAGATTTGGGAATTAATTGCAAAAGCTTAGATTAGGAATTAGCTGATGATTGTGTGGATTAGAGAGGATCCTTAGAGATAAAGAAAGATTTTAGAATTTTTTTGAGAAGGTTATGGATCTAACCCAGGAATTGGTTATAGAATCCTTTTGTAAAAATGAGGCCTAAGAGGCATAGAAAAGGGTTAGATGACTAAGAATTAGTTCGAGAGTTAGATAGCTTGTATTGTAAGCCTATGGTTGGATAGGAAAGGAAGAGGCCACTGATATTAGAAATCAAGCCAGAGAAAGAAACTCATTATGTAAATTATTTTTTATAAAGACAGAGAATTCAATTCCTGAGTTGTGTGATGTGTATCATTAATGGAATTATAGCTGTGTATGGAGCCATGCGAGTGTAAGATGACGTTCCTATGGACTTCGCTTTAAATAGAGTATGGCAGAGATAACTCTGTGTTATAATGTAATTCCACCAATAGCAAACAAGATCAAGTCAGTAGAGGAGTTTGAATAAACAATGTGGAAACTATTGGAGCGTCTAAGATTGACAGATAATATTGGGGAACGAGAAAACCCCAATAAATTCATGAAGAAACCCGGGAGTAGATCTAGATTGTTCGACCAACTGATCCATAGATCTAACAGTCATTGCGTGGTGAAGATGCACATGCGTGAAAAGAAGGAGTAAAGCAGTTTTTGTAAGCGAGAAGTGGTTCCTCGCATGGCCTCAAAGCCGTAAGAGGTAATTAAAAAATGGACATGAGAAAGTTATGAACTATGACTAAATCTAGTTGAAGTCCAGATAGATCATAATCATTTGTTTAGTGGTGATCAGATAGATATCACATGGTTAAAGTGCACGGGGTTTAAATGGAAAACCGGACGCGATGAAGTTTTATACAATGGGGTTAAGAGCTGGTTGAGTTCTGGTAATCAGAACCGTTTGTTGAGGGATGGATCGAACAGTAATCGCATGTGGACATGTTCGTGGTTTAACTTTCCTGGCAGACCCGATGGGTTAATTAAAAGAAGTTTAACTTCTTTGAGATCCATGGGAGATGAGTTAAAGTTGGTGAAATGACGCGATAGTTGTTGATCTAAAGGATCAGAAATCGACGGTGGTGGTTGAACATGATAAGGAGAACCTAGATATGTGTGCAGAGGTTTGTGAAGAGGCAGAAAGGTAAGGTTAAGTGCGGTTAATGTAATATTTCTATTATATGGGTATTATAATAGAAATAGTGGAATTAAATGTATTTTGGGTTAAGTCGAGTTTAACCAAAGTCAGAGGACCATGGTATGGTTAAGATGAGTAGGTATTAAGAATTAACCAAAGATTAAGAAGGGTTGTTAAGGTTCTACTTAAGGGTTTATCAAAGGTTAAACTTACAATAGTTAGAACAAAATTTATTTCTGCTTAAAGACTCAAACCTTGTTAAAGTGGGTTTTCATGAGATAATATATTTCTGCTAGGTGAACCTTGATTGAATGAGAATTTTTCCTATGTATGGGATATGTGGAAGTCCTGGGACATTTACATGACAGGTACATAAGTGACATGCAATTTTACTTGCATAATGTGGGTAAGAGCAGCTAAGGTTGCATCATTATGCATTAAAATCAGTACGTAAATGATGTGAAAGACTCACCTATGGACTATCTAAAACCATTAGGATTGAATACAGTTGGATTGGTGAATGGGAATGACATCAATTGAATAATTGTTTATGGACTTCATATTGTTGTGTATCAATGATCATACAATTGTTGGAAATAATACTGAGAGGGGGGGTGAATCAGTATTATCATATTAATAAAACTTTTTCATTTCCATAATCAGATTCATATATGCTACTTCCACAACTTCTTATGATTAAGTTAATCGATCTTCAATGAGTGCATTAGAACATTATCAACCATATTATCAGTTAACAGATGCAGTAACATAAAGTAGATCATCACACATAAGGCACACACATGAACACAATGATGTAAGGTGGAAACCCAATGCGGGAGAAAACCACCTGCTGCAAGTCATCTCAATCTTCTTCTTAATAAGAAAGTTCTTTTACAATATTTGTACTGGTGCAGCCTCATACCAGTACGGGAGCTACAACCCCCTTTGCTCTTGTACTAGCCGATCCATTTACTAGTACGCAGGCTACTACCTGCTACAATGCTCCAAAGATTTCCTTTAGCTCTTGTACTAGCTTAGATACTAGTACGTAGGCGCCGGCCTACAATCTTCTCTCCTTCAAGTACCACGTTTCATCAATTTTCATACTGGATACACTGAAGCACAACCCATAAACTGAAAGGCCACATTTCATCCAATTTTCATACTGGACCCAACAACAACATTGAAGCTCAAACAACCTTCTGAAACACTCAATCAACTGAAGTAACCAGATCAACAATAATAGGACCAAACCCAGAACACAACAATGATAAACAAAGATTTTAAGAGAAGGAAGCACCTTGCTCAACTGCCAGCCTGAGTCCGGACTCACCCTGTTCAACTGCTAGCCTGAGTCCCTGGACTCACCCTGCTCAACTGCTGGCCTGAGTCCCTGGACGCACCCTGCTCAACTGCTAGCCTACGTCCCGGACGCAGTCTGCTCAACTGCTGGCCTGCGTCCCTCGCTCTGAGTCTTTTGAACTGCCTGCGTCGCGGCGCACCTGAACCCTTCTGCGCCTGCGTCCGGCGCACCTGAACCGGTTCGCTCCTGCGTCCCGGACGCACCTGAACCCTTACTGCACCTGCGTCTCTTTAGATATGAAAGATATAAAGACTTCAAGACTAACCCAAATAGTCAGATCTACAGATCTGATCGTGCGCCATAGCGATCATAGTCCATTAGAAGATTCGCCTTCATAGATCTGGACTAGATCTCACCAAAAGATATTCAACAAAGATGGTGCATAATCCAAATGAACTCCTTTGCTTTATATAGGCAAGCTTTTCCCCAAAACATGAAACAATACCACGAGCCGACACCATAGAAACGCAAAACCGTCGGCTAGATACCACACAAGAAACCCCCACATGCTTTTCTCTGCCTTGAAATGTGTGCACTGGGCGGACGCACCTCCTGAACGGCTGCCTTGCGTCCCTGGACGCGGGTTCTGCATGGTATACCTGCGGGGACGCACTTTCTGTAAGGTGTACCTGCGTCCTTCATAATTTCAACAATATTTGAACCTCTGCTTACAAAGAGCTTGCCATTTGATTCCTTTGAGCTATCCTGTAATATGTCACATCTGATATCTCTTCTGTAGATTCATCTGAATGTATATGAGTGAGATGATCTTTTATGAGAGTGTTGCCATCAAGTACAACATATGCATCATAATGCCAACAATCTCCCCCTTTGGACTTGATGGCAACAACACCAAATCACTCTCCCCCTTTGACATCAAGGGCAAAGGGGTATGCTCCCCCTACGAACATGCTCCCTGTGACTATGAGCCAGATCTGCTGAAGTCTCTGAATGAGCTCCCCCTTTGTATATGTCATGGTGCTCCAATCTGATAATGGTCTTTCTGAGAACAGGCTGAGATGTCTGCTCTGCTGTATAGTGCTTGTTCATGCTCAAACTCCCCCTGACTATAAGCAAGGTCTGCAAAAAGATGTTCTACAAGAAGAACATGACTCTATATATCATAAATGACCTTCCTATCACCAAAAGACTCAATACATACATCCATCACCCATCACAATAAGGATCATCCATCCAACCAAGTGGGAATACATTAGAAATATGAAAACCAAATACATTACATCTTCATCCCATGCATAGTGGGGAGACATAGGCCGTTACATGTCCTGAAAAGATGACTATAATAGATAGACTATTACAACATGAGTCTTGCTACGTCCTTCCAAACATCTAAAGATCATGACAAACAACAGCACTGTATAATCTGCTCCATAGTATCTGTCAACATCAACTCATAACCATCCAGATCTACATGAATCAAGAGCCATCAAATGAAAGCATCAACATCAATCAACATATGTATGAATAATCATTCCTGTATCCAGTCAACAATCCTCATCCATTTGTGCCAAGAAAGAAATCATGCATCATGCTCATGTCAACATCATCATGAAATGCATATGAGTAACTCATCATCATCATGTCTCCAACAATGCGACTTTGAATAATCATCCACGAAATCAGCCAACCTCATCCATATATGTGCCAAGGATAATAAAGACTTCATGCAAGCATCATTAGAGAATCAACCATACATCTGATCATGTGACCAACTCATAATAGCAAGATGAATCATAAGCATTGTCATCAAGGACCATAATGCCAACAATGAATTTAGGACATATGCTCCCCCTAAACCAGTGCCATCTGTTAAACCTGATCATGCATATCTAGAAGAATCAGCCAATAAATGCTTTGAGACAGGTACGCACTTCATCTTTTGCTGCGCTGCGTCCTGTTGCTGCAGGGACGCACCCAAAAACACTATCACGCCGCGTCTTTCGCTTCAGAGACGGACCCAATAACACAGTCGCGCCGCGTCTTTTTGCTGCAGGGACGCACCTGATCCTCAGTCGCTCTGCGTCCCCACGCAGATCTTTAGTTACTGAACTGCGTCGTGGACGCATCTGGACTTGGTCTGGCCTGCGTCCGCACGCAGGTCTCCTGTTACTGTACTGCGTCCTGTACTTTCAGCTTCCTCTGATTCTGGTATGTTTGTAACTTGTGCTGTGCCCTCCTTTTCTGACTGTACTTCCTTTTTCCTCCATATCTTCAAGCGTGATGATGACATTTTCTCCTTTTGATATGGTGCCCAAACTATGTTCCTGCATTCCTTGGCTATATGTCCAAGCTTGTTACATGCATAACATCTTACATGTTTCATATTCCTCCTGTAACAATCAGTAGCTTTGTGACCAAACATATTGCAAGCAAAGCAATATCCATAAAAGTACCTTGATTGAGATGACCTTTCTGCATAATGGTCTTGAACTCTTCTTCTTCTACATCTTGCTGCAACATGTCCAAGATTATGACATACATAACATTCAATATTATTCATAGGAGGAGTAAAGGATTTTCTTTGAGGAATCTCTTTCCTTGGTTGATGATGAGATTGATCTTTCACTTCTTCGTTGATCACTTTAGATTTCCTTTTAGAGTTTCTTGCCTCACCTTGTGAACTAGATTCACCTTCAACAGATTCATGGAAACCAAGACCAGTCTTTATAGCAGGGGACCTTTGACTACTAAGAATATCATCCAATACTTTAGAGCTATCTTGAAATCGTAAAAGCTTATCCTTTTCTTCTAGTTTACCTTTCAAGATATTTACCTCAACCTGAAGTTGTTCTTCCTTTTCAAGGGATTTCTTTTTCAAAATTTCTTCAGCTTTCCTTCCTTCTTCCATTTGTTCCCTTAGTTTGAGAATTTCCTTTTCTTGTTCTTCATACAGATCCTGCTGCATTTGACGAACTCGGAAGGCACATTCCAGTTGAGATTTTAAGCTGGTGACTTCGTTTTCTTGTTTTGCAATAGCTTGGAGTAGATCTGTATTCTGCTTCTTTGATTCTTCAAGATCTCCTTTTAGTGAGAGGATTGTAGCTTCAAGATTTTCATAGTAGCTGGATCTATCTTTGAGTTTCTTGATGGTTGTGCTTCTTTCGTTGACTTCTTTTCTTAATGATGTCACTTCATGCTGCAATTTTTGACATTGGTCTTCCTTGTCCTTGAGTAGCTTTCTTACCTTGTTTCCTTCTTCTAGTTGTGCCCTTAGTTTGGTAGCTTCTTCTTTGAAATCACATTCCTTTTTGTTTAATAGATCTTGTTGATCTCTAATTTTGTCTGTCAGCCTTTTAAATTCTGCCTCTATTTGATATCTTTCTTGTTCACCCATAAGAGCAAATTCAGTAGTTTCGCTATCACTTTCATCTCTTTCACAAGGAAATATAGCTGGAACATCAGAGGATAACACATTCATACCTGATAATGACTCTGAATCTGATTCTGAATCTGAAGAGCTTCTTATGCCTAATCCCCAATCGATTCTTCCACTGTCATAGTTCTTCTGAGATGACTTCTTTTTCTTATTAGCTTTCTTCTTAAGCTTCTTTCCCATTGTTCCACGGATCTCCTTCAAGCGATCAAGCTTCTATCAAAGGACCTGCTCTGATACCAATTGTTGGAAATAATACTGAGAGGGGGGGTGAATCAGTATTATCATATTAATAAAACTTTTTCATTTCCATAATCAGATTCATATATGCTACTTCCACAACTTCTTATGATTAAGTTAATCGATCTTCAATGAGTGCATTAGAACATTATCAACCATATTATCAGTTAACAGATGCAGTAACATAAAGTAGATCATCACACATAAGGCACACACATGAACACAATGATGTAAGGTGGAAACCCAATGCGGGAGAAAACCACCTGCTGCAAGTCATCTCAATCTTCTTCTTAATAAGAAAGTTCTTTTACAATATTTGTACTGGTGCAGCCTCATACCAGTACGGGAGCTACAACCCCCTTTGCTCTTGTACTAGCCGATCCATTTACTAGTACGCAGGCTACTACCTGCTACAATGCTCCAAAGATTTCCTTTAGCTCTTGTACTAGCTTAGATACTAGTACGTAGGCGCCGGCCTACAATCTTCTCTCCTTCAAGTACCACGTTTCATCAATTTTCATACTGGATACACTGAAGCACAACCCATAAACTGAAAGGCCACATTTCATCCAATTTTCATACTGGACCCAACAACAACATTGAAGCTCAAACAACCTTCTGAAACACTCAATCAACTGAAGTAACCAGATCAACAATAATAGGACCAAACCCAGAACACAACAATGATAAACAAAGATTTTAAGAGAAGGAAGCACCCTGCTCAACTGCCAGCCTGAGTCCGGACTCACCCTGTTCAACTGCTAGCCTGAGTCCCTGGACTCACCCTGCTCAACTGCTGGCCTGAGTCCCTGGACGCACCCTGCTCAACTGCTAGCCTGCGTCCCAGACGCAGTCTGCTCAACTGCTGGCCTGCGTCCCTCGCTCTGAGTCTTTTGAACTGCCTGCGTCGCGGCGCACCTGAACCCTTCTGCGCCTGCGTCCGGCGCACCTGAACCGGTTCGCTCCTGCGTCCCGGACGCACCTGCGTCTCTTTAGATATGAAAGATATAAAGACTTCAAGACTAACCCAAATAGTCAGATCTACAGATCTGATCGTGCGCCATAGCGATCATAGTCCATTAGAAGATTCGCCTTCATAGATCTGGACTAGATCTCACCAAAAGATATTCAACAAAGATGGTGCATAATCCAAATGAACTCCTTTGCTTTATATAGGCAAGCTTTTCCCCAAAACATGAAACAATACCACGAGCCGACACCATAGAAACGCAAAACCGTCGGCTAGATACCACACAAGAAACCCCCACATGCTTTTCTCTGCCTTGAAATGTGTGCACTGGGCGGACGCACCTCCTGAACGGCTGCCTTGCGTCCCTGGACGCGGGTTCTGCATGGTATACCTGCGGGGACGCACTTTCTGTAAGGTGTACCTGCATCCTTCATAATTTCAACAATATTTGAACCTCTGCTTACAAAGAGCTTGCCATTTGATTCCTTTGAGCTATCCTGTAATATGTCACATCTGATATCTCTTCTGTAGATTCATCTGAATGTATATGAGTGAGATGATCTTTTATGAGAGTGTTGCCATCAAGTACAACATATGCATCATAATGCCAACAATCTCCCCCTTTGGACTTGATGGCAACAACACCAAATCACTCTCCCCCTTTGACATCAAGGGCAAAGGGGTATGCTCCCCCTACGAACATGCTCCCTGTGACTATGAGCCAGATCTGCTGAAGTCTCTGAATGAGCTCCCCCTTTGTATATGTCATGGTGCTCCAATCTGATAATGGTCTTTCTGAGAACAGGCTGAGATGTCTGCTCTGCTGTATAGTGCTTGTTCATGCTCAAACTCCCCCTGACTATAAGCAAGGTCTGCAAAAAGATGTTCTACAAGAAGAACATGACTCTATATATCATAAATGACCTTCCTATCACCAAAAGACTCAATACATACATCCATCACCCATCACAATAAGGATCATCCATCCAACCAAGTGGGAATACATTAGAAATATGAAAACCAAATACATTACATCTTCATCCCATGCATAGTGGGGAGACATAGGCCGTTACATGTCCTGAAAAGATGACTATAATAGATAGACTATTACAACATGAGTCTTGCTACGTCCTTCCAAACATCTAAAGATCATGACAAACAACAGCACTGTATAATCTGCTCCATAGTATCTGTCAACATCAACTCATAACCATCCAGATCTACATGAATCAAGAGCCATCAAATGAAAGCATCAGCATCAATCAACATATGTATGAATAATCATTCCTGTATCCAGTCAACAATCCTCATCCATTTGTGCCAAGAAAGAAATCATGCATCATGCTCATGTCAACATCATCATGAAATGCATATGAGTAACTCATCATCATCATGTCTCCAACAATGCGACTTTGAATAATCATCCACGAAATCAGCCAACCTCATCCATATATGTGCCAAGGATAATAAAGACTTCATGCAAGCATCATTAGAGAATCAACCATACATCTGATCATGTGACCAACTCATAATAGCAAGATGAATCATAAGCATTGTCATCAAGGACCATAATGCCAACAATGAATTTAGGACATATGCTCCCCCTAAACCAGTGCCATCTGTTAAACCTGATCATGCATATCAAGAAGAATCAGCCAATAAACGCTTTGAGACAGGTACGCACTTCATCTTCTGCTGCGCTGCGTCCTGTTGCTGCAGGGACGCACCCAAAAACACTATCACGCCGCGTCTTTCGCTTCAGAGACGCACCCAATAACACAGTCGCGCCGCGTCTTTTTGCTGCAGGGACGCACCTGATCCTCAGTCGCTCTGCGTCCCCACGCAGATCTTCAGTTACTGAACTGCGTCGTGGACGCATCTGGACTTGGTCTGGCCTGCGTCCGCACGCAGGTCTCCTGTTACTGTACTGCGTCCTGTACTTTCAGCTTCCTCTGATTCTGGTATGTCTGTAACTTGTGCTGTGCCCTCCTTTTCTGACTGTACTTCCTTTTTCCTCCATATCTTCAAGCATGATGATGACATTTTCTCCTTTTGATATGGTGCCCAAACTGTGTTCCTGCATTCCTTGGCTATATGTCCAAGCTTGTTACATGCATAACATCTTACATGTTTCATATTCCTCCTGTAACAATCAGTAGCTTTGTGACCAAACATATTGCAAGCAAAGCAATATCCATAAAAGTACCTTGATTGAGATGACCTTTCTGCATAATGGTCTTGAACTCTTCTTCTTCTACATCTTGCTGCAACATGTCCAAGATTATGACATACATAACATTCAATATTATTCATAGGAGGAGTAAAGGATTTTCTTTGAGGAATCTCTTTCCTTGGTTGATGATGAGATTGATCTTTCACTTCTTCGTTGATCACTTTAGATTTCCTTTTAGAGTTTCTTGCCTCACCTTGTGAACTAGATTCACCTTCAACAGATTCATGGAAACCAAGACCAGTCTTTATAGCAGGGGACCTTTGACTACTAAGAATATCATCCAATACTTTAGAGCTATCTTGAAATCGTAAAAGCTTATCCTTTTCTTCTAGTTTACCTTTCAAGATATTTACCTCAACCTGAAGCTGTTCTTCCTTTTCAAGGGATTTCTTTTTCAAAATTTCTTCAGCTTTCCTTCCTTCTTCCATTTGTTCCCTTAGTTTGAGAATTTCCTTTTCTTGTTCTTCATACAGATCCTGCTGCATTTGACGAACTCGGAAGGCACATTCCAGTTGAGATTTTAAGCTGGTGACTTCGTTTTCTTGTTTTGCAATAGCTTGGAGTAGATCTGTATTCTGCTTCTTTGATTCTTCAAGATCTCCTTTTAGTGAGAGGATTGTATCTTCAAGATTTTCATAGTAGCTGGATCTATCTTTGAGTTTCTTGATGGTTGTGCTTCTTTCGTTGACTTCTTTTCTTAATGATGTCACTTCATGCTGCAATTTTTGACATTGGTCTTCCTTGTCCTTGAGTAGCTTTCTTACCTTGTTTCCTTCTTCTAGTTGTGCCCTTAGTTTGGTAGCTTCTTCTTTGAAATCACATTCCTTTTTGTTTAATAGATCTTGTTGATCTCTAATTTTGTCTGTCAGCCTTTTAAATTCTGCCTCTATTTGATATCTTTCTTGTTCACCCATAAGAGAAAATTCAGTAGTTTCACTATCACTTTCATCTCTTTCACAAGGAAATATAGCTGGAACATCAGAGGATAACACATTCATACCTGATAATGACTCTGAATCTGATTCTGAATCTGAAGAGCTTCTTATGCCTAATCCCCAATCGATTCTTCCACTGTCATAGTTCTTCTGAGATGACTTCTTTTTCTTATTAGCTTTCTTCTTAAGCTTCTTTCCCATTGTTCCACGGATCTCCTTCAAGCGATCAAGCTTCTATCAAAGGACCTGCTCTGATACCAATTGTTGGAAATAATACTGAGAGGGGGGGTGAATCAGTATTATCATATTAATAAAACTTTTTCATTTCCATAATCAGATTCATATATGCTACTTCCACAACTTCTTATGATTAAGTTAATCGATCTTCAATGAGTGCATTAGAACATTATCAACCATATTATCAGTTAACAGATGCAGTAACATAAAGTAGATCATCACACATAAGGCACACACATGAACACAATGATGTAAGGTGGAAACCCAATGCGGGAGAAAACCACCTGCTGCAAGTCATCTCAATCTTCTTCTTAATAAGAAAGTTCTTTTACAATATTTGTACTGGTGCAGCCTCATACCAGTACGGGAGCTACAACCCCCTTTGCTCTTGTACTAGCCGATCCATTTACTAGTACGCAGGCTACTACCTGCTACAATGCTCCAAAGATTTCCTTTAGCTCTTGTACTAGCTTAGATACTAGTACGTAGGCGCCGGCCTACAATCTTCTCTCCTTCAAGTACCACGTTTCATCAATTTTCATACTGGATACACTGAAGCACAACCCATAAACTGAAAGGCCACATTTCATCCAATTTTCATACTGGACCCAACAACAACATTGAAGCTCAAACAACCTTCTGAAACACTCAATCAACTGAAGTAACCAGATCAACAATAATAGGACCAAACCCAGAACACAACAATGATAAACAAAGATTTTAAGAGAAGGAAGCACCCTGCTCAACTGCCAGCCTGAGTCCGGACTCACCCTGTTCAACTGCTAGCCTGAGTCCCTGGACTCACCCTGCTCAACTGCTGGCCTGAGTCCCTGGACGCACCCTGCTCAACTGCTAGCCTGCGTCCCAGACGCAGTCTGCTCAACTGCTGGCCTGCGTCCCTCGCTCTGAGTCTTTTGAACTGCCTGCGTCGCGGCGCACCTGAACCCTTCTGCGCCTGCATCCGGCGCACCTGAACCGGTTCGCTCCTGCGTCCCGGACGCACCTGCGTCTCTTTAGATATGAAAGATATAAAGACTTCAAGACTAACCCAAATAGTCAGATCTACAGATCTGATCGTGCGCCATAGCGATCATAGTCCATTAGAAGATTCGCCTTCATAGATCTGGACTAGATCTCACCAAAAGATATTCAACAAAGATGGTGCATAATCCAAATGAACTCCTTTGCTTTATATAGGCAAGCTTTTCCCCAAAACATGAAACAATACCACGAGCCGACACCATAGAAACGCAAAACCGTCGGCTAGATACCACACAAGAAACCCCCACATGCTTTTCTCTGCCTTGAAATGTGTGCACTGGGCGGACGCACCTCCTGAACGGCTGCCTTGCGTCCCTGGACGCGGGTTCTGCATGGTATACCTGCGGGGACGCACTTTCTGTAAGGTGTACCTGCGTCCTTCATAATTTCAACAATATTTGAACCTCTGCTTACAAAGAGCTTGCCATTTGATTCCTTTGAGCTATCCTGTAATATGTCACATCTGATATCTCTTCTGTAGATTCATCTGAATGTATATGAGTGAGATGATCTTTTATGAGAGTGTTGCCATCAAGTACAACATATGCATCATAATGCCAACAATCTCCCCCTTTGGACTTGATGGCAACAACACCGAATCACTCTCCCCCTTTGACATCAAGGGCAAAGGGGTATGCTCCCCCTACGAACATGCTCCCTGTGACTATGAGCCAGATCTGCTGAAGTCTCTGAATGAGCTCCCCCTTTGTATATGTCATGGTGCTCCAATCTGATAATGGTCTTTCTGAGAACAGGCTGAGATGTCTGCTCTGCTGTATAGTGCTTGTTCATGCTCAAACTCCCCCTGACTATAAGCAAGGTCTGCAAAAAGATGTTCTACAAGAAGAACATGACTCTATATATCATAAATGACCTTCCTATCACCAAAAGACTCAATACATACATCCATCACCCATCACAATAAGGATCATCCATCCAACCAAGTGGGAATACATTAGAAATATGAAAACCAAATACATTACATCTTCATCCCATGCATAGTGGGGAGACATAGGCCGTTACATGTCCTGAAAAGATGACTATAATAGATAGACTATTACAACATGAGTCTTGCTACGTCCTTCCAAACATCTAAAGATCATGACAAACAACAGCACTGTATAATCTGCTCCATAGTATCTGTCAACATCAACTCATAACCATCCAGATCTACATGAATCAAGAGCCATCAAATGAAAGCATCAGCATCAATCAACATATGTATGAATAATCATTCCTGTATCCAGTCAACAATCCTCATCCATTTGTGCCAAGAAAGAAATCATGCATCATGCTCATGTCAACATCATCATGAAATGCATATGAGTAACTCATCATCATCATGTCTCCAACAATGCGACTTTGAATAATCATCCACGAAATCAGCCAACCTCATCCATATATGTGCCAAGGATAATAAAGACTTCATGCAAGCATCATTAGAGAATCAACCATACATCTGATCATGTGACCAACTCATAATAGCAAGATGAATCATAAGCATTGTCATCAAGGACCATAATGCCAACAATGAATTTAGGACATATGCTCCCCCTAAACCAGTGCCATCTGTTAAACCTGATCATGCATATCAAGAAGAATCAGCCAATAAATGCTTTGAGACAGGTACGCACTTCATCTTCTGCTGCGCTGCGTCCTGTTGCTGCAGGGACGCACCCAAAAACACTATCACGCCGCGTCTTTCGCTTCAGAGACGCACCCAATAACACAGTCGCGCCGCGTCTTTTTGCTGCAGGGACGCACCTGATCCTCAGTCGCTCTGCGTCCCCACGCAGATCTTCAGTTACTGAACTGCGTCGTGGACGCACCTGGACTTGGTCTGGCCTGCGTCCGCACGCAGGTCTCCTGTTACTGTACTGCGTCCTGTACTTTCAGCTTCCTCTGATTCTGGTATGTCTGTAACTTGTGCTGTGCCCTCCTTTTCTGACTGTACTTCCTTTTTCCTCCATATCTTCAAGCGTGATGATGACATTTTCTCCTTTTGATATGGTGCCCAAACTGTGTTCCTGCATTCCTTGGCTATATGTCCAAGCTTGTTACATGCATAACATCTTACATGTTTCATATTCCTCCTGTAACAATCAGTAGCTTTGTGACCAAACATATTGCAAGCAAAGCAATATCCATAAAAGTACCTTGATTGAGATGACCTTTCTGCATAATGGTCTTGAACTCTTCTTCTTCTACATCTTGCTGCAACATGTCCAAGATTATGACATACATAACATTCAATATTATTCATAGGAGGAGTAAAGGATTTTCTTTGAGAATCTCTTTCCTTGGTTGATGATGAGATTGATCTTTCACTTCTTCGTTGATCACTTTAGATTTCCTTTTAGAGTTTCTTGCCTCACCTTGTGAACTAGATTCACCTTCAACAGATTCATGGAAACCAAGACCAGTCTTTATAGCAGGGGACCTTTGACTACTAAGAATATCATCCAATACTTTAGAGCTATCTTGAAATCGTAAAAGCTTATCCTTTTCTTCTAGTTTACCTTTCAAGATATTTACCTCAACCTGAAGCTGTTCTTCCTTTTCAAGGGATTTCTTTTTCAAAATTTCTTCAGCTTTCCTTCCTTCTTCCATTTGTTCCCTTAGTTTGAGAATTTCCTTTTCTTGTTCTTCATACAGATCCTGCTGCATTTGACGAACTCGGAAGGCACATTCCAGTTGAGATTTTAAGCTGGTGACTTCGTTTTCTTGTTTTGCAATAGCTTGGAGTAGATCTGTATTCTGCTTCTTTGATTCTTCAAGATCTCCTTTTAGTGAGAGGATTGTAGCTTCAAGATTTTCATAGTAGCTGGATCTATCTTTGAGTTTCTTGATGGTTGTGCTTCTTTCGTTGACTTCTTTTCTTAATGATGTCACTTCATGCTGCAATTTTTGACATTGGTCTTCCTTGTCCTTGAGTAGCTTTCTTACCTTGTTTCCTTCTTCTAGTTGTGCCCTTAGTTTGGTAGCTTCTTCTTTGAAATCACATTCCTTTTTGTTTAATAGATCTTGTTGATCTCTAATTTTGTCTGTCAGCCTTTTAAATTCTGCCTCTATTTGATATCTTTCTTGTTCACCCATAAGAGCAAATTCAGTAGTTTCGCTATCACTTTCATCTCTTTCACAAGGAAATATAGCTGGAACATCAGAGGATAACACATTCATACCTGATAATGACTCTGAATCTGATTCTGAATCTGAAGAGCTTCTTATGCCTAATCCCCAATCGATTCTTCCACTGTCATAGTTCTTCTGAGATGACTTCTTTTTCTTATTAGCTTTCTTCTTAAGCTTCTTTCCCATTGTTCCACGGATCTCCTTCAAGCGATCAAGCTTCTATCAAAGGACCTGCTCTGATACCAATTGTTGGAAATAATACTGAGAGGGGGGGTGAATCAGTATTATCATATTAATAAAACTTTTTCATTTCCATAATCAGATTCATATATGCTACTTCCACAACTTCTTATGATTAAGTTAATCGATCTTCAATGAGTGCATTAGAACATTATCAACCATATTATCAGTTAACAGATGCAGTAACATAAAGTAGATCATCACACATAAGGCACACACATGAACACAATGATGTAAGGTGGAAACCCAATGCGGGAGAAAACCACCTGCTGCAAGTCATCTCAATCTTCTTCTTAATAAGAAAGTTCTTTTACAATATTTGTACTGGTGCAGCCTCATACCAGTACGGGAGCTACAACCCCCTTTGCTCTTGTACTAGCCGATCCATTTACTAGTACGCAGGCTACTACCTGCTACAATGCTCCAAAGATTTCCTTTAGCTCTTGTACTAGCTTAGATACTAGTACGTAGGCGCCGGCCTACAATCTTCTCTCCTTCAAGTACCACGTTTCATCAATTTTCATACTGGATACACTGAAGCACAACCCATAAACTGAAAGGCCACATTTCATCCAATTTTCATACTGGACCCAACAACAACATTGAAGCTCAAACAACCTTCTGAAACACTCAATCAACTGAAGTAACCAGATCAACAATAATAGGACCAAACCCAGAACACAACAATGATAAACAAAGATTTTAAGAGAAGGAAGCACCCTGCTCAACTGCCAGCCTGAGTCCGGACTCACCCTGTTCAACTGCTAGCCTGAGTCCCTGGACTCACCCTGCTCAACTGCTGGCCTGAGTCCCTGGACGCACCCTGCTCAACTGCTAGCCTGCGTCCCAGACGCAGTCTGCTCAACTGCTGGCCTGCGTCCCTCGCTCTGAGTCTTTTGAACTGCCTGCGTCGCGGCGCACCTGAACCCTTCTGCGCCTGCGTCCGGCGCACCTGAACCGGTTCGCTCCTGCGTCTCGGACGCACCTGAACCCTTACTGCACCTGCGTCTCTTTAGATATGAAAGATATAAAGACTTCAAGACTAACCCAAATAGTCAGATCTACAGATCTGATCGTGCGCCATAGCGATCATAGTCCATTAGAAGATTCGCCTTCATAGATCTGGACTAGATCTCACCAAAAGATATTCAACAAAGATGGTGCATAATCCAAATGAACTCCTTTGCTTTATATAGGCAAGCTTTTCCCCAAAACATGAAACAATACCACGAGCCGACACCATAGAAACGCAAAACCGTCGGCTAGATACCACACAAGAAACCCCCACATGCTTTTCTCTGCCTTGAAATGTGTGCACTGGGCGGACGCACCTCCTGAACGGCTGCCTTGCGTCCCTGGACGCGGGTTCTGCATGGTATACCTGCGGGGACGCACTTTCTGTAAGGTGTACCTGCGTCCTTCATAATTTCAACAATATTTGAACCTCTGCTTACAAAGAGCTTGCCATTTGATTCCTTTGAGCTATCCTGTAATATGTCACATCTGATATCTCTTCTGTAGATTCATCTGAATGTATATGAGTGAGATGATCTTTTATGAGAGTGTTGCCATCAAGTACAACATATGCATCATAATGCCAACAATCTCCCCCTTTGGACTTGATGGCAACAACACCGAATCACTCTCCCCCTTTGACATCAAGGGCAAAGGGGTATGCTCCCCCTACGAACATGCTCCCTGTGACTATGAGCCAGATCTGCTGAAGTCTCTGAATGAGCTCCCCCTTTGTATATGTCATGGTGCTCCAATCTGATAATGGTCTTTCTGAGAACAGGCTGAGATGTCTGCTCTGCTGTATAGTGCTTGTTCATGCTCAAACTCCCCCTGACTATAAGCAAGGTCTGCAAAAAGATGTTCTACAAGAAGAACATGACTCTATATATCATAAATGACCTTCCTATCACCAAAAGACTCAATACATACATCCATCACCCATCACAATAAGGATCATCCATCCAACCAAGTGGGAATACATTAGAAATATGAAAACCAAATACATTACATCTTCATCCCATGCATAGTGGGGAGACATAGGCCGTTACATGTCCTGAAAAGATGACTATAATAGATAGACTATTACAACATGAGTCTTGCTACGTCCTTCCAAACATCTAAAGATCATGACAAACAACAGCACTGTATAATCTACTCCATAGTATCTGTCAACATCAACTCATAACCATCCAGATCTACATGAATCAAGAGCCATCAAATGAAAGCATCAGCATCAATCAACATATGTATGAATAATCATTCCTGTATCCAGTCAACAATCCTCATCCATTTGTGCCAAGAAAGAAATCATGCATCATGCTCATGTCAACATCATCATGAAATGCATATGAGTAACTCATCATCATCATGTCTCCAACAATGCGACTTTGAATAATCATCCACGAAATCAGCCAACCTCATCCATATATGTGCCAAGGATAATAAAGACTTCATGCAAGCATCATTAGAGAATCAACCATACATCTGATCATGTGACCAACTCATAATAGCAAGATGAATCATAAGCATTGTCATCAAGGACCATAATGCCAACAATGAATTTAGGACATATGCTCCCCCAAACCAGTGCCATCTGTTAAACCTGATCATGCATATCAAGAAGAATCAGCCAATAAATGCTTTGAGACAGGTACGCACTTCATCTTCTGCTACGCTGCGTCCTGTTGCTACAGGGACGCACCCAAAAACACTATCACGCCGCGTCTTTCGCTTCAGAGACGCACCCAATAACACAGTCGCGCCGCGTCTTTTTGCTGCAGGGACGCACCTGATCCTCAGTCGCTCTGCGTCCCCACGCAGATCTTCAGTTACTGAACTGCGTCGTGGACGCATCTGGACTTGGTCTGGCCTGCGTCCGCACGCAGGTCTCCTGTTACTGTACTGCGTCCTGTACTTTCAGCTTCCTCTGATTCTGGTATGTCTGTAACTTGTGCTGTGCCCTCCTTTTCTGACTGTACTTCCTTTTTCCTCCATATCTTCAAGCATGATGATGACATTTTCTCCTTTTGATATGGTGCCCAAACTGTGTTCCTGCATTCCTTGGCTATATGTCCAAGCTTGTTACATGCATAACATCTTACATGTTTCATATTCCTCCTGTAACAATCAGTAGCTTTGTGACCAAACATATTGCAAGCAAAGCAATATCCATAAAAGTACCTTGATTGAGATGACCTTTCTGCATAATGGTCTTGAACTCTTCTTCTTCTACATCTTGCTGCAACATGTCCAAGATTATGACATACATAACATTCAATATTATTCATAGGAGGAGTAAAGGATTTTCTTTGAGGAATCTCTTTCCTTGGTTGATGATGAGATTGATCTTTCACTTCTTCGTTGATCACTTTAGATTTCCTTTTAGAGTTTCTTGCCTCACCTTGTGAACTAGATTCACCTTCAACAGATTCATGGAAACCAAGACCAGTCTTTATAGCAGGGGACCTTTGACTACTAAGAATATCATCCAATACTTTAGAGCTATCTTGAAATCGTAAAAGCTTATCCTTTTCTTCTAGTTTACCTTTCAAGATATTTACCTCAACCTGAAGCTGTTCTTCCTTTTCAAGGGATTTCTTTTTCAAAATTTCTTCAGCTTTCCTTCCTTCTTCCATTTGTTCCCTTAGTTTGAGAATTTCCTTTTCTTGTTCTTCATACAGATCCTGCTGCATTTGACGAACTCGGAAGGCACATTCCAGTTGAGATTTTAAGCTGGTGACTTCGTTTTCTTGTTTTGCAATAGCTTGGAGTATATCTGTATTCTGCTTCTTTGATTCTTCAAGATCTCCTTTTAGTGAGAGGATTGTAGCTTCAAGATTTTCATAGTAGCTGGATCTATCTTTGAGTTTCTTGATGGTTGTGCTTCTTTCGTTGACTTCTTTTCTTAATGATGTCACTTCATGCTGCAATTTTTGACATTGGTCTTCCTTGTCCTTGAGTAGCTTTCTTACCTTCTTTCCTTCTTCTAGTTGTGCCCTTAGTTTGGTAGCTTCTTCTTTGAAATCACATTCCTTTTTGTTTAATAGATCTTGTTGATCTCTAATTTTGTCTGTCAGCCTTTTAAATTCTGCCTCTATTTGATATCTTTCTTGTTCACCCATAAGAGCAAATTCAGTAGTTTCGCTATCACTTTCATCTCTTTCACAAGGAAATATAGCTGGAACATCAGAGGATAACACATTCATACCTGATAATGACTCTGAATCTGATTCTGAATCTGAAGAGCTTCTTATGCCTAATCCCCAATCGATTCTTCCACTGTCATAGTTCTTCTGAGATGACTTCTTTTTCTTATTAGCTTTCTTCTTAAGCTTCTTTCCCATTGTTCCACGGATCTCCTTCAAGCGATCAAGCTTCTATCAAAGGACCTGCTCTGATACCAATTGTTGGAAATAATACTGAGAGGGGGGGTGAATCAGTATTATCATATTAATAAAACTTTTTCATTTCCATAATCAGATTCATATATGCTACTTCCACAACTTCTTATGATTAAGTTAATCGATCTTCAATGAGTGCATTAGAACATTATCAACCATATTATCAGTTAACAGATGCAGTAACATAAAGTAGATCATCACACATAAGGCACACACATGAACACAATGATGTAAGGTGGAAACCCAATGCGGGAGAAAACCACCTGCTGCAAGTCATCTCAATCTTCTTCTTAATAAGAAAGTTCTTTTACAATATTTGTACTGGTGCAGCCTCATACCAGTACGGGAGCTACAACCCCCTTTGCTCTTGTACTAGCCGATCCATTTACTAGTACGCAGGCTACTACCTGCTACAATGCTCCAAAGATTTCCTTTAGCTCTTGTACTAGCTTAGATACTAGTACGTAGGCGCCGGCCTACAATCTTCTCTCCTTCAAGTACCACGTTTCATCAATTTTCATACTGGATACACTGAAGCACAACCCATAAACTGAAAGGCCACATTTCATCCAATTTTCATACTGGACCCAACAACAACATTGAAGCTCAAACAACCTTCTGAAACACTCAATCAACTGAAGTAACCAGATCAACAATAATAGGACCAAACCCAGAACACAACAATGATAAACAAAGATTTTAAGAGAAGGAAGCACCCTGCTCAACTGCCAGCCTGAGTCCGGACTCACCCTGTTCAACTGCTAGCCTGAGTCCCTGGACTCACCCTGCTCAACTGCTGGCCTGAGTCCCTGGACGCACCCTGCTCAACTGCTAGCCTGCGTCCCAGACGCAGTCTGCTCAACTGCTGGCCTGCGTCCCTTGCTCTGAGTCTTTTGAACTGCCTGCGTCGCGGCGCACCTGAACCCTTCTGCGCCTGCGTCCGGCGCACCTGAACCGGTTCGCTCCTGCGTCCCGGACGCACCTGCGTCTCTTTAGATATGAAAGATATAAAGACTTCAAGACTAACCCAAATAGTCAGATCTACAGATCTGATCGTGCGCCATAGCGATCATAGTCCATTAGAAGATTCGCCTTCATAGATCTGGACTAGATCTCACCAAAAGATATTCAACAAAGATGGTGCATAATCCAAATGAACTCCTTTGCTTTATATAGGCAAGCTTTTCCCCAAAACATGAAACAATACCACGAGCCGACACCATAGAAACGCAAAACCGTCGGCTAGATACCACACAAGAAACCCCCACATGCTTTTCTCTGCCTTGAAATGTGTGCACTGGGCGGACGCACCTCCTGAACGGCTGCCTTGCGTCCCTGGACGCGGGTTCTGCATGGTATACCTGCGGGGACGCACTTTCTGTAAGGTGTACCTGCGTCCTTCATAATTTCAACAATATTTGAACCTCTGCTTACAAAGAGCTTGCCATTTGATTCCTTTGAGCTATCCTGTAATATGTCACATCTGATATCTCTTCTGTAGATTCATCTGAATGTATATGAGTGAGATGATCTTTTATGAGAGTGTTGCCATCAAGTACAACATATGCATCATAATGCCAACAACAATCATACCATGTTCTTATTGTCACTGATTATTAGTGGACCTTCCTTAGTTGTGTTTAGGAGGGGAAGTTTGATGATGAATACAGATTATTTTGTTGATCAACTAAGTCATGTTGCCCCAATGTCTTGTTGATATTATTTTCTTATTTATGTTTAATAAGTATTGATGGTGATAGTGTTAAATTTTTTTAAGTAGAAATAATAACATGTTTTGATCATCTATTGTAGTAAAAACAAATTAAGTGGGAAATCTATGCTAATTAATTTATTTTCCTCCAAGCTAAGTATGCCACACTTCATGTTTGAACCTTTGAGGGCCTACAGCCTCATTGTTTTGATGATCATTGATGGTGGTTTCTTATGTTTGAAGACCTTGTTCTAAATTTTTATTAACACCTGTTTGAAGCTTTTATGAGGTGGTTGCTAGTGTTTATCTTTATTATGCATCTACAATATCTTCTATTTCAGAGTTTAACCAAGTTCACTGAGGATCCTTGGCTCTCATCTTCAAAATTTTGGTACTCCCTAATTGGAGTAAGCTTCTTTCCTTTCCTTTTCATAATCATTGAGGGATAAAATTTCATCCCCATGTTTTGAGCATTGGCATCTTTCTTTCTTTTGGACAGGATTGTTTTGTATGCATTTTTCTACTTTTATTCACTTATGAAAGTTTATGCTTGGGTACTTTATCAAGTCTTGTTTACGATACCCAATTTTTATGTTTACTTCCTATGTTTCACTTTAAGGGGGGTGTTAGCATTGGTATTTTCCAATGCTCATCTTCTTGATGTGCCAACTATTGTGAGTTTTAAGATCATGTAGGAGTTCTTACCTGTCCAACAAGCATAACTATCTTTCGATAACTATGGGCCTCTTCCATTATTATATATGGAAGACATATTTGTGTATTTCATATAACATGGGTAATATATTTGATACTCTTTCAAGAAAGAAAACATGTTATTAATATGTGTTTTAATGTTTGATGCAAAACATTTCTCTCTCTCATAATTTTTTACTTTCAATTACATTATATCTCTATATGTAAAGTTGATATAAAATTGTATTACATAATAAAAAAATTGAAATACTTTATGAATAAATACAACAAAACTGTATCTTTTTGTTATTAATATTTATTTTTAAAAATACCACATGTACTTTGTGTTGAACAATAGAGGAATTTCACATTTCCCTCATAGTGTGGTTTAATATGAATATTATTTTAAATGTCATGTATCAACAAGAGATTGAGTAGTGAATGAATTACACACAATGGTGATGTTGAATAGTAAGTAATTATGGATGAAATTATGAACTCTTTGAATTCAATTACTTTATCTCTCTCTAAAAAATTGATGTAAAATTATGTTATTTAAGATGGACATTGAAGTATTCTAATAGTGATAAACATTGAAATATTTTTAGGTTATTAATATTTATTGTGCATATTGAAAGTTATTTAACAATATATATATATATATATATATATATATATATATATATATATATATATATTTTATTTTTTCATATATAATTTTATTTCTTTATGTAACATTAGGGCACCACATATGTCCCGATTCCTCTCAACAAAACTTATAATTTAAAGTGTTTTTTAATTATTGAATGATTAATCCATTAAGTTGGTGCTGAGGAATTCCAACAAGCATAGAAGTCCAATAGACCTCTTGGAATATGAAACCAAGGGTCAGATAAATATATTTATATGTGCATCTTGTGAATAATATTGAATCATAGGAGTTATTTAAAATTTTCATGTCAATTTTGTGTCACTTTAACATGGGATCGAGCCCACATATTCCTACCTTGCTTAAAATTAACCATAATGTGTGGTCTTCCATGACCATTAGTTTTGTGGTATTCATCAACCAAGGGTATCCACAGCGATGATTGTATTTCAAAATTTACTTATAATATTAACGAACATGTCCATGAATATTAGTGAATGATAGATCAGTTTCTTGAATTGTCCCTCTACCCATGTGTCCTACCTTGTCGCCACCCCAACCCTCATAAACATTCCCCATTCCTATTTTCATGTGCACATATCAAAGAAGAGACTTCTTACTTCTCTAAAGTTTGCCTTCCCTTGTGTTCTGACAAAGATGAATACTCATCTTGTAATTCCCTTAACCTATTGGTCATAACACTCAAACGTTTCATCTACTCCATACACATACCTCTGAGCTTGACCATTTCTCTATCTATGCATCTAGCCCTAGCCCAGGCTCTTCCAACACCTGTCAACCTTATTCTAACATGGTTATTTATTTATGTGAGCATAAGTTTGAATTTTTTTTCACCTAAGGTTTTTGTCTGTTACACATTCATCCGATATTTGTGCTCCTCACTGCCTCTATGCCTAGCAAGAGAGCCATGGTTGTCATCTTTCATGTAATGCCACTCAAAATTACCCATATGAGCATCATCCATGTTAACTATGTCTGCCTCATTTGTATAAGAATTAGACAACAACATACTAGGGAAATTGTCGACATTCATACAACCACAATTCCAAATTTCGACACTTGTATGATTAGGGGATCCTTTTATAATCAATATATACAATGGTCACCCTAAGTAGTTGATGGCCCTTATATGGGAGTGCCAAAATCAGTCTGATTGTTTTGTGTGAGATACGTAACATCTATCGTTGTCCCTAACTTGGTACATAATTTTGGGTTCATTCACCCTACCTAGTTGTCTCTCGACCTCCTAGATTGAAGCAGTTTTTATAGTTATCAAAATTTTTTTGGGTTTTCCTGTCAATCAAACATGCGTGGATTTCTCCTGTGTAGGCTCTAGATCATGTTGGAATTGGGTGGGGTATTCCAAGTTCTCTCAAGAAGTGGAAATAGATCTACAATATAATTTATAATAACGTCCATGAGAAAGAGGCTTCAAGCCTTTGAGCATGAGATTTGGAGCAAGGATTTCATTGTCAGGGCATCATTTTGATCTTGTAACCAAATTGATCCTCTCAAAAAGAAAAACAACTCTGGCCAACCATTATTTACTATTGCCTCAATTGAATACTATCTCATACGCAATGTCATTGTGGTGCATGCAAGATCTAACAACAAAGCATCGAAATTTTGCATAATGATTCGATTTCGTATGGTAGGAATCTGAATGTCATTGTGTGCCAATGCATTAGTTACCAATGTTTCACCATCTAGTTTTCAGTTATGTCTTCAAAATTAAATGGAACATATGAGATGGGCCATATTCTCTCTATGATTTTAATGTTGTTCGTTGTTTTAGTATGGGGTATTGCTTGCGGTTTCGATATTGTAGATTTTTGTGTCTTAATTCCATTGTAGTTTTTATATATGTGGATAAAGAATTTGTGAGAGCCATTGAAGTTTCACATATCTATGTGGGAGTGCTACTCCCCTAACATCTGCGGTACAAAACTCGTTTGTCACAGCCGCCAATCAATTATTGCACATATGGAGGCTGATGTTGCACTTTGTGGTATAGGACAACTGAGTAAGGGTTGAAACCTAAAATGTGTCGTCGTACATTTCCATTGATAGATAATAGAACAATACAACTAAGAAATGTTTATTTGAATGACTTAATGGTACGAAGAATGATGGCTAGTCTCAATCGTGCTAGTCCCTCGCATTGGTATCCCTATTCTCATATTATTTGCACCAAAACTCTTCATGAACATGAACATTCCCTCGCATTGGTATCCCTTTTCTCATATTATTTGCACCAAAACTCTTCATGAACATCAACATCCTAAATATGTTACATGCCTTATGGTTTCAATACCTATTCTCCTCAATTTCACCACACAATTAAAATATTACATTCTAAAGGGTAAGCCACAAAGTATTGATTTTCTGCATTGTCTTAGAATTATCGGTGGCCTTTGTAATCTCTTTGGAATGGTCATATCTCAACTAGTTTGAAAATTCAAGAAGAAGATATCCATAGCATATTGACAGATGTTGCTATGGAATTGTACTGGTGAAGAGATAAATAATTGCATTTTTTTTATGCAAATGGCATAGGATTGTGAGTACTCTTATCAAAAATATACTCTCATAAACTACTTTTTCTATGGTGTGTTTACACCTCTTTTATTTTTGGATGAGAAAAGACAAAATTTACCAATTTTCATTGGACATAGCTAAGTGGCCATGAGCATTGGGGATTAGACGATGGAAGTGCAAACATTTTTATATAGCCAAGCCTCATCATAATTTTATGCCTTAGATCTTAAACCTCTTTTCGTTTGTGATTTGAAGCATTGTAAATTGATTTCAAGGAAATATCCCATTGACATTGTTGGTTATTCACTCTACATGGATTATTTTATTGTTGGCGTTTTATCTAAATTGTTGAGAAACTGACAAAAATCAATGGATTATTAGATTGACAAAACACTCTAATACACTATATTGTTCATGATACAATCAAAATAGGAAATGTCACTCTCTCCAATATTCTATCATGCTTACAAGATGCTAAAGAGAAAATTGAGTTTCTGCAACTCGAATCTCTGCTTTAGTGAAATGAAATACAATAGAATAATTAGAATTATGGACTAGTTTTTGTTCAAAACAACTCCCTTTCTGAGTCTGAGAAAGAATCCAATAAGTAGCCAAGACATTATCAAATTGACGATGACGGTTTAAGAAAATATTTAAATGAAGATGAAGTTCGACATGTATTTCCTAATCTTGTCATCAAACCTCAGGAAGTAGTTATTAACAACAGGGAACAACTACTCTAGGATAAGACAAGAATGTTTCCTTTCACATTCTAGACTATTGTAAACCCATCAAGTTTGAAAGTGTTTGATTTCATCAAGAAAAATCAACTTCACATTCTTCTCTTCACAACCACATTGAAGTGTTAAATGGAAAATTTGTGATTAGGTTGGTCATGTGAACATTCATTTTTTTGATCTTCAACCTTGCAAGCATTGTGGAAAACACACTCATAATTTAGATAGATTCTCATGAGAAAATATTTACCTTGGATGCATCGCTTCTTGGAAATGGTTTTTAACTATTAAGAAGATATATAGGTCATACCTCACAGTTTAGTCTCAATTATTGACATATCATGAGATGGAGATATTTCCATCTTCTCACCTTGTACCTAACTGGTGGGGGGGTTAATACTAAACTAGTAGCATCAAAAAAATATCAAGCGAGCTTGAACCATAGCCTAAACCAAAGCCAAGTAATAGATCATAGAGCTAGATTCAACCATAGCCAGATTCAGAGTTGCAACTAGAAATAGATTCATGCTCCATGAACATGTTTTTTCTTGGTGGCCATCCTTAAAACACGACTGATAGAATACTTCGGTTGTTGTTACATCAAATTCATCTTCAAGGCATCTTTAGGGATCATTTTCACTTCGTAGAAGACTTCATCTTCTATCCAAATTCAAGAATGTTCCAAGAACTACTTCGAGTTTTAGTTCTAGAGTTATTGCTCAACCTTAAACTACCGCTAATATAAAATTTTGGTTCTTCCACCTCTTTTAGTTTGTGGTCTTCGTTAAACACCACCATTTTATAAAGAACATATAGCCATTAGCTTCCATGCATTTTTGTATTCTAAATGATCCATAAACTATCGTGCATATTCCATGATAGTTTTTCACAACAAATATGATAATATTATATTAAAAATATGAAATTATACATTATTACAATTTTATTAAATTTCTAGATCTGTAGATTTTATCGTAGCTAGTGCATGCATGCGAATGGAAATTACGCAGAAAATAGAGAACAAAAAAATAGAAAATAAACTCACACACACATAAGTAATAACACATGCTCTAGGAAACCCTTTTGGGATAAAACTCAGTTGGAAGGTCATGACGTTATGCTTTCTTTCTTTGTCTTTAAATATGGTTACAAGTATAAAGAAGTATGACCTGTGGCCTGCTAGCTACTACAGTGAACAATCCTCGTTGAGTGATCTACCTCTTATCCCCCTTATCTATTTGTGTTCAACTATGGAACAAATTCTCTCAAAATAATGGAATGTCTCTTCCTCCTATTGGTCTGGTTATAACACAACCGGATAGCCTACTAATGGTAAAGTTTAACTATGCCAACTCTAGACCAAAGTGACAATGTAAAATCTTCTAGTGTTTTTTACATCACAATCATGTGGCTAGCCCCTTTTCCAATGTATAATGGGGTATGACGCAACATCCTGTCGAATTATAGGTGTGAAAAGAGGAAGGCCAACTTCTGAGTGACATAACTTTTGCATACATACTATGATTTACACGCTTATTGTGTTGTTGGAAAGATCTTTGTGTGTATAATAACATGAAAAGGTGTGACATTAAAGTAATGAATTTTTACCAAAAAAAACATCATTTGATGCCTCAAAATTCTCCTGGAAGGTTTTAGACCCTATTTTGCCAAAATGGATCCCACTGGTAAAAACAACCCCGTGTGCTGATTCTTCCACTTTATCCACTCTAAATGCATCAATATGTATGAAAAAATATAATGATCCAATTTAGATCGAAAACTCTCTTCTTGGACTCATATACACCACTTTGGTTTGAGGGGAATGAACACCTAATCCATTAGGATTGGTGTGGAAGAATTTCAACAATCATATAAGTCAAAGAAACATTTTGGAATATGAAAACAAGGTTCACACAAATGTAATTATATGTAGATCATGTGAATAATATTAAATAACATGAGTTATCTAAATCTTGCCTATCAATTTTACGTGACTTTAACAATATTATTATATGATTAAATTAAAGTATGTTTCTAATTATAATTAGACATATTTGTCATCTAGTTAAGATCACATGTTTCCTAATGGTTACGAGCATATGTTTCCTCCTAAAAGGTTATAGGTTCAAAATTAGAGGGGGTAGAGTAAATATGCCTTTGTAGCTTGTCCCAGAAACAAGGAGGTCTCATACACAAATTTGGTGTCTAGCTTGGCCGTGACCTTAGAATTGGATAATAATAATAATAATAATAATAAGTTTTCATTTAAAAAAAAAAGAAAAAAAATTAATTAATTTTCTTAAAAGTTATATTGTTAAAAAAATCAAAATAATATAAATACACTAAAAAGATAAAACTTAACATCTAAATTAATAGTAAAGGAAATTATAAATAAAATTTGTAAACAAGGAGGTCTCATAAACCAATTTGGTGTTTTCCATGGCCACGACCTTAAAATTGGATAATAATAATAATAAGTTTCCATTTAAATAGAGACACACCGAGGGAGCATTGTTTCCCAGCCTGCGTTTACCCTAGCCGCACTTCCGACCATGGTTATGTTAGGCCCTTATACTACTAGTGTGACCCCTTATTGTTATTAGTACAACCCATTTATTATATTGATGTACCCATGTAGTGCCCATATTGTTACTATTGTGCCCCATAGAAGCCCACTATTGTTATTATTGTGTCCTTACATTATTATTGTTATGTCGGCTTTGATTATGTTATGACCCCTTAGACTCCTATATATAGAAAGGAGGTCTTTTCATTTGTATCATCCAAGAATTTTTTATTTATGTAATGTAAAGGAGGTTTCCCCCTCGAAGAGGCTGAATTCTAAGGCATTGATCTATCTTTTCTATCTTTTCTTGAGTTGGTTTCATAACATTTGGTATCAGAGCTTTGGATTCTAGGGTTTCGCTGATCCAAACAGGTCATCGTGGCATTTTCGCTATAATGTTTTTTCTGCGACGTTTCAGAAGCTAAAAACAAAACCCATTTGAGAAGAATTCGTGTTAAATCTTGGATCCAAATTTCAGAGCTTTTCACACTATATTTGCAGAGATATGATCTGAGGAACTTGGTCTTTTTGCAGACTCCTGAATTACATTCCAAACAGGTGACTTGGTGTTACAGGGAAAAGTGTCTATGCAGAACTGCTAATCCCACTAAGGTGTGGTAGCTACCTCAGAAACAAACAAAGTAAAGCTACTTTCATTTTCCTTTATGAAATATAGACGAGAGAAGAATAAAGGAGACCAACCTCTGTCTTGCGCTTGGTTCCTAGTTTGATTCCTCTCTCTTCTGATAGTCCTTTGCTACTTGCTTCCTTGTACACCCAGCTTCACGGAGTACCTATAGAATCAAAGTAGCATAACACTATACAAGAACATGGATCTATTATCATAAATAATCTAGGATCAGATGTAAATTGACCATACAAATGCATGAAACATAAACGACACAAGAGTATGGAGGAAAACTTGAATAGCTTTATTGATAATCAAGAAAGAGCCAAGAGAGTTACAACCAGTTGTTTTGACCTAGCATCATCCTCTTAGAAAGTAAGCCCTTCTTCACCTCATGCAAAGCTTAGATCACCCAACACTATGATGTTTCCTCAAGAAACCAACAACAATTCCTTACAAGATGCAAAATTCCAGCCTCTGGATCTCTAGGATGAGGGATCCATATATAGATATCAGTAAGGGAGATGAGTCAGCTTGTGATTTGATTAGTGTCTTCCCTCTGATAGTTCTTGCTTCCACTTGGAGATTGATGATCTCTTACTCATCCTTGGTCGAATTCAGAATGGCAAGTGTCACAGCAGAAGTTTCTGGAAGATTCCATGCTTCTCCACCTCGAGGATTGACACTGCCATTTGTCTCTTCTCGCCCATCGCACCCCATAGAAGGTCTTTTTGAAATGCAACAGACCCACTGAGTGTACTTAGGTGAGATGCAACGCACTTTGCCTATGGAGCAGGTGAAATGATCCTGTTTTGACCAGTTCTGAGTGTTTTTTCATGGAGAACTTCTGGGAGAAGCTGTAATCAGTTGACCTTGTTCCTTCAGGGGTTGGAACAACACTTTTAGGGACTTAGGAGCCCTTGGTTTATGGACATTTTATGCTTGGGGTTGCAGTGCCCAAAAATTTCTATAATAGTTGCCCCCTAAAGCATGAGGTCGTTAATCTTTTTTTATGTTGGGTGAAATGCTTGATCATGAGGGTCCGAAGTTCTATCAAGCTAGGAGGAGACCTGTAATAAGATACAATACAATACATTATATTCATAATATTTTCATGATCTAGCTGAGGCAGGAATTCCCATGCTCAGCTTTATAAATTCATTTTCATGTACATAGGACAGACAATCATCTGAGTGTAGACTGATGATTCTGGTAGAGCCATCATCCCTTTGATTGGATGATTATCTGTGCAGCAATGATGTACATTTGATGTCTTTATTTCCCTGAATATATATCGCAGCCCAGATGGATGAAACTAGATCCGGGGTCTTCAATCTCATTCGATCTTCACTCAGAGTACAAGTCGATCCATGTGAGAGATGTTCTGGAGTCGAACATGGAAAGACATCGCCTGATGACCAGCTAATGATGTAAGCCGTTAATAGGCGTTAGAGGAATCATCGATAATGATAATGACCCTCAAGGTACTGTAGTACAATTCACGTGGTGTGAAGGACTTGGCGTCGAACACCACACAAAATCTTTCGGTCGAAGGCCATTGATGTAAACTTGTCGTCGGAAGTGAGAAACTTGCCATTGAGGCATGCAAGCTTCAAAGTACTGAAAGGCGTGTCCCTAGATCGACTTCTTGGATAATGAGCTGATGTCGACAAGAAGCGATCCGTCATAGGAGGGCCTTAATGAATCCCACATCAATGACACGGAATCGAGGTGAAAACGATCTGGTAATATAAGGTTCAGGGTGGCGATCATGAAAGAATGGAGCGTAAATGTATTGCAGCGGGTGAGACACAGGTGAATTCTCTAAGTGACTTCTCTTGAACATATCAGCGACACTGACATGAAGGATTGGTAGCACTAACCCCAAATGTGGATGGTGTGATGGGACCATGGTGATGTGACCGGTGAATGAAACAACCCAACCCGACTTGGATGCGGAGTGAAAGTGTCATGTTCAAGAGCGACTTGCTACCAACAAAGTTTCTTCAAGTTCTCTTCCCAATTTTTCCCCAGTCATTGCTGACCAGTACCTCTTTATTTTTTTCAAGCTTGAGGAGGATAACATATGCTTGTTCTATAATTTTCCCTTCGAGAAAACCCGTCGCTATGTTTTAATGAGCCTAGCGATAGTGAAACTCGTTCTTGTCTGTTATGGACAAGTTTGTCACTATTAGGTTTTAACGAGTTTAACGACAAAGATAACTCGGTCGTTTTCAATTTTAGATAGTCTAAAAAGGGAGATAAAGGAAACTCCAAAATCCTTTTTCGTCATCTAATCCCTTAAGTCTGAAAAAATATAAAGCAATACAAAAGAGATGAATTTTCGATATTTTTAACGAGCCGAACAAAACAAGCGCTCGATCTTTTTGTGTAATAATCCCTCAGGTCCAAAAAGATTAAAATCTAAAGGAGGGATAGAACTTCTAGTCCCTTTAACGAGCTGGAGAGGCCAATGGCTCGGCAATCTTTTCATATTTTATGAGTCAGTTGAAAAGAGCTTAAAGGAGACTCGTCTTTGAGGAACGAGTGATAAAATTGGGTAGCAGCTGATTCCAGGTAAGGTTTGGAATTTTCCAATCACGACAGTGTTACAAGGATGGCTAGTGGGATCACTCTTCGCAGCTGTTCCTCAAAAGGGGTAAACAATCAAATGGAGGTGAATGATCGGCCGATATAAAGTGGAGGTGATGATGGGAACACGACCAAGGCTTTAAAGCCTGAAGTACTACATTCACGATGGTTATTTACTAGGAATTGGTTTATTTTTTATTGAGCTTAAACGCTGGGGGAAACATTTGCTCATTGCTTATGTTTATTTTTTAACGAGCATGAAGTCCACGTTAAAACTGCTTGATTAATCCAGTCATATAATAAGAATGTCTCATATATGAAAACGATAATTTTTAGAGTTTTGCCCCACATCCTTTCTTTATGCAAGTTAGGAAACGACCAATCCTATGAGTTTAAAGGGTTAGAGGAACTACAAATTTAAAAAATAAATGGTCACTCTTCGCTTGCACGCCAAGAGGTTTGCATGCCCCCAGGTATAAAATAAAACTTCAAGGTCACCTTTTATTCTACCGACAAAACATTTGTTTTATCAGGAAAGGTCTACCTCTTTCAGGTTACGAAAGATTGTTCTATTCACACCGCAAACAAAACACTTCTTCGGCGATGTCTACCGAAATAGACAAAGGCGAGCGGCGCAGATGCCTCCACTCACATAACTTTGATGAGGGAATCTTATTCCAGTATAACCCCCTTTTCCAATCACGGACGGGAGTACAGAATAGTCATATATCTCTCGCGGAAACCTACCCTATACCCGAAGTTTTCCTGCCGAAGCAAACTAGGGTGCATGCCCCCTGGGTTTTAGTCATGTCCCCCGAATCACTCGTGCTCATCAGGTGGACGGACTGGGGATTGATGAGACATTCCTTGTGTAAAAAGACCATTTAGGGATGGGATATGACTATTTGCTACGTGTGATCCTGGGAATGAAAGCTGGTCTACGAGCTTGACCACTCTTCCTTCGTGCGGAAAACACATTACTCTAAAGAGTGATGAGACAATGGCTGACAATGGCTCCCATGCAATAAATATAGTCTCGTCCAAGGAGTAGATTATAATCTAGGGGTCCTTGGACTACCATTACGTTCATATGGATGGTTTTCCCTCTCAATGTTATGGGCACATTGGGAAGGATCCCTAACGGTCGGCTGGTTCCTTTGTCAAAGCCTGTTAGATTTCTCATCTCAGGCAAAAGTGATGGTGAACGAAGTGCTTTCCAAGCAGTCGAGGAAAGGATACTCACAGAGCCCCTTCATATATGATGGTACGGCCATAACCATTCTATATATTTGAGTAATGATTCGGAATGGTACACTAGCCAGTAAACGGGGTCTGCCTAGTTGACTCCAGTCAAAGGAAACAACTAGGTTGCTTGGAGGTGCAACCGAATAGACGGCTAGGTACGACTCTCACGAACTTCCTTCCTACGGTAAAGGAATGTGTAAATTTCCCCCATGTTCATCGGAGTCTATGGTTACGAAAAGAATTTGGATGGTGTCATCCTTGTTCTCTTTGGTGACTGTATCATCTAAAGATGGAACCTCTGAAGGCAAGACCGGGTCAACTGCCGTCTCGACCTTTTGACTTTCGTCTGGTATGGGTTCAGATGGTTCGTCTTCAATGATAGATGCTTCGGCCGACCACCTGGGCGGGTCAGCCAGATTTTCAACTAGTGACGGACTTGGCAAGAGTTTTTTATATCCAGGAGGAAGTCGTAACGGTGAAACCAGACGATCGTCCAAAACTCTTTTAGCCTCATCTAAGAAGGGACAACGGTGGACGGCATGATCGCCTTCACACAGTTTACAAGGAAATCTATATTTTCCTTTTTGTCCTGGGGCTTCACTTTCACTAGTCGACGGTGTGTTTTCAACATGATCATCAGAGGTTGACGACACCAGATTGTGCAAATGAGGAGACCAGTCCCTTAAAATCCAAGGGATGCAAGGACAATCTCTATGATAGTGGTCTCCTTTGCAAATGACACATGGCGATTTAGGCCTGGTCGGTGCAGTGTGTGGATTTTCACTAGACGACGCTTGGTTGCCCCTTTTCGCCTTTGGCTCCTTCTTCTTCTTCTCTTTCTTCTTCTTTTCCTTCTTCTTCTCTGGTACTTGATTTTTTGCTTTACCAGCCTCATCAAGTGAAGAGGAAGGAGGAGAGGAAGAATTGGAGGAAGTAGAGGGTTAGGGGGTAACTCTGAAATCGTCTAGTTGCTGACTCAATTGTTCAGGAATTGCGGTGTTCTGAACGACAGAGGTTGAGAAGAGGCATACGAGCAAGCCAATTATCAATCCTGGAAATGACAATGTGGCCATATGGGGTGCACCAACATCTCCCCAAGACGAGAAGGGACTAGGATTTCGTCCAAGGGGAATTCCTTGGTTGGTGGACTCCATTCTCTCAACCTAAGACCAACGTAGGAAAGGTGATGATTATTCCATTTAAAATAAATTTTAGACGCTTTGACACAACTTGTTTTTTCAATTTTAAAGAGTCAAGAAAAAACAAAAAGATGACTCTAGTTGCCTTCGATTTTTAATGAGCCTGAAGTGATAAGTTCTCAGATGGACCTTTTCTATTAAGGATTCTGAAAAGGAATGAAAGGGACTGCTCTAGAATCTAGGCAGAGGGATTACCAAACCAATCGCAAAACTGCAGAATACTTTTTACGGTACGGCAGTCAATCTTCCCGAATGCTGTGTTCAGTGCATTGCGATCGATAGGGCAGCAGACACGGCTTCCTATGTATAAAGGATTAAGCCTATTGTGGTCTCCCAAAATATACTCGACAGTACGTGGGAGCACAAGTCCGTACTGGCACTTATCGTCTCAAAGTGGAGGAATCACCCAACCAATAGTGAGAACAACAGTTACCAGGCTTTACGATGCCAGAATACATCTCTAGCCTAGACTTCTAGATGTTGTGCATTAGGTTCCAAAGCATTGTTAGATTCATTAAATTTATTTTATAGTTGATCTTGCTTAAGAAATTTTCCTTTCAGGTTCACTGCGTGATGTAGATGTACAATTCCTAAAATGCAATCTAAGATGATAAACAGTCTTTTATCTTCTTTGTGCAATGAAAATTCTAGCTACTAAGGAAAGAAAGACAAAATTCTTTCAACAAAGAGCAAAGAGCACACACTATATGCACTATCCTAAATCAAACCAATCAGACAGTCTAAATGCAAATGCACATGCATGTATTTGTTTTCAACCTTCTTAATATGTGAATGATAAAAAAAAAGCTAATGCGCAAATCTGAATTACTTTTCAAGCAACAATTACTAACAAGTTTCCTTTCAAAATCAAAATGAAGACAATGACAACACTTTGCAATTTGGAAATGAAGACTTGTTTTCGCCACTAGAAAAACTACTAATTCAGATCAAATACAATAGCAACAAGGTAATCGACTATCAAGAGCAATCAGACTCTCTTCTACGACTGAAAACGACACTTGCGACACTTTCAAATCAAGAAGTGACAATACAATTATGTTACTTTTTTGCAAAGGAGAACTGAAAATGACTCAACAAATACACAAAAACATTTACAGTTCTTTGCACAATGGAGACGGAATATCAGCAAGGAAAGGGGCTTCAAACAGAGGTGTACTAACCATAGGCAGCAAAACTCATGAATAGAACTGAAAAGAATGAACACAGAAACCAAAATTTAGGAACAATGCCTAGTCTAATCAGCGCACCTGTAACACAGTGAATTTGAAATGCAGCGCACCTACTACACTCGGGAAGTGCGCTAAATTTCAGATTCACAGAACAGAGAGTGCGCTGGGCCAGGACGAGACTTTTCTTGGGTTCCGGGTCACAGTTTGCAGTTCAGTTCAGGGATTTTGGCCGAGAAAGTGGTAATCAGTAAATCAACAACAGGGGTAGGTCTAAGGAGGTTACTAGAACCACCACAAGGGCAATTAGAGAGTTTGTAAATAAGTTGTTTAATTCATAAACAAAACCCAGAGATTGACTGAAGCGGCATTTATCTACTTTGCATTTTCATAGCAAATGCAGTTCGAAAGCTACCTAGCTCGACTTCAGGCTCCGTCTGTAAGTTTATAAAATAAACAAATGTAGATAAACAAACAACCTAGTCGCTCCCCAGTGGAGTCGCCATTTTGTTACAGGGAAAAGTGTCTATGCAGAACTGCTAATCCCACTAAGGTGTGGTAGCTACCTTAGAAACAAACAAAGTAAAGCTACTTTCGTTTTCCTTTATGAAATATAGACGAGAGAAGAATAAAGGAGACCAACCTCTATTTTGCGCTTGGTTCCTAGTTCGATTCCTCTCTCTTCCGATAGTACTTTGCTACTTGCTTCCTTGTACACCCAGCTTCACGGAGTACCTGTAGAATCAAAGTAGCATAAAACTATAAAAGAACATGGATCTATTATCATAAACAATCTAGGATCAGATGTAAATTGACCATACAAATGCATGAAACATAAACAACACAAGAGTATGGAGGAAAACTTGAATAGCTTTATTGATAATCAAGAAAGAGCCAAGAGAGTTACAACCAGTTGTTCTGACCCAGCATCATCCTCTCAGCAAGTAAGCCCTTCTTCACCTCATGCAAAGCTTAGATCACGCAACACTATGATGTTGCCTCAAGAAACCAACAGCAATTCCTTACAAGATGCAAAATTCAAGCCTCTAGATCTCTGGGATGAGGGATCCATATGTAGATATCTGTAAGGGAGATGAGTCAGCTTGTGATTTGATTATTGTATTCCCTCTGATAGTTCTTGCTTCCACTTGGAGATTGATGATCTCTTACTCATCCTTGGTCCAATTCAGAATGGCAAGTGTCACAGCAGAAGTTTCTGGAAGATTCCATGCTTCTCCACCTCACGGATTGACACTGCCATTTGTCTCTTCTCTCCCATCGCAACCCATAGAAGGGATTTTTGAAATGCAATGCACCCAGTGAGTGTACTTAGGTGAGATGCAATGCACTTTGCCTATGGAGCAGGTGAAATGATCCTGTTTTGACCAGTTCTGAGTTTTTTTTCATGGAGAATTTCTGGGAGAAGCTGTAATCAGTTGACCTTGTTCCTTTAGGGGTTGGAACAACACTTTTAGGGACTTAGGAGCCCTTGTTTTATCGACATTTTATGCTTGGGGTTGCAGTGCCCAAAAATGTCTATAACACCTGGGGAAAATCATCATATCTTTCTCTCTGAGCATCAGATTGAAATTTCGTCAGAAGGTATAGAAAGAGGATGGACTGCAGTTTCTTGTATATGTTGTTTAGAGCCAAAGGTCAAAACAGTGACACGTGGCACTTCATACAAGTTCACTCTTCTAGAAAGGTCTATAATCAAGTCATTTTGGGAGATTGTGCATAACTCTTACTTGGAGAATCCAATTTGGATCAGACTGGTGGCATTAGAAAGAGGACATAGAGGACTACTACAAGTTGCAATTTTAGAACTTAAAGATCTGAAAGTATAGAGTTACAGTCATTTCAAGATCAAGCTCCTAAAATCAGGAAAAAGCAAGATGAGGAAGTTTGATTGCAAGGATCCGGTAAATTGGATACTTCAGATGGAGCAATATTTTAATCTACATGGTGTACCACTATTACAAAAGGTATGTATTGCATCTTCATATTTAGAACCAGATCAATTTTTATGGTATGAAGGGCTTTGTTCTCGTAAACAACTTGTTACGTGGTCAATTTTCATGGAGGAAATGATAGCACATTATGAGGATACAAAGAGCAACACATTCTTTAGAGCAACACCACAACAATTGGAAAGAGTAAAAGGGCTTTGTGACATAGTGGATAGCAAAATTATGGAAACCAGGAAGCATACCCCTCACAACTATAAAGATGGAAGTGTTGTTTCTCCTAGCCTTCCACAACCTACAAGGGTTACACCACAACAATTCGAAGAAAAAAGAGAAAAAGGGCTTTGTTACAATTGTGATAGCAAATGCACTAAAGGTAATAAGTGTGCTGAGAAGAAATTATTTTACATAGAATATGAAGAGGAGGGAGAAAAGGATCAAGAAACATCAAAAGAAGAAGATATACACCAGGACCCCACCCCAGAGAAAGAAGAAATGAATCAAATGATATCTTGCAAAGCATTGGCAAGAATTACCACTCCTCAAACTCTCAAGATAGAAGGACATATCAAGAAGAAAAAGGTGCAAGAAGTGAAAGATCACATCAAGAAAGAATAAATGAATCCAACCATATCTTGTAATTCATTGGTCAAAATTACCACTCCTCAAACTATCAAGATAGAAGGACATATCAAGAAGAAAATGTTCAAGAAGTGAAAGCTCACATCGAGCATCAAGAAATGAATCCGACCATATCTTCTAAAGGATTGGAAGAAATTACCACTCAAACTCTAGAGATAGAAGGACATATCAAGAAGAAAAAGGTTCAAGCAGTGAAAGATCATATCGAGCATCAACGACAAGTTCTTCAACTTTTAAAGGATAACGCCACTTCGGTGCAAAATCAAACGAAACAACAGGAAAATCAACATTGTAGTGAAAAATGTTTTGATGTAGGTGATTGATTATTTTTACTACTACATCGCAAGCAAGTTATTCATGAGAGGAAAATGTTGCCAATACTACATGCACTTAAAAAATGGCGACCTTACCAAATGGGAAGACTCTTCAAGGATGAGGATGTGGAAGCATTGTTTTGTGCTATTTCTATTATACAACCAAATTGGATAAATGAAGCAAGGGATGAATGGGAGAAGGATGAAGAAGTATGGCCACTTATTCAAAAGTTGCAAAAGATCCCAATTCAAACAATATTGCCAGAAATTGAAGAGGAAGGAAAAATCATATTGGAACCTAGAGCAATCACAGAAACAAGAACCCAACAGCTATGAAATCGATCAATTTTAGAGTATCTCATCAAGTGGAAGAACTTACCCACTGAAGATTCCACATGGGAGGACAAGAATTTTATACAGAAGCATCAAGAACTACTCAAGCGTTGAGGACAATGCTTTTTGAAGGAAAGGGGCATGTTAGGCGCTTATACTACTAGTGTAACCCCTTATTGTTATTAGTACAACCCACTTATTATATTGATGTACCCATGTAGTGCCCATATTGTTACTATTGTGCCCCATAGAAGCCCACTATTGTTATTATTGTGCCCTTACATTATTATTGTTATGTTGGCTCTGATTATGTTATGACCCCTTAGACTCCTATATATAGAAAGGAGGTCTTTTCATTTCTATCATCCAAGAATTGTTCATTTATGTAATGTAAAGGAGGTTTCCCCCTCGAAGAGGTTGAATTCTAAGGCGTTGATCTATCTTTTCTATCTTTTCTTGGGCTGGTTTCATAACAGGTTAGCTGTAGCCAGTCTCCGTAAGCATTTTTGCCTTCAGCTCGCTACCTACCGTTCCTCACCTGCTCCTCCTTTCCACCTTTCAACATCAACGGCTGGCATGGAAGGCATGGAGCTCGATGTTGTGGAATACTCGCTGGATCCCTACTTGGAACAGGCTGTTTTTTGTAACCCTAACCATAAAACGGCTCCTGTTTCATCTGAACATCTTGCTCGATACTGGTGTCGGTTGTCTTCCTTCCCGACAATAAGGACTCCACTCTTCACATCGGGTCCCTCTCCATCAAATTGCTAGCTCTCAATTGCTCATTGTTATCCCCTAGCACCCTTAACCTGCTAGCCTCCTGCTCATCACCACTATTCGACCTCACACCTCCCACTGACCTCTGCTTCTCCCAAAATCCACCCTCCCGCCCAGGGCTTGTACCTGTTGTGGCTGCACAGACTCAACATACCTCTGAACACCCTGGATCTAGCGAGAAATCTCAGGACCCTGCACATCCATCAGGTTGTTTCGATACCCCGGTTATCAGGGTTAGGTCGACGAAGCCACAATCTGCATCAAATAAATCCCCAGACCCAGTACAAGACCATCCCACTGCGCTGAGGAGTCGAAGAACAAAACCAAGTGTATCAAGGCATCATGAAAGGATTTCACCATTAAATTCGACGAAGGTCTCACTATGGGGGAATTTGCCAAGAGAGTAGGGAAAGTGCTGGTGGGTAGGGTTCACGACAGAACCTACACAGTGGAAAGATTGGGGTTATGGGTAAAAGAGATTTGGGGACAGATCTTTTCACAGCTCCCGGAGGTTCAAACACTACATCGGGGGTGGTTTGTGCTCCACTTTTCACTTGAAGAATACACGAACTTGGCTCTGGCTTGATTCTAGCATATAGAAATGGCGTCAGTCATGCTCAAAAGATGGAGCCCTCTTTTCGATCTTGAAAGAGAGCAGATAGGAGCAGGACCACTCTAGGTGAGGTTACCAGGCTTACCCCTCTAGTACTGGTCAGAAGAAGTGTTCGTAAGGATAGGGAACACCCTTGGTACCTTTCTGGATTATGATAAATCCATCGTTCAATCAAAAAACTAAACACTAGCCCACATTTTAGTGCATCTGGACACCCGGGATGGTTTGGAAGAAAAAATAACCCTGCAATGGTGAAATTTCACTAGGGTACAGATCTTAGATTATGAGGGAGTGCCTTTTAGATGCCGAAGGTGTCACAAGGTTGGGCATCTGTTCAAGGAATGCCCACTGGTCCAGAAACCCCTAGATGCAGCAGTGGGACAAGAAGCTAGAAATGATAAAGGAACCCCATACAACACCAGGGAGCACTTCGTGGCCAGTCCAGATCCACCTATAAAGGTGACTCCATCCAGGATGTCTCAGCACAAAGTAGACATCACTACGGGCCCTCCATCCCCTCCTCTGACTCGAGCCAGGGCAGCTGCTGAAGCGGCTCGTTCAGCGGGTATTCCTCTTCTCTCTTCCCCTGTTCTATCTTCTGATTATGCATCATCTGCACATCATATGCATAATGTATCGTCTATGCACTGCTCCATCCCTCCTGCCTCCATTACATGCACACTTTGCCCCCATCATCTGGTAGATTCCACCACCTCCCCCATTACCCATCCAGAACACTCTTCCTCTCCATCTCCTTCTCCCTCGGCACCCCCTCATCCATATAATCTCCAATCACACACTTCCATTGGGGATCCACATCCATCAATCTCTGGCCTTGGCCTGTCTCACTCCTCATCTTCAAACAAACCCCCACGGGGGCGCAAATCATACCTCTCACATGCTATTCTTCGAGCTAGTGCTGAGGTGATCTCGAGAAGACAATCCTCATTGGACTGGGTTCTTAGAGCAAAGAAAACCCTTGATTTGGTTCCCCCATGAAATGCCTCTCCTTTAACTGCAGGGGTTTGGCTAGTACCCCAAAAAAACTAGCCCTCCGCAAACTTTTTACTGCTGAGCTTGTCGATTTAATCCTTCTTCAAGAAACCCTGGGGGAAGCTCATCACACTTCTAGGATTCTGCAGAGTTTATGCCTGGGGTGGGATTTCATTGCCCTTGATGCTATGGGTCATTCAGGTGGTCTGGCCTTGGGATATAATCCCTGTACTGTAAACCCTAAATCGACTTGGGGAGGGAAGGGATTCATTGGTATTGATTTTTTCTCTGCGGAGTTGGGAATGGAATTCTGTGTTATGAATGTATATGGGTCATGCCAAGGGAGGGAGGCCTACTGGAATCATCTCCTAAATCTCTCCCTGGCCTCATCTGACAACTTCATCATGGGAGGGGACCTCAACTTTTCTATTGGATACAGTGAGTCTTGGGGATCATCGGCTCAGATTGATCCACTCTTTGATATCATGGAAAATCTACTTGAACAGGCCCACATCACAGATGTTCCTATGAACAGGACACTGCCTACTTGGAGGAATAAAAGGGTTGGGGAGGCAACCCTAGCCAGAAGACTAGATCGTTTTGTCATCAAAAACCCGTTGATTCAACTTTTATCTCATTATAGGTAGTGGGTTGGGTCCGGAGGCATCTCTGACCACTAACCTATCTATATGGAAATATCTGGTTCGCCAATCAAGCCCAAGGCCCTGTTCAAATTCAACTCTATCTAGCTACAAGATCCCTCGTACATCGACCTGGTCACCAATCACTGGACACAAAACCCTCCCTCACAGTGTCACACTTGGGCCGAGGGATTTTGTCGAAATATTCATCAGCTCAAGAAGCTCACTATCAAGTGGGCAAAGGAAAAACAACAAAAGGATATCCAAACCCTCTCCTCTGTAGAATCAGCCTTGGCGGACCTAAATGATGACAACAATAGAGGATTCTTAAGTGCTGAAGCAAAATTAAACCTGATTGATCTGGAAAACAAAAGAGCAAAAATCTTGAAGGATCGAGAGGAAACTTGGAGACTCAAGAGCCGTGCAATCTGGCTCAAAGCTGGGGATGAGAACACTAGGTATTTCCAAAATTTTTCCAAAGGAAGGAAGGCCTCCAATACTATTTGGCAATTACCCACTCCTGATGGAGGTACTGCAAAAACCTTCCACCAGCTTTCTCAACTGGGCATATCACATTTCCAACAGCTTTTCAAGGAACCTCCTGCCACAAATCTTGCTGAGATCATACAAGTAGCAAGGGATTTCCCCAGATTTGTTGACCAGGGCATGACTGAAGAGATTACTTCTCCAATCACCAGAGATGAACTTTAAGGGACATTAAAATGGTTTCAGAAAGATAAAATCCCCGGTCCGGATGGTTGGCCTATTGAATTCTAGTTATCATTTTTTTACCTCATTGGGAATGATATACTCAATGTTGTTGAAGAGTGCAGGACTACTAGAAGAATGTATGAGGCCATCAATGCCACCTTCATTGCCCTCATTCGAAAAACTAACTCTCCTGCATTCTTCAATGATTTTCGTCCCCTGCATCCTTCAATGATTTCTGTCCCATCTCACTCTGCAATACCTTATACAGAATCTCCGCAAAGATCATAACAAACCATCTTCGTCCTATACTCTCCCACCATATTTCCCTTGAGCAATTTGCTTTTCTCCACAATAGGCAGATCCATGAAGCCATAGGCACGACCCAGGAAGCCATTCATTCTATCAAATCCAGGAATCAAAAAAGCATAATCCTCAAGATTGATCTCGCCAAGGCTTTTGATTGGGTAAGCTGGCTCTTCATCAAGATGATCCTGATCCACTTAGGGTTCCCTTTAGCTTTCACAGACTGGATTATCTGCTGCATAAACACTGCCTCCTTCAGTATTCTGATTAATGGCTCGGCATCCCAATTCTTTCATGTCAAACGTGGGCTGAGGCAGGGTTTCCCATTGTCTCCTCTTCTGTTTCTACTTGTGATGGAAGGGTTCAGTAGGCTCATTGCCTCTACAAAAAGGGATGGCAGACTCAAAGGATTGAGAATGAGCAAACTCTGCCACCTCACACATCTTCTCTTTGTAGATGATGTCTTGATCTTCCTGGATGGAAGCATCAGGGATTCAGCCTCCTTCCATGATATTCTAACCCTCTTTGAAAAAGCTACAGGCATGGCTGCAAACCAGATGAAATCTACTATTACTCTGACTCATACCACCCCATAGGAGGACAGAGCAGCCCATCAGTATTTTCATTACCAACCACACAACCTCTCGGATGGGCTCAAATACTTGGGTTTCTGGATAAAACCCCATAGTTATCGAATTGCTGACTGGATCTGGTTGGTGATTAAAATTGAGAAGAGGTTGGAAACCTGGAACCATAGATTACTTTCAAGAGCAGGGAGACTTGTCCTGATAAAATCAGTTCTGGAAGCTACCCCAGTCTATTGGATGTCTCTTGCTTGGATCCCTCGGGGAATTCTCAGTCGCATACAACAGTTATGTTGCCGATATCTATGGAATGGCCATAAGGAAGGCAAAACATTTGCTTGGGTAAGCTGGAAGAACATTTCTTTGCCAAAGAAATGGGGGGGGGGGGGGGGGGTTAAAAGATCTGCCTACATTTTCCCAAGCTCTAGCAGCCAAGATGAGCTGGTCTCTTCTCACTACAAAGAATTTGTGGACGACTGTGACATACCATAAATACATTTGGCCGCAGCAGACATTAGACTGGGTCCGATTACAAGACTGGCCTCGAGGGGGCATATCCATTGTATGGAAAGCAATCCTACAAACAATGCCTTTTATAAGAGCTGGCTTGGCTTGGCGCATCAATAATGGATCATCTGTTCGTTTGGGTATTGATCCATGGATAGGTGGGGGAAACAGATACCTACTGCATCCAGAGCTTATTCATTACCTCAACCACAGGAATATCATGACGATTGCTCAGATTGTCGATCATGAACACAGTACCATATTCAGACAACTTTGGCGATCTGCTCATGAGCTGAATATCCCTGTACAATGGCAGCATACCTGGGAATCATTTCTAGTGGCATTGTCCGAAGCACATATAACTCTCAATCAAGACCCTGATGTATTAGTATGGATCCCAGCTGAGCACGGGAAATACTCTCCTAAACTGGGCTATAACCATCTTCTACAGGATCGTAATCCCACGCACACTAATGCATGGTGGCAACAGTTATGGAAACTGAAAACTCCTCCACAAGCACGTCTCTTCATGTGGAGCGTTCTAAGTAATAAAACTCCCATAGGTGAAGCTCTCATGCGCAGATCTATACACAGCCTGAATTGGTGTATCCTATGTAAACAAGAAATCAAAACAAACGAGCACTTGTTCTTGCTCTATCCATATGCCACTCAATTCTGGCAAGTTGTTACACAATAGCTGGCAAGTTGTTACACAACTCACCAGGGGTGCAAAAGCACAATGCATACCTCCTATTATCAGCTGGACTTTATGGCTCACTAGGCATCGCCTCATCTTTAAGAACGAATCTTCCCCCTGGCCACAACTCATTGTAAACGCAGTGGCTGTCTACCACGATATCCCTGATGAGGAAAAGCCACACACTCATAAAATCTCGGGACCTGGTCGAATTGATAAATCGCAGTCGTGGGCATACTTTGATGGGGTTGCTTAACCACATGGCTGCGGAGGGGGTTTCTTGTTATACCTCTCAGAAAAACATTACTACAAAGTCCAATTAGGACTAGGGGAGGGAACTAATAATTTTGTTGAGCTTATTACCCTCAAACACTTGCTCCATTTCGCACTTGCTCATAACTGCACTTCCATACAGATTTTTGGAGACTCACAAATCATCATCAATTGGTTCAATAACAAAAATCATTGTCATGCTATATCTCTTCAAAATATTTTGGACGAAGTATACAATCTCAAAGCAGTTTTTAATACAGCCTCTTGTCATCATATATACAGGGAACACAATGAAGATGCTGACAAACTTTCCAAGGAGGGCTCGCTACTACCCCGAGGCTTGTGGATAATTTACGAACAACAGGGATTAGAGATCTATCAGTATCACCACAGGCCATACATAGACCAGGAATACTATAGGGTGGAAAGGCCCTAAATTATGTTTTTATTTTTGTGTCAATACATAGTTAAAAACAATGTGTATATATTTATGATATGCTGATAAAGAGACATACAAACTGATTTTTTGGTACAGGAAATGGCAAGGCCATCCTTTATTTTTTGATACAGTTATGCAAAGGTCCTCGACCTACAGTTACCGCATATGCCTTCTGGCATCTACTACATGTAATTTTTCCTCATAATGAAAGATTATGATTTTTCCTTTGGAAAAAAAAAAATAAGTTTCCATTTAAAAAAAATTAGTTAATTAATTTAACTACTTTTGTTAAAAGTTATATAGTTAAAAAAAATTAAAATAATATAAATACACTAAAAAACTAAAAATTAACATCTAAATTAATAGTAAAGGTAATTATAAATAAAATTTGTAAATCTACCTAGTAGGAATATATTGTATCTTTATAAATCAAATGATTGGTAAACATAGATGGACATTGCAACACCACTTCATGATGCATCTCATATTGTGAAGATTAAAAATATATAAAAAAATTAACTAAATTATAACTCTATTTTCCCTAATATTATTATTAGTAGTTATAAAAAATAATTAATATATGAGTTAAGCATATATACATTTAAAAAAGCATCTAATAAGATTCTAATTATAGAGATCATAAATTTTGTTACAATATCATAAGCCAATATTATGGTTTACTACTAAAACATACCTAAAAATGCATTACTTTTGAAATAAAACTATAGCTTTGATATGTAACTACTACTATTAAAAATATTCTAAAATTTTCCACAAAAGTTAAAGAACTACCATACAGTTAATAATTATCAATAATTAAATTAAAATTCTAAAATCTATTCTAAAATATAAATTTAATGCTTATATTCAATTCCAACCCATTTAAATATATTTATAAAATAAATATATTCTTAGATCAAAACTATATAAAATAACAATATTTTCCCAAATTCTATTGTTCAAAACCATATAAAATAACAATATTATTCGCAAATTCTATCTGTCCAAACTATTCCAGTTGTCCATACGACTGAGCCTGTCATCCAAAGTGTTTGCCACGTCATGTTTGAATGAAAACCCCATATCCAAAAGTTTCTTTGAAGAAACAGGAACACGAACACCGTTATCATCTTCACCGTCGCCTCTGTCATGATAAACCAAGTTTCCTCACCTTACAAAAAAACAAAATAAATCCATAAAAATATAACTAAGAAGACCCTACATGATGGGAGAAGTCTACATACTTGAATTGTGGAGTGAAATGTGGATAGAGTTTATGGATGGAGTCCGATAACTGAGAAACGGTGAGAGAGGTAACACAGCAAATATGTCGACCTTGTACTTTTGGTTGCTCCATCAGAAATATGTGGTTGTGGAGCTGTTAGTTACATATTGTTTGATAAATTTTATCACTTCCGGTGGGAAAGGTGGGAAAGGATCTAATAGTAAAGCATTAATTATTGAGTTGTGGGAAGTATTAATTGTTGGCAAATGATTAAGAATTAATTAGATACACATTTATGGACATGCCAACGGTATAATAGATTCGGTCAAGGGACAAAATAAATTCAATCTTCCAATTTTAATCAATTGGATGAATCTCATTAAAACTCCAGTAAAATATTTCCAGCTGGTAAAATTTGATTATATTTATATAAAACAAATGATTATATTTATATAAAACAAAATTAGACAGCTGATTATTTTTCCTCTTTTGAACAGGAGGTTATGAAGAATGCAAACACTATCAACTACTCATAAAGACAGACAGGAATGAATGTTTTGTTTAATACTTCACAAAGTGGCAGGAATGAAACGGCTTTTATGCCACCAATGAGGAATATCAAGATTTTTTATAAAATTAATAATACAGTTTTCGAACCATCAATTTTGTGTAGTAAAAGATGTCAATCTCAGAGAGATAAGTTGAGATATTTTAATGTAAAATTTTACTATTTTAAAAGACTTCTGTAAATTATGTAATTCAGGATGGAAAAATAGAAAACATCCCAGGATATGTGGACTGCATTTTATTAATATAAAGAGTAAACTTTTTTTCTACTAAAAAAAATTCAATCATCGTACTTGCAGTGTAATTAGGTACACTAGTAGGGCTGGCTTTACTGCGCATGAAATCGACAGGAGTCCATCTTGACTCGTCCAGATTGGAGCCACTAATATGTTCCCCTTGTTCATTTAGCGGATAAGCTGCTGCCGTTGACGAAGTATAAACCACACGCTTCACCGATTTAGCACGCGAGCAGGACTTCAATACATTCAATACCACTTTCAAAGCAGGCTTAACAAAATCATCCTGTCCCACAATTTATACCCTTCATTAGGACTCTATCTCAATGCATTGGCCACATCAACCATCACCTCTTTCAATGTCTTTCGTCATCACTAAGCACGTTTTGGTGCAGTATGGGGGCTAAAACGACTTTACTTAAATGTTAGCCGAATCCACAAGAAGTAGAATACAAACCCTATTCCTAAATATCTATCATTAATTAGCATTTTCACAGATGTATTAAAGCTAATATCTTTTATTCATCCCAAAAGTCTTACTCATTCTTTGTGCCTGTACCTATTCTTCACCTATTACTGATTTCTTCTCAATGCATTTGCTCACATCAACCCTCACCTCTTTTCAATGCATTTCGTCATCACTAAGCACGTTTTGGTCCAGTGTGGGGGCTAAAACGACTTTACTTAAATGTTAGCCGGATCCACAATAACTAAAAATATATACAAACTCTATTCCTAAATATCTAGGACTTTACTTAAATGAAAGCTGGATCCACAATAACTAAAAATATACAAACTCTATTCCTAAATATCTAGGACTTTACTTAAATGTTAGCCGGATCCACAATAAGTAAAAATATACAAACTCTATTCCTAAATATCTATCATTAATTAGCATTTTCACAGATCTAATCTACTAGCTTTTATTATTGCCAAAAGTCTTACTCGTGCTTTGTGCCTGTACCTATTCTTCACCTATTACTGATTTCTTCTCAATGCATTTGGTGACATCAACCCTCAACTCTTTTCAATGTATTTCGTCATCACTAAGCACGTTTTGGTGCAGTGGGGGGGCTAAAACGACTTTACTTAAATGTTAGCCGGATAATGAATGAATTATCCTTATGAATATATAATTTTTATTTAAAGAAAGTGTATTTTAAGTATGTCAAATTTGAGTTTTTTATTATTGATATGCTATTTTTCATGTATGTTAGTGGAATGTTTGAGTATGCAAATCATGAAATCTTGCTATAAAAACTTAACTGTAGAGGATATAATTTTCTAATGCACTACTATTTTTAAATTATATATATATATAATGAAAGTGATTATATACTTGAAATTACAAGGCCTTTGATATGTGCAACCTAAAAGGTCTTAACATTACCAAAAAAACACCATTTTCTTTTGCTTAGTTTGTAGGTGTTGAACACCTAATGTTGAGGGATTGGTTGAAAAATTTGTAAATACGTAATTAGAAAAAGAGCTAGAATAGGAAAAGATCTTGGAATATGAATCCCAAAGGTCGCACCTCATCATATTATATAATCATGCTTCTATTAATGAAAATGAACATTCATGAGTCATTCCTTGGCATGACATGATATTAGAGCCACACACCTTAGGTTTAGGTGCCTCTACCCTTCTTAGTGCCTAAGTCTGAGTCATTACTCAGAGCCGATTTTTGGCGAGCACTCCTTGGTTGTTGGTATATCCTTCTAACTATACTCAGAATTTCCTAAGGTACAAAGCCGTGTACACATATATCTTGTATGTCTCACTTCTCCACATTTCCAAGGAGCGACAAGTACTTCTCTCGAATCAGTGTTCATGCTTCGTGGTGTGACCAACTTATGGTGCTTGACATCGGCTCCAATGCAAGCTTTGTTATGATTTTTATGGACAATTTGACCCTGTCTACCACCCATCGCTCTCTTTGACCTTCATATTAGTCGGAAACCAAGAAAATCCCTTCTAGGAGATGGATGTCTCAGGATGCAGTCATAATGACAACAAGGGTTTTAGGTTAACAAACACAAAAATCAAAGCACATGCTAATTAATCTCTACAACTATGGAGAAGGCTTAGCAGAGAGATTATCCACAATGCTTATCCATGAATATTAAAAGAAAATATTGCTTTAAGGGTGATGGTGTCTCCATTACATGTCCTTCAACTTTTGATTGTAAAATATGTCTTAAGATTGGGATAACATTTATTCCATCCCAAGAAAAAGTAAACAAAATTTAAGGAAGGGATAACAAGAACATTCTATGCATGGGTTTTGGGGGATGACAATGTCCCCTATGTATGTACTTCAATTAGTGATCATAAAGGAATTGTCATTTTCGTGATTTAGATAACACTTACATCCACACAAATTAGATAAATAAATTCTATGAAGGGAGCACTATAAAATTTCACATTTGATTACTACCATGATGGAGCTTGAGACATTTATTTGAACCTTTCAAGCAATTTAGTTCTAGAGGAAGATGACTATTCATTGTGGACTTATGTGTTTTTCTTATTGATCTATGAAGGAGAGATTTCCTAGAAATCTCTTCCTCCCTTTTCTCTCATGACCTTTTAGCTTTTCATTTCTTGTCTCACATTAGTGATTAGCACCTCCTTGTAATGATTACATATAAAGGCATAGTTTTACATAGTTTTAGTACATGGTGTTGAATTTGATAGATGAACAAATTTGATTGAAGAAACCATTAAATAGCTCGAGGTTTAATTGGAAGGTATGAAGAGAAATTTCATTCCATGGTGGAGTACAAAGGAAAATGAAGCTTAGAGATATATGACTCATGAGGATGTTGGAAAAGGGAAGGTAGAATCCTCAATTACATTGAAATTTCATCCAGGCAAACTCAATGGCTTTAATTTTAGAATTTTATGATTTAGGGAAAATAAGCATATCTCAAAGACATGGCAGTGCTACCAAAATCCCACCGGCCATTAAACATGGAAGTTGAATAGGAAAAGAAAGATAAATTGGTTCACATAGAGTCAACATAATGCAATGGTGTCACTATGGCACTAGAATTGAAAAATTTCTTTAGCTACAACTAGTTTTTCAGTTTCACTAAAAATATACATTATATTGAAATGTTAATTATTAAAGTAGTATTTCAAAACCTATACCAATAATTTAATTTCAAACACATAAATGTATTTCTTAAATCTAAATTCATATAAACTATTTTTTCATTTTTTAATATATATAAATATAATTTCTAATTTTATTCATCTAAATGTTAAATATTAAAATATTAATAATAATATAATCATTATTATTAAATAAAATAAAAATATATATAAATTCAGCCAAAATATTGTTATTTTTCTTGAAGTATTAGATTTAGGAATTAAAACTTCAAAACATCAAAACAAACCATACATAACGATTTATAACTCTATATAAAATAAAAAGGTTGAAAATGATAATTGAAATTCTGATAAGGTGATATAACAATTTGTAATAGCATCTTTTGGAGCAAAATATATGAATATTTTAAAAATGCGTTTTCTCTGTTAGTAAGTATTTCTTAAGTATAATAATAAATTCGAACTTTGACTAGTGTAGCCGTTGGTCATGGTGATGATATCTCTCTAATAAAAATATATTTCCTATGTTTTAACGAAAAAAATCGTAGCTATTCTCTAAATAGTTCATGTATATTTGCATGTTTAGCTATGTCTAAGTAGAATCTTTTGTTAAATGATGTAAAAAAATGATGGTAATGTCACGGCGCTTGAATTTATTTTTTATTTTTTCAAGCATATTTGAACATGATTGGTGTCAAGTTCCTTAAAAGAAAATAACTAGCATAGAGTAATATTATGCTAAACATAACTCCTTTTGTGAGGGTACTACCTTTTCACTTAACCCCACTTATGTTTGCTCCTATACACGTTTCCCACCTTAATCTTATTGTAAATACATGGGCTGGCCACGTTTCATGGTAAGGGTTTGATTTGGTGACCTATATTATGGTCACTTTAACCTTAAGTATATTGGGTCCTCATACTACAGATTATGTTTGCACTTTATATATTGCTTCATAAATCTCTATATTTATGGTCATATATTTATGGTCATAGGTATTATAATTAAGGTATTATAAAATTTTAATAACAGAAATTTATTTTAATATTTAGAAATTTTGGCGAATTTCACTAATTTTTAATATGCAAATTATAAAATGTTTGTTGATATCATTATTAAAATATTCGAATTCCTAATGATTTTATATATAGTCTCCCATAAAATTTTGGCAATTTTAAGGGTAAAATAATTATATTATAAAATTTGGGCGAATCATGTTTAGAAAAAATGGAAATCGGAAAATCTTTTTCTTGGAAAAATAATGGAAAACTAGCCCACCTGCAAATATTAGCCCCTAAAATTTTCATTCATTATAACTATGAGGTTAATTTAAATCGTAAGCATTGGAATTTACCTTCTTGATCTTATATTGACCTATGTGGAAGGGGTTATTAACCCATCACCCTTTTCGATTATTTGTTTAAAATTCCAAGGGTTTTGAATTCTAATGTTGTGTACTCTTCAATGATGTGCCCACTCAGGGTTTCTCCCCCTTATGACGTTCACATGACATTCAAATGGCGCTCACCTCACCTCTAGTACCAGGGTAAATGAACAGCGGTGATTCTACTTGGAGATCTGACGATGGAAACTTGATAGAAAAACCCTAACTCCTTTGTTGGGTTTTTCTCTTCACCCTAATTCATTTTGAAACCCTTTTGGAGTTGTTGTGTTGTGATCTTAACACACAACCCCAATTCCATCTAGTTGCAGTTGATCATTGCAAAATGTTGGAATGGAGTATTAGGTAGGGGTATGTTGATGCCTTGAAAATCGTTGCATCAACATCAGGGAAAACCACCCAATTCGGACCTTAAGGCAACTCCTTTTCTGTTTGGTGTGGTGGATCCAACTGGATATAATGGGACCAACTTCCCAATGATTGGTAAATAGGAGGGATAAGTGGTTGATTTTCTATTATCTAATGATAATGGATGGATGTTTTATTCTAAATTGCAAAATAATAAACAACTAATCTATCCCAGGGAATTTCCAATCTAGTGTAACTTTTGATGATCTTTATTTACAAATAGGCATATAGATGACTCTATTGATAAACAAATATGTTCATTCATATGATAATTACTTTGTTCAAATAGTTAAACAAAGTAATGATTTAAAACAATATTACACTATTCTTTATATATCATTGATATAAATATGATTGAAAGAATAACATTCCTTAGACATTCAATAGTGATAAGTATAAAGTCTGTTGTTAAAACATATACATATATCCAATGATAGCAAGATTAAATAAATGTTGATTCATATGAAAGAATGGAACAAAGACATAGATTATAGTACAATATGTAATTCAGATCCCTCCCGATATCAATCACATTCAAATTCCTTCTTCTAACTTAGAAACACTTCCACAAAAAGCAATAGTGCATATCTCATGAAGGCATTCTTCATTAAAATTCAGAATATAGGCCTAGTCTTCATAAAAATATATCGGAAGCACAATAGTGTGACTTCGAGATCCAAGTTTATACAAAAATTTAGGACCCTTTCTAAAGACATGAAAGGGTCTATAAATACTATCTAAGCTAACTAATTATGAAATAAAAATGCTATTAGGTGGTATAACCAAATCATGAAGATCTCATTGAAATAGATCTGTTTGCAGTCGGCAGCATGATTCACTGTTTTGGCCGATCATCCTTTGGCTTGAGTTGGCAGATAGCAAGCATTGGGTGCAATTCTGGAGGGTGACTCAGACGAGAATGTAGTTGGGCTGAATACGTAGCATCATGAATTTCGGTAATCATGTAACCGATTGCGTCGGTTAAACATTTGAGTGTTGCTCTTTGACTTTATGGTTTAACTAGGAAGAACCAAAAGGTGTCCTAGGTTAAACTTTGGATGTCGGCGATTAACCTTTCATTCTTTTCCAATTCTTGATTGCATGTTTGTTCCAATGCTTTGGCTAACGATAATTTACCTGGAGTGCACTGCGAAATCAAATTAGACAGATAAAGAGTATCATTGATTAACTCAATCAAATTACTGGTTGCTGATCTGCATCTTGAAGTTTCCCTTTCTGCCTTCATCAATTGCGACTGCCATTCTAGAAAAAGAATCTCCTTGTGCGATTCTAGAATTTTAGGCAGATTCGCAGCTTGCCCTTCACTGGTCTCTTGCCAAGCAAGAAAGTTGGTTAAAGTTTCATTGGCTTGTTCCAAATTCTACCTCACATCGACTGATTTGTCAATCATTGATGAAGCAATCTCACAGAGAGGTTTAGCAAGAGAAATATTATGACATAGTAAATTTAACTGTTTAATCAATGCTTTATTGATCTTGAGAGCCTCGGACCTGAACTCTGTTGGTTAAGGAAAACTCTTGAACTTCTCTATTTGTTGTGATAATTAAGCGATTTGCTCATATTTTGTTTTACTCGTTTGTTCATTCATTGTCTTTAGCTTGTCCAATGCTATTGATAGTTCCTTTTGTTTCTGCACTGTGCTTTGGTCTATCCTCTGCTTCTCCTTGAGCAATTGTTCATTTAGCTGGTTGTTTACTTGATTTTGCGCTGCTAACTGCTTCTCCAATTGCTCTATTCTTTGCTATATTTCCAATATCTATGTTTCCAATGAAACAATTAACTGATCTTTTTCTTTGAGTAAATTGCACACTTCTAATGCTTTATCCATAGTGGCTGCTGAATAAGCCCCGGCGTATTGAGAGAGTTTTGTGAGGTCTTCAGAGGGATTGAATTGTTCTTTCCATACCACATTAGCCATCTCTATCTGTGCAGGTAAAATGGAAGATTGATCAAGCCTTCTCTTTTTCCTTTGCCTTTTTATTACAGATCTTTGTTTAGGACTGTAAAAGACATCTAATGGTGGTATTTCTTCTATTTGCAAAACAATTTCATCCAATGGATCCTTAGGAATTATCTCTACATCTTTGTTGATGGGTAGGCTGCTAGTTCCTTCAGTCGGAACCGTACTTGTTGTTGTCTTGTGACCAATTGTCACTTCAAGTGTACTAAAACCCTGTGAATTCTCAGGATTGCTTATAATGGAATCGAACTGTTGCCATTCTTTAAGGAGCTTGGGATCAATCTGAGTATTTATATGCATGTGTTCACTGCCTTTTTCCTACTCTTTATTCTGTTCTTTCTCCTGTTCTGGCTCTTTTCCTTTCTCGGGAATTTTTTCCACAGCAAGATGTTTGACACCAGTTTGTTGTTCAGGCTTGCTGGACTGGATTGCTGGGGTGGTAGCTAATAAGTCCGGAGGCAGAGTTTGCAACCTATGTTCTCTGAGCCTATTGAACTCTTCCAGCCCTTCATCTTTATACCTGATCCTGGCCAACGTTTTTACCTGAAATAGTGTTTCTGCTGAGGAAAACAGGTCATCAAATTCATCCTTTTCATGATCAAACCTTGTAAGCTTGGTTTGTTCAAGAACATTATAGGCAACTTTTCTAGGATCATATTGTCTGTTGGGGATGGTTGCAAAATTGAGCATTTGTATTTTTTTTGCCTCCCTTTCTGCGTGTTTGTAATCATGAAGAGTATAGACACCGCATCTTAGAGGTAATGTAGGCCATACCTGTTTCTTAGAGTTTCTAAGAGTTTTGGATGTCCCCTCTGTTGTTATTTGGTAGGCCAATTCCCGAGCTAACAGCGTATTGGGCACATAGAGAGGAAGGACATGTTGTTTTCTAAGGCTACCAAAAAGCCTTATATAGGTGAATTTGTTTTCTCCAAACCAATTTTCTACAGTAGTTAAGTTGATCCCTGCTTCCTCAGAAATCCTAGGGGCAGGTTTATCAAAAATAGCATAGTGGATAGGCAACATAAAACCATTACAGATTTGGTACAAATGATCTTTGTAGTGAGCTTTCCATAACATCTGATGATAAATGTGGATTGGCTTAGGGTCCTAGGGAGTCCATCACTAGCCGAGTATCGGATATTCACAGTTAAAACAGAGAGTATCCATAATATAAGCACTATAATAAAAAGGGGGAATGGTCCTGGTAGTTTTGCGTGAATTTGTTCAAAATTCCAGAATCGTTGTGGCCAATTTGTCGAACAATATGTTTGCCAATCCATCACATAACTATTGAATTCTGCTTCCATTAACGAGACTATTCCAATGGTGAATTTAAAAGAATCATGTATCCCCCACATTCTACACATCATAGCTCCGTCAATTGTGCAAAATGTTCTGTTTGAAACCGGAATTTCCTCCACCACCCATCTCACTACATCAATGTATGGAAGAATCTTTTCTTGTGCTACTATTCTGTGTAAATATGAGCAAGCTAAATCCTTGAGGGATGCTTCTGATTTGTTAGTTGAGTCGGTTGTAGCTTGCTCCGATACTTCCTCAGGCTCTTCTGCTTCAATTAAATTGTAAATGCTCTCCCAACTAGTGTTTCCAAGGTCAAGGCATGTAGTATCTGAAATTAACCCTTTTTTCTTGGTCCTGGATCCTTGGCTGGCACACTACTGTTGTAGGAGCCATGACTGTAGATTTCTTTGATTTCTTCCCCATATGTTTCAAATTTCTTATTTGAGTGGAGTTCTGCACAAGCGAGGAGAAAAACGTGATATAGAGAAATCCTTCTATAGACTGATATGAAAGAATTACGTTGATCAGTAGGTGATAATGAATTATAGTGAAATTGCCGCGGATCAAATCTACAGAAAAGTCTCCCCTTAACTGCTTCATTGATTAGTCGTTTATCTTGTTAATCATGGTAAAGGAGGTTTTAAATTTCCATAACGTCGTTTATATGCCAAATGATTGATTGAAGCGTGGCTTAGATTTTCTTTGATGGATAATCAGAGGTAAATTGCAAATCGGAGATTGATAACGTGAAGTGAAAGGCTTTAATATTTGTTTATAATATCCCCGATCATTGAAAGGTGATATAATGCATGCAAACCTTTTAAATTCGTTTTCGAACTATGCACCTCATTTAATGCATTGCAATCGAGGAATGGGTTTAGGCTTTATTACCATGCCACTGTGATTTCGCCGATCGCCGATTGCGATATGTCTTTTCGCATTGGAGGATTCGAGTATGCCTTTTAATCATGTGTTAAATGTTATTGCCGATTGCCTATGGCGATAACTTTATCACATCAGAGAAATGGGGAAGGCTCTTTTGGATTGTTGCTTTGACATTTTCCCTTTCTCGATATCTGATTGCGATATGCTTTTCGGATCGGAGAGAATGGATGTGTCATTATATATATTTTCCCTTGTTATTGCGATATGCGATCTTCCGATCATTTTATCGCAATAATGAAGAGTTTTATAATAGTTTTAAAGCCACATTTTATTCCTTTTCAAAAGGTTCTTAAAGTATATCATTTTCATTAAACCTTTTGATAAGGGTTTTCTAATGATGGGTTAATACCAATTTATTCACACATCTAAGTTTAAGAGGGACCCATTTCATATTATGATTTTGTGTAAAAATTTTATGTAATGCGGGGTTGTTGTACAACACAACAATTGGTGATTCACTGAGAGGAACAGTTATCTCTGAGAAATTAATTAAAATACTTAAACTTTCTTAATCTGGAAATCTTACCTGATAGAGAAAATCTAATATAACTAGATAAACATAGATTCTGAAAGTAATGTTTAACTATTTCTGATATTTTCTTCTCCTTTCTAAAATTAAATACATTTTAAGTTTTAAATCAGCCTTAATTGGTTGATAAAGATAAAACAAAAGACTTTTCCAACTTAGCTTTTTTAATGACTCCTTTGTCATAGGTAGAGGCTCTGCTGCCAGCAAACGTCTATAGTCTCGACATGGTTACCTTTTAATCATTTGACAATTCATTATTCCATCCATTTCAAAGTATAATTAAAAAGAATGAATCCAAAAGATATGTTTCCATATTTTTGTATTACTTTTCTCTTTTTTCCTTATTTTGTAAGATAAAAAGCCATTTTCCTAGTTTGGTAGCCAGCTGTTGACAATGCCATTCACTGGTTATAATTTAACTGAACAAGCTAGCTCGTGAGAGGACCCCTTGTCTTATAATTATAATCCATTACCCTGTTTTGGTATGCAGTGTTGGTAATGTTAGTTGAACTATTCCCCTATGATCATGGTAAGCAGGCTTGTAGTAAGACCTCTTATCTTTTATATCAAGTATATTTTAGAATTACACTCTAAGTAATTATAAACTTTGATGGATGGGATGAACAATTTTCTCCTTAAGAGAATATGGATGACAAGGTGGGAGTTGAAGATGCTAAGATTGAATCAGTGTCTGTTTTGTATTGATAACCATTTTCAGGCCTTTTAAAACATTAAAATGATTTACATTAGCTCTAAGTTTTGAGAATATTTCACAAAAATAAAATGAAGTTTTCAGAATCTAAATATACTAATTTCCTAGAAATTTCCTTTTCCTTTCAGGTTTCCATTTCTTAAAAGTAAATATCAAAACTATTTTCTTTGAGTAACTTTTCAATATAGCAAAGACCAATGAGAGGATTTTTACAACTTTATTTTCCTAAGATTTTAAACAAAATAAATTATGCACACAAATCCTACTAAAAATTGAATATTTACAAAGGGATAAGGGGTTACCTCCTCAATTGAAATTTTTTTTCAAGATAAGGCCATTAACATGAAGAGAATCTCTCTTTCCTGGTAGATCTTGCAATATAAATGTAGAAGGGCCTATCTTTTCGCTGATTTGAAATGGTCCAAGTCACATTTTCTGAAACTTAGTATGTTTTCCTTTATCTTTATGGGCTTTGTCCCAATTCAAAACTAGATCACCAACTTGTAAATGTTTTGAATCGGTTGAAGTTGCATCGAAAGATGACTTAATAATCTGCTGGTGTTTTGCATGTATAATTCGGGCTTTCTCTCTCTCTTCTTCTAATTTTAGAATTTGATCATGTCTAAATTGAATGGAAGATGTGGGGCTTTCTTCAATAAATTGCACTAAAGCTAGTGATGGAAGTATTAAGTTTGTTGGTATGACAGCTTCTTTTCCATACACTAGATTAAATGGAGAAGTGCCTATGGAGGCTTTCTGTGTTATTCGGTCAACCCATAGTGCAAATATCAAAGATTTATGCCAGTTTTTATGATTCTGCTCAATAGTTCTCTTAATGATTTTGATAAGATTTTTATTGGTGGATTCTGCTAAACCATTACCTTGAGGGTAGTAGTTCACAGAATACTTCAATTTAAATCACCTTTTGATAGCAAAGTCAAATATAGAATTTCCAGAGAAATAAGATGCATTATCAAAAATAAGAGCGTTTGGGACACCAAACCTGGTAATAATGAATTGATCTATGAATTCAACAATTGCTTCAGAGTTAGCTATCCTCAAAATGAATTGCTTCAACCCACTTAGTAAAGTAATCGGTAGCTGTAATGATATACCTATGCTGTTTGGATGAATGTGGAGTGATTTCCCCATGATGTCCAATCCCCATTGTTCAAAAGGCTGTTCAATGTTAACTGGTTGCAAAGGGAAAGCTGGCTTCCTTTGTCTTCCACTAGTGGTTTGACAACTTTGGCATTTCTTTACATATTCATGAGTATCTCTGAATAGGGTAGGCCAATAATATCTAACATGAATGATTTTGTGAGCTGTTGTATCAACTCCAAAATGTCCTCTTGCTGGTCCGTCATGTAGCTCCTGCAAAACTTTTTGTGCTTCAGGTTTTTCTAAGTATCTTAATAAAATTGAATCATAATTTCACCTAAACAATACATCATCTACAATTATGAAGTTTTTCACTTTCAAACTTATGGCACATTTGTTTTTATGGGAAAGATTAGAAGGAGCATATCCATTTTTTAAATAGAAAATCAGATCTGCATATTGAGATTCAGGATTTGTGATACTTATCTGATTGATATCTTCAGTGTCTTTTGTACCTTCAGGTTCCTGAATATTGGATGCTCCTGCTAACGACTTGCAAAAACCTTGGCCTTTGACAATATTTGCTGGTTTGATTTCTAAGTCATATTCTTGTAATGCTGTGACCCAATTTTCTCTCTTTTCCTCCAATTCCCTTTGAACTAGTAATTGTCTTACTGCTAAAAAAGGAACTATAACTTTTGTGCGAGATTTTAAGAGAAAAGGTCTGTAATGTTTAATGGCTTTGTACATAGCAAAGGCTTGTTTTTCAACTTCTGAGTAATTAAGTTCACACCTTGAAGATTTGAGTTTAAAATGAGATTGGTGCTTCCAAGTTTTGATCGTTAATTTGTGTTAGCACAGCTACATAAGATGAATCAGATGCAAGGGTATATAGCATGAAATGATTTGAAAAATTGGTAGTGCTTAAAGTAGGGGAATTTATGATTGATTGTTTGATGGAATCAAATGCCTATTTTTTTGTAGGCCCCCATTTAAACACCGAATTTTTCTTGATCATGGTTTGCAATGGTAAAACGATCTGGGAAAAATCAGGGACAAATCTTTTTACAAAGTTAATTTGACCTAAAAATGATTGAATGGATTTTTTATTATGAGGGAATGGAATATCAGAAATCTCTTTGATTCTATCTGGATCAATATAAATTCCATCCTTTGAAACAATGAAGCCCAAGAGCTTTCCTTGATTAAGAGCAAAAAAGGACTTATTTGGATTGAGTGAGATACCATACCTTCTGCAGCGTTCAAAGATTTGTTTCAAATTATGTAAATGATTTGATCTCTTCTTGGAAAATACAGTAATATCATCTAAATAGACAACTACAAATTTATTGATCAATCCTTTGAATGCTATGTCCATTGCTCTTTGGATTGTAGCTCCAGCATTGATAAGTCCAAAAGGCATTTTTTGGTAAGCATAAGTTCCCCACATGGTTCTAAAGGTAGTTTTAAGTCTGTCATCAAGATGAACCAAAATTTGGTTATATCCTGAAAAACCATCTAAAAAGGACATTAACTCAGAACCAGCTACTGAATGGAGTGTCTGATCCATGGTAGGTAAAGCGAAGTTATCCTTTTGGCTTGCTTTGTTAAGATTTCTGAAATCGATACCAATCTTAATGTTGCCATTTTTCTTCCTTACTAGGACCATATTGGACACCCAGTTTGAATGTCTAACAGGAAAAATTATCTTAGCCTTCATGAGCTTGTTTAGTTCAGCCTTTATTTGACTCTCTAGGTTAGGGTGAATCTTCCTTAACTTTTGTTGTACTGGTTTTTGTTTAGAAAGCATTGGAATAGTATGCTGAATGATCGATGTATCATATGTTTTAAAATCATCATATTTCCAAGCGAAGACATTTTTATACTTACGTAATAATCTAATGAATGCAATTCTTTATTCTGAAGAAAGTCCTAATCCCAAATTGATGTTTTGAGGATTATCCTCAGTACCTAGGTTTATCAATTCAAATCTTAGAGTAGAACTCTGGAGCTTTGAATTGGTCACCTGTTTAAACCTGTCTTTTATGTCATATAGATCTTCAAGCTTGACTACTGGTTTAGGTATTGAGTTTTCTTCTTGCTTTTCCTTCATTTGAAGGTCATGATCACTTTCATCAATGATTTGATAATCATAGGTCTTGTCAGAAGTTAAGAAATTTAAAATGTCTTCATCATGGTTGAACACTCGCTAATTGGTGACATTATCAGGTATTGATGGTCTAAAAATTAACTCTACTGAAAATCTGTCTGGGTTGTAATCTTCAGATGGAAGGAGCTTGGAAGCAACATTAGCTAGTAGATCTGCTACTACATTCTAGGACCTAGTGATGGGAGAAATATTGAATGCTAAAATTTGAGATATGAGTTCCTGCACCAAAGACTGAATCACCGAACACTTTCAAATATTGAACTTTAAGACCAATTGCTTTGTAGAGTCCTTGAATTAAGGCCTCATATTCAGCTGTATTGTTTATGCATTCAAATTCAAACCTGCATGATAACATGGTCTTTTCTCCCTCAGGACTAACTAAAATACATCCTGCTCCTGCACTTTCACTATATTTTAGACCCATCAAAGTATAATGACCACAATAAAGAATTATCTACAATTTTATCGACAGTTCCCTCAGCAACATTCACACATCTTGATATATCTGTTTGTGAAAAATTTTCGATTTGAGATGTGAAATTATTAACTGAGAAAGGAGATGGTTGGGCGGTGAAATTGCCAAAGAATGATTCGAATGAGTAATTCCCCAAAATATTGTTATTGAATGCTATTGGTTGATTTTCTTGCTCGAATTTAGTAACAGTATGGGTCATGTGTTTCTCCCAATCAATCTTGATTTGATTTGGCTTTCCTTTATAAGGTAGCCACATATGGGACCAATCGGTGGAAATATAACCATGGAGTTTCTCAGACCAGTTTCTACTCAAAATCAAACCATAGAATTCCGGTATATCAGCGATTAAAATATCAATTCTCTGGACCACTCTTCGATCAGCTGATAACCTAATAGTCACTGAGTTGATTTCTCCTAAAACCTGGACCTTAGTTCTATCCAACTATACAATATGAATTGTAGACTTCTGGGGTTCAATGTTCAGTTTAGAACAAACTGAAGCTGGCATTATATTAGAGGAAGCCCCTGAGTCAATTAAACAGTTGTGTATATTTCTATTATAAATCTCATAGGTTAAGAGGAATGGAGGAGTATGGGAATTGGATATATCCCCAATTAAAACAGCATCAGAAGCTTTTACTCTACCAGGAGGTGGTTTACCTGACTTATTAGCAGCTTTAGACAATACAGCATTGGGAAGAGGAGAAGAAGGTATATCATTTAACTCCTTAAGCAGGAGTTTTTGTTGATGCTTGAGTTTGCTAAGCTCAAACATAGTAATGTTTGCCTTTGTTTTCTTCATGTCTTCAATAATACTGTAGTCCATATAATCTGAAGCTACTAATGTCTTAGATGTCAGAGGTGGATTTGAAGTTGATGGCTGGTTTTGGGAGGATATTGCTGTGGATTTCTTTGTGGAAACCTTTTCTTTGGTAGTAGTATTACCTACATTCCTTTTCTTCTGAGTTATTGGAACAGGTTCAGGAGTACCCTTACTCCTGGTAGTTACAGGGAAAGCTTCATGTTCATTTTCTATATCGGAATTAGGTAGAATAAAGTCCCACATCCCATGGCATTCTACAATCTCCTCTTCTTCAGGTTCTTCAGATGACAAGATTGTTTCTTCTTCTTCTTCCTCTTCGGGATCTGAATCTGCATTGGATATGGCATTTGGTGGTTTTGATTCAGGTTTCTTAAGATTCCTGAATGGCCTTTTTGTTGAAGCCTCAGCTACTTGTTTTTTGATTTCTACCATTTCGTTTGACATAGTCTTGAGAACTTTCTGGAGACCCTCCATATCATATGGGTCTTTAGGGGTTTTCTTATTTGAATCATCTTTGAAAGAAACTTTTTTGGATTTTCTATCTTTAAGGGTAGCCTTCCTTTCTAAAGAAATAATGCGTTTCTCCACAGCAAGTGCCTCTTTCATGTTTTCAGCTAAAGTTGGTTTTGCAGCTCTATCTACAAAAATAGCTATATTTGAAGGTAGAGATGTTATATACCATTCGCTTCTGATTTTCTCACATGGTTTAGAGGTAGCTGGAATCTTATTCAAAAGTTTATTAAGTCGGGAGTTGAACTCCTTTATAGGTTCTTTATATTCTATCCTAATATTTGAGACATCGTTGATTAGCGTTGGTAGGGATCTATCATCACCATACTTAGTCAAGAACTGTTCTTGAAAAATGTTCCAACTGGTAATGGATCCAGATGGCAAGGAAAAATACCAAGACCCAGCTAATCCTTGTAAAGTATAAGGGAAGATTCTAACAACAACATCCTCCTCTGTCACTACTTTTAAGTTAACTGCCAACATGAAATTGTTAAGATGCTCATCGTCTTGTATTCTTGCATCTGGATTAAATTTCGGTAACCATTTTTCATGGTGTGCTGGCAACGGATGTAATGGTGCAGGCATCGTGATTGCACCAGGATTATTCCATGGATTTTGAGCCATTGTAGAACCAATACTAGATGATATTGCCGATGAAATTCTAGATGTTTGGGTAGGAGATGATATTGAGGTTTGAGGAGGTTGGGATGTTGATGTTCCTGATCCCTGTTGAACAACAATGTGTAATGGAGGAGTGGATGGCTAACATCGCACTGGAGAAGATGAAATGGATGATGATGAGATAGTCTCACTATCAGATCCTTTAGTTGTCTTTCTTAGACTTTTCTTTTTAGGTAAAGGGAACTCTAGAGGTTCTATACCAAGCTTTCCACTCTAAAGTCTTGTGAGGTGGTGAGGTGGAACGAATTGCGAAGTCTCACTGCCTTGAGATACCTCAGATTTCTGTGGTGATATCGAAAAGCCTTGACGTTTATGGATAAGAGACTGAAATTCAGGAGACTCAGGAGTTGATCGTTCTGGGGAATGTTGGGGTTGAGCAGTGGTAGTTGACTCCTCTCCTTCTTGTTTGAAGACTGGAGTTCCAGTATGCAAAGGAGAGGTCGGAGGCGAGGTGGAGGGAGATTTACTCTCAGAATGGGTTGTAGATTTGGGTTGGCTCTCCATTCATAGTTCATGCCCTCCTTCTAGCGCCAAAAATTTTGATGCCTCGAAAATCGTTGCATCAACATCAGGGAAAACCACCCAGTCCGGACCTTAAGGCAGCTCCTTTTCCGTTTGGTGTGGTGGCTCCGACTAGATATAATGGGACCAGTTTCCCAATGATTGGTAAATAGGATGGATAAGTGGTTGATTTTCTATTATCTAATGATAATGGATGGATGTTTTATTCTAAATTGCAAAATAATAAACAACTAATCTATCCCGGGGAATTTCCAATCAAGTGTAACTTTTGATGATCTTTATTTACAAATAGGCATATAGATGACACTATTGATAAAAAAATATGTTCGTTCATATGATAATTAATTTGTTCAAATAGTTGAACAAAGTAATGATTTAAAACAATATTACACTATTCTTCATATATCATTGACATAAATATGATTGAAAGAATAACATTCCTTAGACATTCAATAGTGATAACTATAAAGACTGTTGTTAAAACACATACATATATCTAATGATAGAAAGATTAAATAAATGGCGATTCATATGAAAGAATGGAACAAAGACACAGATAATAGTACCATATGTAATTCAGATCCCTCCCGATATCAATCGCATTCAAATTCCTTCTTCTAACTTAGAAACACTTCCACAAAAAGAAATAATACATATCTCATGAAGGCATTCTTCATTAAAATTCATAATATAGGCCCAGTCTTCATAAAAATATATCGGAAGCACAATAGTGTGACTTCCAGATCCAAGTTTATACAAAAATTTAGGACCCTTTCTAAAGTCATGAAAGGGTCTATAAATACTATCTAAGCTAACTAATTATTAAATAAAAATGCTATTAGCTGGTATAAGCAAATCATGAAGATCTCATTGAAATAGATCTATTTGCAGTCGGCAGCATGATTCATTGTTTCGGCCGATCATCCTTTGGCTTGAGCTAGCAGATAGAAAGCATTGGTTGCAATTCTGGAGGGTGACTCAGACAAGAATGCAGTTGGGATGAATACGTAGCATCATGAATTTCGGGAATCATGTAATCGACTTCATCAGTTAAGAATTTGAGTGCTGCTTTTTGACTGTATCGTTTAACTAGGAAGAACCAAAAGGTGTCCCAGGTTAAACTTTGTATGTCGGCGATTAACCTTTCCTTCTTTTCCAATTCTTGATTGCATGTTTGTTCCAATGCTTTGGCTGACGGCAATTTACCTGGAGTGCACTACGAAATCAAATTAGAAAAATAAAGAGTATCATTGATTAACTCAATCAAATTACTGGTTGCTAATCTGCATCTTGAAGTTTCCCTTTCTGCCTTCATCAATTGCGACTGCCATTCTAGAAAAAGAATCTCCTTGTATGATTCTAGAATTTTAGGCATATTCTTAGCTTGCCGTTCACTGGTCTCTTGCCAAGCAAGAAATTTGGTTAAAGTTTCATTGGCTTGTTCCAAATTCTGCCTCGCGTCGACTAATTTGTCAATCATTGATGAAGCAATCTCACAGAGAAGTTCAGCAAGAGAAATATTATGACATAGTAAATTTAACTATTTAATCAATGCTTTATTGATCTGGAGAGCCTTGGACCTGAACTCTGCTGGTTGAGGAAAACTCTTGAACTTCTCTATCTGTTGTGATAATTGAGCGATTTGTTCATATTTTGTTTTACTCATCTGTTCATTCAGGGTCTTTAGCTTGGCCAATGTTGTTGATAGTTCCTTTTGTTTCTACACTTCGCTTTGGTCTATCCTCTTCTTCTCCTTGAGCAATTTTTCATTTAGTTGGTTGTTTACTTGCTGCTGTGCTGCTAACTGCTATTCCAATTGTTCTATTCTTTGTTGTTTTTCCAATATCTGTGTTTCCAATGAAACAATTAACTGATCTTTTTCTTTGAGTAAATTACTCACTTATGATGCTTTATCCATAGTGGCTGTCGAATAAGCCCCGTGTATTGAGAGAGTTTTGTGAGACCTTTGGAGGGATTGAATTGTTCTTTCCATACCACATTAGCCATCTCTATCTGTGCAGGTAAAAGGGAAGATTGATCAAACCTTCTCTTTTTCCTTTGCCTTTTTATTACAGCCCTATGTTTAGGACTATAAAAGACATCTAATGGTGGTATTTCTTCTATTTGCAAAACAATTTCATCTGATGGATCCTTAGGAATTATCTCTACATCTTTCCTGATGGGTAGGCCGCTGGTTCCTTCAATCGGAACCATACTTGTTGTTGTCTTGTGACCAGTTGTCACTTCAGGTGTACTAAAACCCTGTGAATTCTCAGGATTGATTATAATGGAATCAAACTGTTGCCATTATTTAAGGAGGTTGGGATCAATCTACGTATTTATATCCATGTCTTCACTGCCTTTTTCCTGCTCTTTATTCTGTTATTTCTCCTATTCTAGCTCTTTCCCTTTCCCGAGAATTTTTTCCACAGTAGGAGGTTTGACACCAGTTTGTTATTCAGGCTCGCTTGACTGGATTGCTGGGGTGGTAGCTAATAAGTCCAGAGGTAGAGTTTGCAACCTTTGTTCTCTGAGCCTATTGAACTCTTCTAGCCCTTCATCTTTATAACTTATCCTGGCCAATGTTTTTACCTAAAATAGTGTTTCTGCTGAGGAAAACAGGTCATCAAATTCATCCTTTTCATGATTAAACCTTGTAAGCTTGGCTTGTTCAAGAACATTATAGGCAACTTTTTTAGGATCATATTGTTTGTTGGGGATGGTTGCAAGATTGAGCATTTGTATTTTTTCTGCCTCCTTTTCTGCGTGTTTGTAATCATGAAGAGTATAGACACCGCATCTTAGAGGAAATGTAGGCCACCTGTTTCTTAGAGTTTCTAAGAGTTTTGGATGTCCCTTATGTTGTTATTTGATAGGCCAATTCCTGAGCTAACAACTTATTAGGCACATACAGAGGAAGGACATGTGGTTTTATAAGGCCACCAAAAAGCCTTATATAGGTGAATTTGTCTTCTCTGAACCAATTTGCTACAACAGTCAAGTTGATCCCTGCTTCCTCAGAAATCCTAGGGGCAGGTTTATCAAAAATAGCATAGCAGATAGGCAGCATAAAACCACTACAGATTTGGTACAAATGATCTTTGTAGTGAGCTTTCCATAACATATGATGATAAATGTGGATTGGCTTAGGGTCCTGGGGAGTCCATCACCAGCCGAGTACCGGATATTCAGAGTTAAAACAGAGAGTATCCATAATATAAGCACTATAATAAAAAGGGGGAATGGTCCTGGTAGTTTTGCGTGAATTTGTTCTAAATTCCAAAATCGTTGTGGCCAATTTGTCGGACAATATGTTTTCCCAATCCATCACATAACTATTGACTACTGCTTCCATTAATGGGACCATTTCAATGGTGAATTTAGAAGAATCATGTATCCCCCACATTCTACACATCATAGCCCCGACATAACAGTAAGGAGAAGCCATTGAGTCCACCGAGTACTTACCTGATGATTTGTGTTTATGCTTCTAGGGATTGTATCTCCACTGCTTAATTGGGGCCAATTCTGTCTCATTCTCATTCACATATTTTTCCAAGAAGGCTTTGTTGTACCGCTTTTCAGGTTCATGCAAGTGATACATTTTCCTTAAATCATCAGGCTGAAAGGAGCCAAAAATCCTCCTGTCAATTGTGCAAAATGTTCTTTTTGAAACCGGAATTTCTTCCACCACCCATCTCACTACGTCAGTGTATGGAAGAATCTTTTCTTGTGCAGCTATTCTGTGTAAATATGAGCAAGCTAAATCCTTGAGGGATGCTTCTGATTTGTTAGTTGAGTCGGCTGTAGCTTGCTTCGATACTTCCTCACACTCTTCTGCTTCAATTAAATTGTAAATGTTCTCCCAACTAGTGTTTCCAAGGCCGAGGTATGTAGTGTCTGAAATTAACCATTTTTTGCTTGGCCTTGGATCCTTGGCTAGCTGCACTACTGCTGTAGGAGCCGCGACTGCAGATTTCTTTGATTTCTTCCCCAAATGTTTCAAATTTCTTATTTGAGCAGAGTTCTGCACAAGCAAGGAGAAAAACGTGATACAAAGAAATGCTTCTATAGACTGATATGAAATAATTACGTTGATCAGTAGGTGATAATGAATTATAGTGAAATTGCCGCGGATCAAATCTACAGAAAAATCTTCCCTTAACTGCTTCATTGATTAGCTGTTTATCCTGTCAATCATGGTAAAGGAGGTTTTAAATGTCCATCACGTCGTTTATATGCCAAATGATTGATTGAAGCGTGGCTTAGATTTTCTTTGATGGATAATCAGAGGTAAATTGCAAATCGGAGATTGATAACGTGAAGTGAAAGGCTTTAATATTTGTTTATAATATCCCTGATCACCGAAAGGTGATATAATGCATGCAAACCTTTTAAATTCGTTTTCAAACTATGCGCCTCATTTAATACATCACAATCGGGGAATGGGTTTAGGCTTTATTACCGTGCGACTGTGATTTCGCCAATCGCCGATTGTGATATGCCTTTTTGCATCGGAGGATTCGAGTATGCCTTTTAATCATGTGTTGAATGTTATTGCCGATTGCCTATGGTGATAACTTTATCACATCAGAGAAATGGGGAAGGCTCTTTTGGATTGTTGCTTTGACATTTTCCCTTTCCCAATATCTGATTGCGATATGCTTTTTGGATCAGAGAGAATGGATGTGTCATTATATATATTTTCCCTTGTTATTGCGATATGCAATCTTCCGATCGTTTTATCGCAATAAAGAAGAGTTTTATAATAGTTTTAAAGCCACATTTTATTTCTTTTCAAAAGGTTCTTAAAGTATATCATTTTCATTAAACCTTTTGTTAAGGGTTTTCTAATGATGGGTTAATACCAATTTATTCACACATCTAAGTTTAAGAGGGACCCATTTCATATTATGATTTTGTATAAAAAATTTATGTAATGGGGGGTTGTTGTACAACACAACAATTGGCGATTCACTGGGAGAAACAATTATCTCTGAAAAATTAATTAAAATACTTAAACTTTCTTAATCTGGAAACGTTACCTGATAGAGAAAATCTAATATAACTAGATAAACATAGATTCTGAAAGTAATGTTTAACTATTTCTGATATTTTCTTCTCCTTTCTAATAGGGCACAACTTGATATTTTTCTTAATTCCTTGAATTTCCTTTCGCTGTCCTAACTCAGTAAGATAACTTATGGACTTTTCTTTGCAATATACCAAGGACCAACAACCTTCTAGCCAGTCCATCCCTATTAATACATCATATGAGCCTAGGGGAAGAATATTCAGATTGACCTGGATAGGCTATTCTGAAATTATAATAGGGCGGTTTTCTGTTTGGGCTGGCACCTTTATTTTGGTACCAGTGTCTAGTTGAACTCGCCATGATTGTTTGTATTTACTACTTTGCAGTTGACATCTTTCTACCACTTTAGGACTAATATAACTCAGGCTAGCACCTGGATCAAATAAAATAGAAACAGATTGACCAACAATCATACCTTCGCATTCGATCATGGTGGGCTGATATTCAGCCTGATGATCGTCCAAAGCCACATTGATCCTGGGCATGCTCCTTGCAATATCCCCTACCATAGAGGCTTCTTGCATGTTAGAAAGTTGCTTAGTCTGAGCTCTCTCCGGGCAGTTTTTGTAATAATGTGCTTCTCCGCATCCCCAACATTGTAGTGGCAGTTTTACTCGCTGTTCAGTAAGAGTCCTGCTAACTCCTTTAGGTTGTCTATTTTCAGTGAATGTCTGAGTCCTGGTTGGGTTTCTTGTGAAATTTCCAAAAGTCCTTTGCTGATTGTTTTTGCCATGCATGATTTTCGGATCTCTGTTTGGTGCCAAATCCCTCATTTTCTTGGTAGCAACTCCATTAGATCCTTCATTTTTCTGCTTCATCTTTTGATAACAGATGTGAGCCTTCCGAACCGCACCATCCATGGTTCTGGGGTAGTCAAATTCTAATTTCTCCTTCATCAAGTTGGGAAAACTGCTAATAAGCCATTGGATCTTAGCTTTCTCTTTTTGCATATATGGGATGTAACGCAACAAGGAAGTAAAGCGTGCTACGTATTCATCCATGGTTAGGGTTCCCAATCCCAATTCATGGAACTCTTTTTCTTTTTTGTCATAATAACGTTTTGTTAAATATTTGTCTTTAAAGTATTTCTGAAATTCTTGCCATGTTACTTGCTCCTCATCAATCTTCTTAGGGTTTTAATTTCTTCCCTCTAGAGGGTGGCTTTTCCTCGTAATCGGTACACTACCAATCTTTCTTTAAGTTTTTTAGTATATTCATAAATCTGGAAGTATGTATCCATGTCTATCAGATAAGCTTCTGCCGCTTCTTCTGACTCTCCTTCTAATAGTGAGGGTCTGATTTTTTTGAGCTCGCCTTGTAGTTATATCTTTGGTCTTTTTGGATTTCTTTGGTTAAAAACATTATCTGAACGCCCTTCATCTTCTTCTTTGTGACCCTCCACAAATTCTACCTGATCTTCTTCATTATGAGCAATTGGGGTCTTTTCCCTATTTTCTATACTAGGATCTAGTCCTCTTTGATTTTGCCAATCTCACAAAATTTTAAGAATCTTTTCCTGCTCCTATCGTAAACATTCATTGTCTGATCTTAGGTTTATCATTTCTGCTCGAAGTTGTTGTACTGTCTCAAGTAAGGCAGCATTAGCTTCTCTCGATTCTTCTCCAAATTGCACCCATAATTTTGGGTTGACCTCTACATAATGTACCTCCAGCTGGCTCGATGATCTGGGACTCCTATGCATTTTACTCTTGATACTAATTCACCTTCTCTCTCTCTTTCTCTGTGTTTACAATTAGTCAAAACTTAGTTTATTTTGCTATATATATATATATATATAGGAACATCACAACTTAATTGACTGTCAAAACAACCCAGAAGCTTCAGTGTACGAATCTGGGCTCTGATACCATTTGTAACACCCCGAAATAAATAAATAAAAAGTTTTTATTTATCCTCCTTAATTACCATGTTTATGTGTCACCTTAACCCATTCAATGCGATGTGTAAACAAAAGGGAAGGGTCATGAATGACTCTCACATTTGGTGCATATTAAGGGAATTAAATGACACACAAGATTTTCCTACATGGCTATCTAAACCAAGCCATGGATATGTGCCACCTACTCGCACCTTGATAGAGGTGATGGCTCCTCTGCTTGGGTGAATAATGCAGAGGTAAGTATGGCATACTGCGTATGGTCAGCGCAGGTGACTTGGTAGGGGAATTTAACCTAAAATGAAAACCTAACATGAGTTTTCATCTCATTTTGCACTGTTTGTGAGGAGAGAACACAATTCTGATAGCAGGCAGGGTATAAACAATGGAATGAGGGTTTACCTCCTCCTGAGTGATTGTTATTTTTTAGTTTCAGAGGCAAACGATTGATGGAAAAGACAAGGAGGTAAGCTAACCAGCTCTGCTCTCTGCTTGGGAAAATGTAGCTACCATATTCCTTCATAGCTTAATACAATGTTTGATGTAGGTATGGTCTGGTGGACAGTCTAGGACTCTTCCTTGACCCCAAGAGCCAAATAGAGATGTGCTTCTATTGTCGAGGTCGGGTTCTTTCTAAACTGGAACACCCTTATAGTTTTTATCTCTTCTCTGGTATGCAAGTATAATGATTGCTGTTGGTTTCCAGGTACGTGGTGCTTCAACAGTGGCATCATTTCCCTGAGGTAAAATCCTCACACGCTTTTCCATTAGGCATTCTCTATCATTATTCAACCCAAAGTCTGTTTCTAACAGGTTTTCTAGATGCTTTCACATGTATAGTTAGAACCTATTGTTGGGGTTGAAGAGTCTTTTGGGAGGCACTAAACCTAAGCCACGCTGTTTTGCTATCTACAGGTCAGTTGTTTTTCCTCAATCAACCCTCTACTTGTTAAGTTTCTAGCTCGGCTCCATGATGAGGTGGGAGGGTTTGGTGGCTCTTGGCACAATCAAACCATCACCACAATCCGAAGTCCGCGAGGGTTTTCTTAGGGAATGGAGGTTATAGCAACTAAATGCACCCGGTTGGGTTTGCAGTGAGAGCTTAAAACAGTATTTTTGAATTTTCTTTGAACTCTTCAATAGTATGGTTACGGCATACATTGCCTGTTATGACTCTATGAATCATTTTGTATGTATTAAGTGTTGGATAAGTTATGGACCGTTTTCCAAGTCTTGGCCCTTACCCAATATGCTGTAGTGACATTTTTATTGAAGTTTGTATGTAAATTGTGTAAAGGTGGAATGAATGAGCCGAGATTTAGAACATAAGAATACTTAGAATAGATATATATATATATATATATATATATATATATATATATATATATATATATATATATATATATGTATATTTTTAGTTCTTGAATTTCTCAGTGGATTTGATACTTTTCTTAATCATGGTTTTGTTACTTGTTTGTGCGTTGTAATAATTCAATGAATGGTCTAGCATATATGCGAATCTTAATTTATTCAGTGGTATTAATACATGCATGTATACTGAAATGTGGAAATATGTTCATTCTTTGCATAAACGTATATATATATATATATATATATATATATATATATATATATATATATATATATATAGATATAGATATATATATATATATATCTTGGTCTCACTCTTGATTTACCATGAATGTAATACGGCATAAGATTGTAGACCTTCTCGTTTGGAAAGCATCGTTATCTTGTTTAATCCTTTTTGGTAAAGTGGTATAAATGTATAGATAGTTTAAATTAATTTCCATTCCAGGTCATTTACAAGTTTAACAAGTTATGGATAGAAACTGAAACTCTATTGCCATAGCAGTAGTAGTTTTTCCAATTATACAACAGACATTAAATAGGTTCAAGATACTATAGTACTGCTGGGTTTAGAATAATCGAATAGTGTAACTAGAGAAAATACTATGCATCCATTTTCTTCTCTATGATGAATAAGTTTGGTAATCAAATGTTTCCCATAAATGATCAGTATCTAGCTTAAGACAAGAAATGAGATCATTACTCCTATTACATACCATTTTAACTGTAAGAAATAATTAAAATTCTTTGAGTACTTATCTATTACGAGTTGTTTGTTTCGTGCAAATCAATAATCCTTCTGGAAGGTCTCACCACCCAGCCATGGACCTGGCAATCATGTCCACGGTCCCCCACCGAGCACTTCCTGCTCCTAACAGTTGAAATAAAGACAGTCGGGTATCTTGGGCGTCAAGACTACTGTCCAGCCTCAAGTCCCATACCCACTCGACTGTTTGCCATAAAATGAAATCTTCCCACTGGTATCACAACCCAGCTCAGGGAGAAACTTCTGCAGCCCCCTTGCTGCCCTTTCCTTTTCCCTTTTGGAGAAAAGTGGTGGCAATTGTTTCCAACTGCTCCAGGAGTTGTTATAACTATTTTTCTTTTCTTTTTTATTCTTTTTAATAATCTGTCCAAAGTCTTTAAAATAATAAATAACAATATTTGTTCTCGCTATTTTAGGCCCAATAGTTTAATAGTAACAAAAAATATAAATGCAATTTAAACTTAGTGAAAATAACTCATGATATCTTGGTGCATGTTACATTAATAAATGTTGATAGGCATCAAAACATCTAACTCATAATCAATCTATATTAACAATTTTTATTAAACAAACATAAAAATTAATCAAATTCTAATTTTTTCAGTATTTATTTTTGGGTAGACTAGCACCTATAAGGGATTTCAACTAGTGACCTATAACAAGCACAGCCTTCAGGATCGACCCATTCACCATAAATCCATAGCTCAAGAGGCTTATTATTATTATTAATTATAAAAAAGACTAATAAATGAATTAAACATATATACATTTAAAAAAAACATGTAACAAATTCTTAACTATGGAGCTTAAAAACTTTGTTACAATACCATGGGTCAATATCACAATTTATTAATAGCACATACCTAAAAAAAACCATTAATCATTTTGACATAACATATCCATAAAATATTTTTTTTAACTAAACAATTTAATTAAAAAATGAAAATGACATAACCACGTTTAAATTAAACCTATATCTTTAATTTATTACTATTACTAAAAATATTTTTAAATATTCCATAAAATTTAAATGACTACTATCCATCTAAAATGATATAATTAAAATTCTAAAATATAATTTTAATTTATTTATATTCAATTCCAACCCCTTTTGAACATATTTATAAAATAAGTATATCATTCGCGATAACTATTTCAGCAGTCCATAAGATTGAGCCGATTTGATTGTGTCATCCAAAATTTCTGCCGCGCCATACTTGAAAGAAAACCCCATATCCAAAAGTTTCTTTGAAGAAGTAGGAACACGAACAACATTATCATCTTCACCGTCGCTTCTGTCATAAAACCAAGTTTCCTCACCTTCTATATCAATATAATTCCACAAAAATATAACAAAAAAAACTTACATGATGGGAGACGCTACTTACTTGAATTTTGGAGTGAAATGTGGATGGAGTTTATGGATGAAAGCTGTTAACTGAGAAATGGTGAGAGAGGAAACACAACAAATATGTCGACCTTGTACTTTTTGTTGCTCCATCAAAAATATATGAGCCTCACATAAATCCTCGATATGAACCAGCGGTACTGATCCCAGAAACGACTCATTCAACTTCAATCCTTCATAATTGCCTGTAACATTTTCAACCGAAATTGTCATGCTGCCCTTAGTGTTTTAAACCAAAGTATTTTACATATTTTTCTGCCAAACCCTCTCCTCAACTCAAATAAAAGTGAGCTATCATTGGCCTGCTCCCTATTACTGGTCTGCTTGTTTCAGCTTTAGAAAGAAGTCCCATAGCAAAGACCTGAACATTTTAACGAACATATAACAAAAAGATTACTTACCTGTAATGGGGTCTAATAATAACCCACATGAATACGGAAATGTTGAGATAATGGCTGGCCCACCAACGTAACCCGGTCCAATTGTCACAACCTCCATTTGGCCACTGTTTAACCCATACTCAATGGCTGCTTTCTCTGCCAAAGTCTTGGATATGTAATAGAACTGCACGCATGATAACCACGACCTGTAAGTTACACCATATTTGAGATGCAAATTTAACCATACTACTCACACTGTATATACGTACACTAATAGGGCTGGCTTTCCTGCGCATGAATTCCACTGGAGTCCAGTTTGACTCGTCGAGACTGGACCCAGTAATAAGCTCGCCTTCTTGATTGAGCGGACAAGCTGCTGCCACCGAAGAAGTATAAACCACACGCCTAACCGATTTAGCGCGTGAGCAGGATTTCAATACATTCAATACCCCTTTCAAAGCAGGCTGAACAAAATCATCCTGTCCCATAATTTTATACTTTTTATTAGGATTATCTCTCAAGAGTTTTTGATAAAGACAAGTTAAATTGCATAAATCAAGATGAAAATTAATGAAGACACAAGAAATATAAAATGTATACGCTGTTAAATCCCTTTTAATACCTTTCATGCTTCACAAATCAAATGTTAATAGAAATTTATGCATAAAAAGTACCTCAGAAGGCTTGGAGAAGTCCATAGGACTGGCCACGTCGAACACCCCATCACAGCCCTCCACCGCGGAATCAAAGGCACCCTCTTCGCTTAAATCCGCTTGGAAGAGCTTCAGTCTGTCTGCAGCACCAGGCAGCGACAGCAGAGGCCCAGCTTTTGCCTTGTCATCTGCATGCACAAAAATACGAGAATAGCTCAAACCTAATTTCTTATCAGAGAGCGGGGAACAAACTGATTAATTAATAGCAGCTAATTTCTTATCAGATAGCGGCGAAAGAAACTGTATTACATACTAGGGTTCCTGAGGGTGGCGTTAACAGTGTAGCCTCTCTGGAGAAGATTCTTGACGAGCCATGATCCGATATACCCTCCTGCTCCTGTGACGCAAACCATCATGCCCACTTTACCTTCTTGGCCTTGCATTTTTCTGCACACAACAGACCGAATATGATATTGATATGCAAGTTGCAAAATGAGAGGCTGAGTGCAATATAAATATCCAATAACCATCCGGATTGTCAATTCCGAAATTATTCTAAAATCAAACTGAAAATAATGAGTGATTTCAACAAAAATCGAATTCAACCATTCATTTCTTCTCAACGCATTTGGTCATATCAACTCCTCACCTCTTTTCAACGTAATTCGTCATTCACTCAGTACGTTTCTAATTGGTGCATTGTTTTGGCTATTCATGCCTTTGGCATTTTCCATGATTTGTCAAATCTGCAACTTTTCTTCATTTGGCATTTTCCATGATTTGTCAAATCTGCAACTTTTCTTCAAAAGTATATGCAACTTTTTCCTCAAAAAGCATCATTAGTACTTCATATTTATACTCGAAAATCATTTCGAGACACGTCATAGATTCCAATATTATTTGTGTTTTCTCACTCGATAAAGGGAGTTCATAAGTACTTAGTTTGAAAATTTTGGTTGAAGCGATCTTGACATAAAGAGTTTATATGATGTTAGAGCTGACGTAAAGGGAATATAAAAGTTTCGAACATTTACAAAGCAAAATTATTGAGAAGAATAATTGCTTGCTCTTAGTAAATACTTGATACCTAAGAGAGCCGAGGTTGGGGAAGTCCATAGTATTAGCAAAGTGGGACAACGCTCTACCACATAATCAAACATACCACTTCAGGTTAATATGCTTATGGAGTACGCACGACACCCTATACATTCAACTACGTCCAAAGGGAGATTTTTTTTTCCAATAGAATTATTTTTCGATCTTAATGTTTTGATGCTGTTTGATTTCTAATTGAGTTATATAAAAATTTTAAGTTTTTACATTAATATTTTTGAAATTAACATAATTTTTATTTTATTTTATTTTTAATGGTATTTTAGAAGTTTTTTTAAGATTTTAAATTGATATAAAAATTTCAGAGAACTTTCTTAAGAAAATAAAAATGGTTAGGTTTTGGGGTAAAACTTGAAACTAATATTAATTAATTTTCTTTTTTCCACTAACTTAGAATAAACATGTTAGTAGTACAAAATCCCAAAACATTTAGTAAAGGCAAAAATATATGTCTTTGTAAAATATAGTGGGCCAATTTTCCACCTTTAAAATTAAAATAAAAACGCCTTATCGTTAACACTATATCTTTTCCCAAAAGTTTGTTTTGAATTTCTCTATTTTGATGTAATTATGATATTTATAATAGTAAATTATGTATATTCAAAATTTGCCTTCTTTAAAATAAAAATAAAAGCTCTTTATAGTTAACACCATATAGTTTCCCAATACTTTGTTTTCCATTTTTATATAATTTGTTTTAAGTTTTCATATTTTGATGTAACTAAGTCATGATGTTATGTTCTATCCCTTTGCTATATGTTTATGTCAAAGTTATGTGCATATTTTGTCTCTCTGATTTCATTAAATAGTGTGTTTTTCCTTTAGTAACATTGGTTAAAAATCGAAGACCAAGATAAAACAAAGAATGGTAAGAAAGTGACCATACGGTAAATTCGATTCAAGTATGTACACAAACCATGATATCTATAAAAAAGATAGTGTTTCTTTTAAGTAGGATAAATAGGTCCAGAATAAATATATTTCTCTCAAAAATAGAGACAACTATACTTGGTAGATTGCAGAAAAAGTTTGTGATAAATACACGATGAACATTTGTTATTTTTAAAGAAGGACAATTACCTCTAATTTTGTTTAATGGTTCTACTCCAACATATCAAGAAAACATTATTGCCGGAAGTGCGGTGTCCATTATGACTACTAGTTTTTTAATCCATATAATTTGTAATGATTTTTATTTATGTAATCTCCACAATAGTTTTCAATTTAATTCTAACCTTTTATACATGTACAAATGATTTTATCGATATTGAATATTCAATTTATTTAGATCTACATGATAATAGTAAGCATTTGAAGTATGGTCCTCAACCATTTATTAAATTTAAGTATTATCAATTGAAAATTTACTTAAGCAATTAAACATGAAATCTAAGATTATGAAAGAGATTTTCAATTTGAAAAATAAAAAATTATAATATAAAATTCTAAAATTTAAAAATATTAATCACTTTAATTACTTCCACTTATGACTATTGTTTCTTATTTAATAATAAATCAAAATCACATTATAAGAAATTTTTTTTTTCCTCTTATACACAATAATATAGAGAGTTTATATAAACCTTACCATGTCTTGATGAAGTGATTGATTTCCATCATTGAATTGATTTTATTATCTATATAGTATTTTTTTTGCAAAGTCTATCATTAAATTTATATGTTGTTTGTTTGGGGCAATTTTCTTTTATTAGGCTTAATAAAATAATATATCTTTCTTTAATCTTAAGGAAACTCAATTAGTGATAGTTGTGAAAATGAAATCTTATATGCAAAAAAAATTCAAATTCAAATTCTTAGTTCACTTGGTAGACAATATATATATATATATATATATATATAAATTCCTAAAACTAATAGTTAAAATCCACATATTGTCAAACAAGTACAAAATCATCCCAATTACCTAGCACTCTTAAAACAACATATATCTCTCGTTTTTTATATATTTTTTACTTCCCATTTTAAACGTTGATGTGCCTTTCCATGTGAGCGCCATTTTGTTGGTTTGCATCAATTTCCAAAATCCCAACTATTTGAATCTCTGGATGGCATAATGAAGTGTGTTCGCCATCAAAATGTAGTCACAATGAGCCAGTATTACTTGTTAGACGTGTTTAGCAGCAATATGTGTACGAAGGATCCGTGTATGTCGACATGCATGATGAGTTACACTTTTCAGTGTGTAGCTTATCATAGTGGGTTTTATATTTATGGGTGTGTTGATGGGTAAAATAAATTTTCATTATACCTTTCTCTTAGGGTAGTGGGTGGGTTAGTATTGGTTAGGTTAGTATCATTGTTTTAAATATATGTGGATCAAATATTATATTTCTTAACTTCAACAACGTGTGATTGACGTATGCCCTAGTTGTGAAGTTGTTAGATGGAATGGATTCTTTGTTAAATGGAATTTATTTTTATTTTTTGCGGGTTTTTTTTTTTTTTTTATAAAGATTTTGATAATGTTGACACTTAATCAAAGAGATTGGGTGTACAACTGTAATTAATGTAAATAAATAATATAGAAGATAGAGAGTCATCGAGAGATGAACCGAATAGTCACTTCCTCTTGTATATAATAATGAACAACCTAAATGAATAAAATGAGTTCTGATTTGAGGAGTTACCTCCTGGTCTAACATGGTATCAGAGCAGCCGCCATTTTTTGGCTTCCTTTTTAATTTGTAATTCCTATTTTGTTTTTTCTTTGTTTTGCATCTTTTGCAAGCTGACATTTCTGTCAAATCCCTGTGAAATCTCCTTTATCGTTAAATACATTCATTGAAATGTGTTGCATTGGAGCTAGCTGTTGAAGCCGAAGGTGCTATAATGACTTGGATTTCCTCCTGCTCTGAGTATGGTATATATACCCTTTCGCGTTGAAGAACCATATATCCTTTTTCGTACTCACATATATCATTTTTCGTATTCCCTTGAGCTGGATCTCAAGTATTATAAACTCATATATATAAATATCGTCGGGTCCACCTTTTAATTGTATATCGCAAATCTCTTGCCCCGATCAATACTGCTACATGTTTGTGATGCGATCATACCCTTCATTAAACCCGCTCGGACACAGTTCCTGAGGTTTCACTTTATCTGGCTTATTCTCTGTCGTTGATCTCAACCTCCAGATCTGATGGCTAACATTGATTTTGGGGGGGGACCACTTGCATAGCGGTTACCCACCTAAAAAATTCCTTTTAATCTCCACCATTGATGATCACCTCCAAATCCGACGGTTTATAGCAATTTCGGGTGCATTAGTTGCACGAGAGTTACTCGCCCGATACGAGCGATTTTTCTCTCTCCCCTAATCGCTATGTGTCAATCGCTTAATGGAATAGGCGCTCCCCTCTCAATACCACTTACCATTTTTTATCCGCCCAAAATCCCGCTTATAACCTGAAATCTACCTTTAACTGTGGTTATCGCCCCGACTTGTTTTTTATTGCGATAGTCGTTGGTCGCTTACCATCAACGGCCCTCCTTTGTTCATCTCCTCATCTCCTCCATTCATCTCCCCCGCTCATCTCCGTCGTTCATCTCTGCCATACAGAGCAACAAAATAACTATAGCTACAGTCAGACTCTGATATTCGGGTGAATGTTGAATGTTGTTAAGTTGAACATTGTTGGTATAACAATCATTTTACAAGTAAAATTTTGCAGCAGCAATATTTTTCTGCACTGTACACAGATTTTACAATGCATTCAATTATATCTATTGTGGGAGTAGTTCTCAATGGAAAGGAGAATTATCTTGAATGGTAGCGCAAAATCCAACACAATCTCATTTTTAATGAGCTATGGAAAGGAGTGTGTGTTGGAGAAGGAGACCGAGCACCAGTCCAACCTACCTCAGACAAGGAGCTTGCCATTTGGGAAAATAAGAACAAAAAAGCCTATGCATTAATTGCAGCATCAGTAAGTGAAGAGGTGATTCGACACATTTCACCATTTCCAAATGCATTTAAAGCCTTACAAAAGCTGAAGGAACTCTATGACTCACACTATGCACTTGAAGTTGTTCAACTCATGATTAAACTCTTCACCCTTGAATTACAAAATAACAATCCTCTTACTCTTGCATCTAAAGTAAAATATATAATGCATGAAATCAAAGTCACTAAGGTTGAATTGGATATTCCTCTGATCGCTTTTCTCAAGGCACTTTTTCCTACTTACTCCAATTATCTTGAGTCATTGCAAGAAAATGGAAATCTCAAAGATATTACCTTTGACTCCCTTGTGAAAAAAATTGTTGAAAGAGAGAAAGCTTTCGGAAAGAATACAACCCATGAATCTTATGAAGAGGCTATGTGCCTTGCTCATAAAGAAAAGAATCTTGCCCATGATTCTTCTAGAGGAAGAGGTGGTCGAAGAGGAAGAGGAAGATATTTTAGAGGCAGGGGCAGTAGACACTCTCAAGGAGAAAATTCAGATTTGCACTAGATACTGAAAAAGAAATGGATCACATGATGCCTCCACATGCAAGTAACATTGGGACAAAATTGAGCAGCAAAGAAACCAACCCAAAGGTAAAACTAATGACATAGACAAAGGTAAAGCACCTGAATTTGCTCATTATGTTGTGGCACAATGTAATATTGGAGTAAATGAAGAATTTTTTAATGCTTCACTTGCTTCTTTGAAAAATGATTAGTTGCTTGATTCAGGGACAACTTGCCACATGTCTCATAGAAAAGAGTTTTTTAAAGAATTTACTGACAATGTTGATGGAGCAGTATACTTTGCAGACCAATCAAAACTCAAGCCATCAGGGCTTGGCACAGACAGGCTTAAATTGCCTAGTCTTCCAGACTTTCTTCTGCATCATGTTCTATATCTCCCACAGCTGAGAAGAAACTTTTTGTCCTTGGTCCACATCCGCTAGCAAGGTCACTCCATTAATATGTTTGATGGCAAGCTTGAGGTGACAAAAGCATCTGACCACTCACTTGTCATGATGGGGATAGAAGAAGAAAGGCTTCTCAAGCTGCAGGGTACCTCTGCTCGTGCACAACATTTCTCATACAATTCTCATTATGAAGAAGGTACATTTCCATCATGTTTATTATGGCATGCTAGATTTGGACACTTGAACTATGATAGCCTCCACTTGTTGAAGAAAACCGGTGTTACTGGTTTGCCTACAATTCCTAGGAAGCTTAAGCAATGTGATGCTTGCATTCTAGGAAAGCATAGCAAACATTCCTTTCACGATTCACACCCCAGAGCACATAGAAAACTTGAACTCATTCATTCAGATTTATGTGTTCCAATGCTTGTCACTTCTGCAAATGGAAATAAATATATGATGACATTTATTGATGACTACACTAGAATGTGTTGGGTTTATTTATTGAAGAACAAATTTGATGCTTTTCAAACATTCAAGAACTTTCATGCATAGATTGAAAATGATGCACAATCTCATATTGGCTCCATTCGCACTGATAATGGAAAAGGATACACTTCAAATGAATTTTAAAACTATCTTCGCCAACATGGGATCAAACATCAAACAATTGTTCTTTATAATCCCCAACAGAATGGTGTAGCTGAAAGAATGAATAGGTCAATCTTAAATATGGTATGCTCCATGTTGTTCTTTAAAAATGTAAAAATGATGTTTTGGGCTGATGCAGTTCTATGTGCTGTATATATAAAGAATAGATGTCCATCTAATGCTATCAGAAACAAGACTCCTTAAGAAATGTGGTATGGGCACATTCCTTCGGTAAAGCATCTCAGGGTCTTTGGTTCCACCTGTTATGCCTTGATACCAAAGGTACATAGAAACAGACTTTGTGTAAGAAGTCGTAAGTGTATCTTCCTGGGGTATTGAAACACCTCCGCAAAATACCGTATCTATGATGAAGTCAAAAAAAAATTGTTGTATCTAGAGATGTAATATTTCTTGAATCATCCAAAACTAACAATGTTGTTGAAAGACAACTTGATCAATTGGATAGATTCACAAATGCAAAATGATTTCAAGAATTTGATAATCAAATTCCACATCTTGAAGGGGGGATTCAATTATATCTATTGTGGGAGTAGTTCTCAATGGAAAGGAGAATTATCTTGAATGGTCGCGGAAAATCCAACACACTCTCATTTTTAATGAGCTATGGAAAGGATTGTGTGTTGGAGAAGGAGACGAAGTGCCAGTCCAACCTACCTCGGACAAGGAGCTTTCCATTTGGGAAAATAAGAACAGAAAAGCCTATGCATTGATTGCAGCATCAGTAAGTGAAGAGGTGAGTCGACACGTTTCACCATTTTCAAATGCATTTGAAGCCTTACAAAAGGTAAAGGAACTCTATGACTCACACTATGCACTTGAAGTTGTTGAACTCATGATTAAACTCTTCACCCTTGAATTACAAAATAACAATCCTCTTACTGTTGCATCTAAAGTAAAATCTATAATGCATGATACCAAAGTCACTAAGGTTGAATTGGATATTCCTCTGATCGCTTTTCTCAAGGCACTTTATCCTACTTACTCCAATTATCTTGAGTTATTGCAAGCAGATGGAAATCTCAAAGATATTACTTATGACTCCCTTGTGAAAAAAATTGTTGAAAGAAAGAAAGCTTTTGGAAAGAAGACAACCCATGAATCTTATGAAGAGGCTATGTGCCTTGCTCATAAAGAAAAGAATCTTGTCCGTGATTCTTCCATAGGAAGAGGTGGTCGAAGAGGAAGAGGAAGATATTTTAGAGGCAGGGGTGGCAGACACTCTCAAGGAGAAAAGTCAGATTTGCACTGCATACGCTGCAAAAGAAATGGATCACATGATGCCTCCACATGCAAGTTACCTTGGGACAAAATTGAGCAGCAAAGAAACCAACCCAAAGGTAAAACTAATGACACAGACAAAGGTAAAGCACCTGAATCTACTCATTATGTTGTGGCACAATGTAATATTAGAGTAAATGAAGAATTTTTTAATGCTTCACTTGCTTCTTCGAAAAATGATTGGTTACTTGACTCAGGAACAACTTGCCACATGACTCATAGAAAAGAGTTTTTTAAAGAATTTACTGACAATGTTGATGGAGCAGTATATTTTGCAGACCAATCAAAACTCAAGCCATCAGGGCTTGGCACAGATAGGCTTAAATTGCCTGGTCTTCCAGACTTTCTTCTACATCATGTTCTGTATCTCCCACAGCTGAGAAGAAACTTGTTGTCCTTGGTCCACATCCGCCAGCAAGGTCACTCCATTGATATGTTTGATGGCAAGCTTGAGGTGACAAAAGCATCTGACCACTCACTTGTCATGATGGGGATAGAAGAAGAAAGGCTTCTCAAGCTGCAGGGTACCTCTACTCATGCACAACATTTCTCATACAATTCTCATTATGAAGAAGGTACATTTCCATCAGGTTTATTATGACATGCTAGATTTGGACACTTCAACTATGATAGCCTCCGCTTGTTGAATAAAACTCGTGTTGCCGGTTTGCCTACAATTCCTAGGAAGCTTAAGAAATGTGATGCTTGCATTCTAGGAAAGCATAGCAAACATTCCTTTCATGATTCACACCCTAGAGCACATAGAAAACTTGAACTCATTCATTCAGATTTATGTGGTCCAATGCCTGTCTCTTCTGCAAATGGAAATAAATATATGATGACATTTATTGATGACTACACTAGAATGTGTTGGGTTTATTTATTGAAGAACAAATCCGATGCTTTTCAAACATTCAAGAACTTTCATGCATGGATTGAAAATGATGCACAATCTTATATTGGCTCCATTTGCACTGATAATGGAAAAGAATACACTTCAAATGAATTTTAAAACTATCTTCGCCAACATGGGATCAAACATCAAACAACTGTGCTTTATAATCCCCAATAGAATGGTGTAGCTGAAAGAATGAATAGGACAATCTTAAATATGGTACGCTCCATGTTGTTCTTTAAAAATGTAAAAATGATGTTTTGGGCTGATGCAGTTCTATGTGCTGTATATATAAAGAATAGATGTCTATCTAATGCTATCAGAAACAAGACTCCTTATGAAATGTGGAATGGGCACATTCCTTCGGTAAAGCATCTCAGGGTCTTTGGTTCCACCTGTTATGCCTTGATACCAAAGGTACATAGAAACAAACTTTGTGTAAGAAGTCGTAAGTGTATCTTCCTGGGGTATTGAAACACCTCCGCAACATACCGTATCTATGATGAAGTCAACAAAAAATTTGTTGTATCTAGAGATGTAATCTTTCTTGAATCATCCAAAACTAACAATGTTGTTGAAAGGCAACTTTATCGCTTGGATAGATTCACAAATGCAAAATCATTTCAAGAATTTGATAATTAGATTCCACATCTTGAAGGGGGGATTCCTATACTAGATCAATCTGTGAAATATTCTTCTAAATCACTCTCTCCCCTACATGAAACTCCAACAAGAAATGATACTTTGAGTGATGTGATTGATAGAATTGGGAGACTCAATCATGATTCAGTCCCAACTCAATCAATGGAGTAGCCTGAACCATATGAGAAAGGTCCCCCAAAGTGGCTAACAGAGACACTAGAAAGTGTTCGTCCTGATGATGTTGTAAAGACAGGAACTAGAAATTCAAATAGGAAAAATGGAGGTAATGTAGATGACTCTGATTCACCTACTAATATGGATGTTTCTTATGATTGTGAATTCAATTTGTCTACAGATTTTGAACCAACTTCCTTCAAAGAAGTTGCTTCTCATGATGAATGGAGAGAAGCAATGCAAAAGGAGTATGATGCCCTAATAAAGAATGACACTTGGAAGCTGGTTGATCCTCCATTGGGAACTAAACCAATTGGCTGCAAGTGGGTCTATAAGAACAAGTATAAAGTTGATGGCTCACTTGACAAGCACAAAGCCAAGCTTGTGGCAAAAGGTTTTGCACATAAGGAAAGGGTCAATTATAAGGAAACTTTTTCCCCCACAACAAAATGGACTACCATCCAGACACTCTTTGCCCTAGCAGCTCAGAATGGCTGGAAAGTGCATCAAATGGATGTAAAAACTACTTTCTTGAATGGAGATCTAAAAGAAAATGTTTTTATGTCCCAGCCTGAAGGATTTGCTATGAAATATCATGAACATAAAGTATCCAAACTTGTGAAATCCTAGTATGGCCTCAAACAGGCACCACGAGCCTGGTATGAAAAACTGACTAAGCATCATCTGAAACTCAATTTCAAACTTTATGATCTTGATGATGCAACTTTGTTTCTCAAGAAAGTTGGAAAAATAGTTGTATATCTTGTGGTATATGTGGATGATCTTTTGATGACAGATAATAATGAAATCTACATTGCATCCATAAATAACGAATTGAAGAAAGGTTTTGAAATGACTGATTTGGGCTATGTTCATTACTATCTTGGTATTGAAGTAACTCAACATCCGAAGTCCATATTCCTTTCTCAAAAGAAGTACATTGAAGATCTGTTGAATAGGTTTGGCATGATTGAATGCAATCCTCTAACTACTCCAATGGAACAAAACTTAAAGCTCACATCCATTGAAGGAAAAGAATTTCAGGATGCAACAAATTATAGATAGCGTGTAGGAAGTCTCAACTACCTAACTACTACCAAACCAGACATTTCATTTGGTGTTCAAATCCTCTCCAGATTTATGCAAAAACCTTGTGAGGGACATTGGTCTACTGCAAAAGGAGTTCTAAATTAGTTGAAGGGAACTCAAGACTTTGGAATCAAGTATAAATAGGTGGGTGACTTCAGCTTGATTGGATACTCTGATTTAGACATCGATGGAGACAAAGAAACTGGGGTATCTATGTTAGGTGATGCTATGAGTCTTGGATCAGGAGCTGTCTCCTGGAGATCATGCAAACAATCAGTTCTAGCAGATTCCACAATAGAGGCAGAATATGTGGCAGCGGTTGAGGCAATAAAAGAAATTGTGTGGCTTAGGAAAATTCTTGAAGATTTGCAAGTAAAAAAAGTACAATCGACTCCACTCATGATTGACAATACCTCTGCAATAAAGTTGGCCAAAAACCCAAAGTTCCATGATCAAACAAAGCACATCAATACTAAATATCATCTAATTCGACATCATGTCGAGGCCAAAACAATCCATCTCCACCATTGTTCCACCAATGAGCAAATTGCAGACATCTTCACCAAATCACTTGGAAGAGAAAAGCTTGAAAGATTCAGAACGATGCTTGGACTGACCAACATCCCTTTAGATTAAGGGGGTGAATGTAAAATGAGTTCTGATTTGAGGAGTTACCTCTTGGTCTGACAGATAATTATTATTATTATATTTATATTTTAATTTAGTGTGAGTATAAATTAATGATGATTTTATATTATATGTTAGTATCAAGGTAAATTTAGAAAAATCTCAATCTGTTAATTTAGAGAAATTATTAGAAGTTTTTACACAAATAATTTGAAAATAGTGTAAGAATATGAAAGTAGATGAATGAATTATCTTTTTTAATGTATAATTTTTATTTAAAGAAAATATGTCTAAATATATTAATTTTGAGTTTCTTATCATTGGTATGTTCTTTTTCATACAAAATATAATGCATACATGTTAGTGTAATCTTTGAATACTTAAATGATGGAATATTGCTACAAAAATTTGTAGAGATATAGAAGATATAATTTTCTTATGCATGGTGATTTTCAAATTTAAGATTATATAAATATAAAGTGATTATATCCTTGAAATTACAAGGCCATCCATTAGTGCAAATTAAAATCTCTTAAAATTATTAAAAAATCTAGTTTTTTAGTAAATTGTAGGTGTTAGGCACCTAATCCTCACCATTTCGGTGAGAAATGTGTAATTATGTAAATTAGAGAAGAATTGAAGAGTTGGAATAGGAAAATACTTTGGAATATGAATCCCAAAAAGTCACACTCTTCATGTTATATAATCATGTTTATATTAATAGAAATTAACATTTGAAAGTCATTCCTTAGCTTGGCTGACATTGTATGAGAGCCCCAGGCCCAAATTTAGATGACTCTGCCTTCTAAGTGCCTAACCTATGCCCATAGGTTTGTCATCAGTTTTTCATTGTCACAGTCCCCAAAAACGTTCCCTTAGCCACCCCTACCAGGTTAGAGACCTGCTTGTGCTCTTTCAGGGTAATGCCTAGTTTTCAGTCAATTGCTCATCCATTGATCTATCGTAATGCCTAAAACTCATCTCATCGCGTGATAGTTGGTGAAGCATTCTTGATTTGAAGCCTGTGAATCCATGACCTAGGTTGTTGGTGTATCCTCGTAGCTTTACATAGGCTTTCTCAGGATACAACACCCTCTACACATATATCTTGTATGTCTCGCTTCTCCACATTACCTAGGAAGGAATGAATACCTCTCCCAAACGAGTTCGACGTTCATGGCATCCCCAATATGAAGTTAGATCATGAAGGTATGTGGAAGGGATTCTTTTTGGGAAAGCATAAAAGAAAGCCATTTCCAAATAGTGAAAGTAGGTCTAAAGAGATATTAGACCACATTCATTACGATGTGTGTGGGTCCATGTGTGATAAATTACTTGGAGGTCATCTCTACTAAGTAACATTGATTAATGACCATTATAGAAAGACATGGCTCTAACTTCTCAAAAAAAAAGATGAATTATTCAAAAAGTTCAAGGAATTTAGGGCCGAAGTGGAAACCATAACTGCAAGAAAGATAAAGACTCTAAGGTTTGACAATGCTAGGGAATACACTTCTAAGGAATTGATTGCATATTGTAAGGAAGAAGGAATTCAAAGGGAGCTCAGTTTTGTTATTATCTCGAATAAATTGGAGTGGTCGAAAGTAAGAATTGGTCAATTGAAGAAGGCATTCAAACAATGCTCCTTGATCAATACCTACCAAATTTCCTATGGGGAGAAGCAACCATGACAACCATGTACGTTCAAAATAGAAGTCCTCATATAATTCTTAATAATATAACACTCAAAGAAGTATTCACAAGAAAGAAGTTGACTGTGGATCACCTCCGAATCTTTGGAAGTCCAACATACATACATGTTCCAAAGGACAAGGGAAAGAGGTTGGATTCTACAAGTATCAAGAGAATATTTGTTGGATATAGTCTCTCCTCAAAGTAATATAAAATCTACATTAAGGAAGGAAGGCATATCCAAGTAAGTAGGGATGTCATATTCGATGAAAATCAAGCCTACAAGAAATCAGAGGATATTCCTATCGATTCTAATCATGAAGAAGTTCCAATATTTTAAGAAGAAGATGATCATCATGAAAAACCTACTAAAAATCTAGAAGAAGAAGTACCAAGTGAGCTTATTCAATCTATGGTCATCTAAAGCACAAGGAAAGGCCAAATTGGTTAAAAATTACATTAGAAGATGTTGAAGGACATGAATCTGTGAAAAGAAACTTTAGTGAAAGTAAGATACCGAAAGATATTTTGGTTAGGATGCATATATGACGAAGATAATTGAAGTTGAACCATCTACATTAAATGAAGTTGCTCATCAAGAAGTTTGGAAGAAGGCGATGCAAGAAGAATACCAATCCATTATGAAAAATAGGGTTTGGGAAATCGTTCTTAGACCTAGTGAAAAATCGGTTGTCACCTCCAAATGCATCTATAACATCAAACATGATGTTGATGGAAGTATATACAAGTATAAATATGGATTCATTGCAAGGGGTTTCTCTCAAAAGGAGGGCATTAGTTATGAATAAACATTTGCACCCACAAAAAGATACATGGCCATTAGATCTTTGGTTTCATTGGCTTCTACAATGGGTTGGAATATGCATCAAATGGATGTGAAGAATGCATTTCTGAATGGGAACATTCATGAGGAAGTGTATATCGAACAACCTAAAGGATTTAAAGTTAATAGCAGGGACTCTCATGTTTGCAGACTTAAGAAGGCCCTATAGCGTTTGAATCAAGCTCCTGGGGAATGATATGCAAGAATGGATGCATATCTACTTAGAATTGGGTTTGTAAAAAGTTATTTTGATCCAATATTTACATCAAGGTCATGAATAATGAGCCTATCATTAGTCTACTATATGTGGATGATCTATTCATGGTGTGGAGCAAAGAATTCAAGAATGCAAGATGTTGGTAGCTGAATTTGAAATGAAGGATATGGGACTGATGAACTATTACCTGGGTGTAGAAGTATAGCAGAGACATGGGAAAATATATTTGGGCCAAAGAAATTATGTTATCAAGTTGTTTCAAAAATTCAGGATGATGGATTCCAAGCCAATCACTACTCTTATGTCACCAATCTCAAGAAGTTGAGGGCATCTGACTGTAGTCTCATAGATCCTACCTCATGTCATCAGTTTGTGGGCTCCCTAATGTATCTAGTAAATACTAGGCCAGATATATGTTTTGCAGTAAACATTCGTAGTTAGTTTCAGTTGGATCCTCATCGTGATCATTGGATGGTTGGCAAACACATATTGAGGTATCTTTGTGGCACTATACATTATTTCCTAAAGTATGATAGTAAGGAAGTTAAGCTGATTGGTTACACAAATTCTGATTAGGGTGGCAGTGAGATCGATGGAAGGAGCATTACCAGAGGATTTTTTAGTCTAAGAGATGCTATGATCTCATGGACCAGTAGGAACCAAAATCTCGTTGCTTTAAGTAGTGATGAGGCAGAATGTGTGGCTTCATGTGAAGTAGGAAAGGAGTTTGTTTGGTTAAGGAAGCTTCGGATTTTCTTTTTGAGAAGTCTCTGGCTCCTATTCTGATTATTTGTGACAATAAAAGTTGTATCAACATGTTTGGAGAGCCCATATTTTATGCTAGAATGAAGCATATCAAAAATAAGTCCCACTTTATTAGAAATCTGTGTAGGATGGGATCATGAAGTTGTAGTGTGTCTTGAGAGATGAATAGGTAGTATACATACTGACAACATCTCTTCCTAATTAGAATTTTGAGTATTAGAGAAGCATGTTTGTTTTAGAAAATATTTTTGATTGTATTGATCATGATAAGAAATTGGAAGAGATTTGTCGAGGCTTTTTGAGTGAAGAATTTCGAGGAAGGACATTGGGTCGAAACTTTGTGTTGATGTCTAGGTCCCAAAGTAAGGAGATTGGCATGGGTCTTAGAGCTCTAACCATGGATACACACCTAAGTCCTTGGGTTGGTGGTTACTAAGTAAGCCTAATGCTACCTAGGGAGGCTGAAATATTGAGTCCACCTTATTCCCAATTGGATAGATTACCCTGGTAAGGAATCTAGTCTGTGGCATTCTAGTGCCTAAACTGTTGAGAGACCAATGGATAGATTTCCCTAGTCAAGAATCTAGTCCATGGAATTGTAGTGCCTAAACTCTTCCTTGTTCATATAGTTTGATATCTTCAATTGTGTTTGTATATTATGAATACCTCTCTAGTTCAGAGGGAGTGTTGGAAAATGTAACTAGGTTTGGTCTACATTAATGTATTTGATTCATCATAGATTGTACTTGTTAAAAGAACAAAGAGAATAATTTTTATTATTGTATCAGTGAATTGTTAAAGCATGGGTTTCATGCTTGGGTCATCATTATATTAGTGAAAGTCCCCATGGTGGACTCCTAGGATTAATATTGAATCAATAGATTCATTGTACATTTAAAGAGACCCTTCTTGGGCTTTTAAATCATCTAAACAGATATATTATTGAGTCAAATGTAATTTATGTAATGTCCCCACCAAGTCAGCCTAGATGAGATAAATTCAGCCTAAGGACACCTATTCTACCTCACTTGGAACCTATAAATAGAAGGAAGGAAGAATTCATTTGGAGAATCTCATCTCAAGCTAGTTTGATATCTCTAAGGAAGCTGGAGAAGTGTGAATTTGGTCAAATAAGTCTAAAGGAAAGGAAAGGTGGGTCAATTCTAAGGATATCAAGGAAATAGAAATTTTGGAGCTACTCTCTCTTTGTTTCATGCCTTAGTTTGAGAGATCAATTTCTTCAAAGTGTTGTTGCTGCCAATTGCTACCTAATGCCGTAACTTGTTGCATAGTCGAAGTTTCTTGGGTGGAAGTGCTGCCGCAAACGAGTCAAATATCTAGAAGGTTGACTTGGTGTGGAGGGAAGGTTTGGTATTTTTCTAGCTTGAAGATTCTCAAAGAATACTATCGGAGGAAGATAATTTTTTACTGGGATTTCCCTCGAGGAGGGTTCTTCCCTAGCATAGTGCCTACATTTTGTGTCTTTTGTTTTGTGATCTTCATACACACATATAAATATGGTAATTTCCTAATGAAATATAAAATAATAGAGAACTAAAGGAAGACAACATAACTCACAATTAATTATCAAGAAAGAGGAATCAAACCCTAATGTACTTGCTTTGATTTCTCAACAGTTAGCAAGGAGACCTAGTATCAAACCTCACAGGTGGTGTTTGTGCTTTGTGCTAGGGGAGGAGACATGCTAAAAAATTCAGTCAGCCTAGGGCTAGTGTGGCCCAGGCCAAGTGTGATCCCTGAGTGACTTTGAAGGATTAGATGCCCCTTGCTTGCAACTCCTCAAGCCACAGGTCAATCCTAAAGGATCACAAACAACTTGACAAAAAAAATATTTCCAAGGTATAAATAATAGATTCAAGCTTTTTTTCTTGTAGGCAGTGGTCACGGTAACGATTTATCTCTAATTAACATATCCTTCCTAGATTACTTGGAACCCCAAATAAATCCCCTCTTTTTTTGGAAAATGATCTCGGGCCCTCCTAAAATTTAGTTTTCAATTTTTAACACTTGGCATTGATTTTCTATGATTGTAATGGTCTTCATGTACAATTTTCTCACATTCATGATATGGCATGTCCTTGGTTATTTTGTTAAATGTGTCCATTTACAACATTTTCTTTCGATGTTGCTTGATCAATCTGTCAATAATTCAACAGTAAGATCACTTTGTCTCTCATTCAACTGTAATATGAAAATCTTGTCTCTTTCTAATAATTTAAGAAGTTATTCATGTCTTATTACTCTATATTGCATATCAATATTAGATTGGAAATGGATGCTACCAAATCTTTGATTATGTAGCATCCCTACCTTAATTTAATTTGCACATTATAATGTGTTTATAACTCTTCATATCACATGTTGAATCACATATATGCCTTGATATTTACATTTGGCTTGGATTAATGCATGGTTAATATTTTATTGTTTATTAACTTTGTATTATATGCACCTGTTTACTATTACAAATGGTTTAATCCCTATCCACGATATACCATAATTTTGAACATATGTGTCTTGGTTTAATTTATTGTTTGGATGAATCACTTAGGACTATAAGTCTATTTCCTTGTATGTGGTCATATTCAGAAAGTTCTAGATTTGTAGTTATCAGGAATGAAGTTTTCAAACTAAATGTCATGGTTTTACGGGTGATTTGGTGTCCTTGCCACACATGGTAATACTAATTCCTGCCAACTGTATCCAATCCACCACTCATGGTCACTTGTACCTTGACCCCATTATTCCATTTGTACTATCTTCTCCCTTGTCAATGTCTCACTTAATTCCATGGGGTTTCGAGGATACCAACAACTGATCATCTCATTATTTCCTTCATGCTTCGTAGAATTCTCCACAAGCTATGGTTTGGTAACCCACTTGTTTCATGTTTTCCTCTGTTTTGCCATAAATCCTAGTAGAAACCCTCTTGAATTCTAGCCATGTTATGACCTATCTAATTGGAAGTCATTAGGTCAGAAATGGTAGAGGGATAAGATGAATGTGTAGATCTATTTCACAAATTTGGCTGGTGGTATTGTCTGCAACTATTCCTGTGTTTTAGTAAAAGGGTTGTCACAAATTTTTCTTCTACATTAAACGGGAAGAAATCCCTAGTGGGTGATCTGGATATTGTTGTAGATGTTAATTTTATTGCAGAGGCTACTCATCTCTCTCTCAAGGGAGAGAAATGGTCCAAAAAATGTGAAGTACATGACATCTCATGGAAGATACTTTTTTCCAATAACAACTATGTTTATCATGTGAAAGGTATGCTCATTTCTTCTCTAAAACTGAAATGGAACAATTTAGTCATTTTGTTGCGTCATTATGTTACATGTCAAGGGCGATATAGTTTGGTTTTTGTCTATGATATAAGGTTATGAATGGAATTTATTGGCCATAAGATTAATTTTCCCTTTTATTTATATAAAAACTTGACTAAAATATCTCACACATACTAGTCACGCCACAAGATTTCTAAAATATCACTCTTTCATCACAGTCTCTATATTTTGGTTAAACACCAATTGGAAAATGCATGGGACAATTGGAACTATTTCATTGAGAAAAATGGTTTTAATAAACCTAAACCCCTTGAATATTTTGATTATCCAAGTCCCTCTACACCTAATGCTCCTTTGGATAGTCCTATTCAGTCAACATCTCATCATTCATTGCTGAATACTTATGATAAACCATCTCTTGAACTAGAACCTTAGGTTTCAAACGATAATAGAAGTGAAACCCTCAGACCTGTCCGTGTTCATTTAAAGCGAAACATTGCCAAGTGGACCATTATCTATCATATGGAATTGAAAAAGGAAATTATAAGTACAAAGGAGAACAAATTATCAAGGTTTAGTCAACAACACAAACCTGTAGCTACAATAGTTGCACATGAGGAAGAGATTAGTCACACAAAAATAAATACTCAATCTAAAGTTAAAATTGGACAAATTCCAAGGAAAATTGTTCAAGCCAGGAAGACCAGGCATATTAACACCCTTAAAAAGTAAGTGTTTATGGACTTAGAGACTCCACTTGATCCTTCAACCAAGAAAACCAAACCTTATGTTAAAGATTATGTAGAATGCGGTAAACTTGAGTCTGATTCCAATAGAAACACCGCCTGATGTTAATAGAAACATCAATGGGACTTCTCACAGTCCTTCTAATTCCAATCCCTCCTTGTTGAACATGTATTGGCATCAACAAAAAAATTTCACTATGCCATATCTTAATGCTCGTATACACTAGTTAATAAAGGAAAATTAACAACTCAGAGATTCATGTTGAGCTAGGGAAACAAACAAGGAACAAAAATCTTCTACTGTTGAAAATAAACCACATGATAAAGATACACATGTTATCATCTAGTCATCGAAGGTCAAAGTTGTTAGATGATCTGATATGGATGACTCTAGTCTTGATAAGTAAAATATTTTATTGTAATTTATGATCGATATTTTTGAAGTTTCTAAGGTATGTCTCAATTTGATTTATTTTACTAAAGTTAATAAAGGAGTTGCTACAAAATCAAGGATTTTGTAGCAACCTTATCTTATTGTCAATACTATCTTTAATTTTGGTTTGGTTGTTACAACATGTCCTTCATATTTATTGAATGTTGGTTTTGGATCCTACGAAGAAGGTTATTCTTGATTGACTTGTACATGTTATGAGTTGTCCATGGATTCCCTATTAGCCATTTGTCTTTTTCTTTTACATATTACAATTTGGCCAACATGATATAAAAATAGTGGGAATTATCATTGTAATAGAAGGTTAGAGACTTTTTAGGAATAATTTTTTTTCATACAATTAGTTTTGTCTACCTATATAAAAGCATTATATTTCCTACAATAGGGAGGAGCTACCCATGGTATCAAATAAAGGGTTTTTACAAAAAATAAAGGTTTTATAACTATATGTCACTAGGGAATGTTTTTAATTACACTCTGAGTTGTAAGACTTCACTTTATTCAATTGACTAATTATATATATTTTAATCATTCCATAGTAATTTATATTTATCATCTGTTGGTTTTTGTATAATTTTATTTCTCCAATTATAACAAATAGAAGTTATTGTTTGTGTTTTTTTATTCCATAAATAGTTATTGATTCATTATATTTTTAGTCTTCCTTACATTGATTCAGTTTGTATAATTATTATATGATCAATATCACCTCTAGTGACTTGTGTTGTTAGACAGTTAATCCTCTAAGGGTTGGTGTGGAATGCAAAAAATCACTAGATTCCAAGAGACCACTTCGTATATGAAGACCAAAGGTTAGAAGGAAATGTATAAATATGTAAATCTTGTTAATAGAATGCAATTCATTTTTATCATATTTGGCTGTCCACATTCCATGTGTGTTTAACATAGTATCAAAGCGTCAGGTCTGTAGGTCCCTAGTTTAATCTTTTCCTTGAATAAAGATAGTCTGTTTTGCATACAGTTACGAAAATCATTTCAAAAATTCTCCCCGCCATCTCTGTCCATAAGTGGATTAAACTCCTACTGCTGCTCCTACCTGTAGGTGAAAAGCACATTTTAGAAACATGTCTCGCTGACCTGAAAAACATTTTTTCTTTAAATTATGTTCTTTAAATTGCAAATCGGAGATTGATAACGTGAAGTGAAAGGCTTTAATATTTGTTTATAATATCCCTGATCACCGAAAGGTGATATAATGCATGCAAACCTTTTAAATTCATTTTCAAACTATGCGCCTCATTTAATACATCACAATCAGGGAATGGGTTTAGGCTTTATTACCGTGCGACTGTGATTTCGCCAATCGCCGATTGTGATATGCCTTTTTGCATCGGAGGATTCGAGTATGCCTTTTAATCATGTGTTGAATGTTATTGCCGATTGCCTATGGTGATAACTTTATCACATCAGAGAAATGGGGAAGGCTCTTTTGGATTGTTGCTTTGACATTTTCCCTTTCCCAATATCTGATTGCGATATGCTTTTTGGATCAAAGAGAATGGATGTGTCATTATATATATTTTCCCTTGTTATTGCGATATGCGATCTTCCGATCGTTTTATTGCAATAACGAAGAGTTTTATAATAGTTTTAAAGCCACATTTTATTTCTTTTCAAAAGGTTCTTAAAGTATATCATTTTCATTAAACCTTTTGTTAAGGGTTTTCTAATGATGGGTTAATACCAATTTATTCACACATCTAAGTTTAAGAGGGACCCATTTCATATTATGATTTTGTATAAAAAATTTATGTAATGGGGGGTTGTTGTACAACACAACAATTGGCGATTCACTGGGAGAAACAGTTATCTCTGAAAAATTAATTAAAATACTTAAACTTTCTTAATTTGGAAACGTTACCTGATAGAGAAAATCTAATATAACTAGATAAACATAGATTCTGAAAGTAATGTTTAACTATTTCTGATATTTTCTTCTCCTTTCTAATAGGGCACAACTTGATATTTTTCTTAATTCCTTGAATTTCCTTTCGCTGTCCTAACTCAGTAAGATAACTTATGGACTTTTCTTTGCAATATACCAAGGACCAACAACCTTCTAGCCAATCCATCCCTATTAAGACATCATATGAGCCTAGGGGAAGAATATTCAGATTGACCTGGATAGACTATTCTGAAATTATAATAGGGTGGTTTTCTGTTTGGGCTGGCAACTTTATTTTGGTACCAGTGTCTAGTTGAACTCGCCATGATTGTTTGTATTTACTACTTTGCAGTTGACATCTTTCTACTGCTTTAGGAATAATATAACTCAGGCTAGCACCTGGACCAAATAAAATAGAAACAGATTGACCAACAATCATACCTTCGCATTCGATCATGGTGGGTTGATATTTAGCCTGGTGATTGTCCAAAGCCACATTAATCCTGGGCATGCTCCTTCCAATATCCCCTACCATAGAGGCTTCTTGCATGTTAGAAATTTGCTTAGTATGAGCTCTCTACGGGAAGTTTTTGTAATAATGTGCTTCTCCGCATCCCCAACATTGTAGTGTCAGTTTTACTAGCTATTCAGTAAAAGTCCTGCTAATTCCTTTAGGTTGTCTATTTTCATTGAATGTCTAAGTCCTGGGTGGGTTTCTTGAAAACTTTCCAAAAGTCCTTTGTTGATTGTTTCTGCCATGCATGATTTTTGGATCTCTGTTTGGTGCCAAATCCCTCATTTTCTTGGTAGCAACTCCATTAGATCCTTCATTTTTCTGCTTCATCTTTTGATAACAGATGTGAGCCTTCCGAACCGCACCAGCCATGGTTCTGGGGTAGTCAAATTCTAATTTCTCCTTCATCAAGTTGGGAAAACTGCTAATAAGCCATTGGATCTTAGCTTTCTCTTTTTGCATATATGGGATGTAACGCAACAAGGAAGTAAAGCGTGCTACGTATTCATCCATGGTTAGGGTTCCCAATCCCAATTCATGGAACTCTTTTTCTTTTTTGTCATAATAACGTTCTGTTAAATATTTGTCTTTAAAGTATTTATGAAATTCTTGCCATGTTACTTGCTCCTCATCAATCTTCTTAGGGTTTTAATTTCTTCCCTCTAGAGGGTGGCTTTTCCTCGTAATCGGTACACTACCAATCTTTCTTTAAGTTTTTTAGTATATTCATAAATCTGGAAGTATGTATCCATGTCTATCAGATAAGCTTCTGCCGCTTCTTCTGACTCTCCTTCTAATAGTGAGGGTCTGATTTTTTTGAGCTCGCCTTGTAGTTATATCTTTGGTCTTTTTGGATTTCTTTGGTTAAAAACATTATCTGAATGCCCTTCATCTTCTTCTTTGTGACCCTCCACAAATTCTACTTGATCTTCTTCATTATGAGCAATTGGGGTCTTTTCCCTATTTTCTATACTAGGATCTAGTCCTCTTTGATTTTGCCAATCTCACAAAATTTTAAGAATCTTTTCCTGCTCCTATCGTAAACATTCATTGTCTGATCTTAGGTTTATCATTTCTGCTCGAAGCTGTTGTACTGTCTCAAGTAAGGCAGCATTAGCTTGTCTCGATTCTTCTCCAAATTGCACCCATAATTTTGGGTTGAACTCTACATAATGTACCTCCAGCTGGCTCGATGATCTGGGAATCCTATGCATTTTACTCTTGATACTAATTCACCTTCTCTCTCTCTCTCTCTATGTTTACAATCAGTCAAAACTCAGTTTATTTTCTATTTATATATCTATATATATATATATATATATATATATATATATATATATATATATATATATATATATATATATATATATATATATATATATATATATATATATATATATATATATATATATATATATATATATATATAATTATAGGAACATCACAACTTAATTGACTGTTAACAACCCAGAAGCCTCAGTGTACGAATCTGGGCTCTGATACCATTTGTAACACCCCGAAATAAATAAATAAAAAGTTTTTATTTATCCTCCTTAATTACCAAGCTTACGTGTCACCTTAACCCAATCAATGCGATGTGTAAACAAATGGGAAGGGTCATGAATGACTCTCAGTCTTGGTGCAAATTAAGGGAATTAATTGGCACACAGGAATTCCTACATGGCTATCTAAACCAAGCCCTGTATCAGTGCCACCTACCCACACCTTGATAGAGGTGATGGCTCCTCTGCTTGGGTGATTAATGCAAAGGTAAGTATGGCATGCTGCATCTGGTCATCGCAGGTGACTTGGTAGGGGCATTTAACCTAAAATGAAACCCTAACATGACTTTTCATCTCATTTTGCACTGTTTGTGAGGAGAGAACACAATTCTGATAGCAGGCAGGGTATAAACAATGGAATGAGGGTTTACCTCCTCCTGAGTGATTGTTATTTTTTAGTTTCAGAGGCAAACGATTGATGGAAAAGACAAGGAGGTAAGCTAACCAGCTCTGCTCTCTGCTTGGGAAAATGTAGCTACCATATTCCTTCATAGCTTAATACAATGTTTGATGTAGGTATGGTCTGGTGGACAGTCTAGGACTCTTCCTTGACCCCAAGAGCCAAATAGAGATGTGCTTCTATTGTCGAGGTCAGGTTCTTTCTAAACTGGAACACCCTTATAGTTTTTATCTCTTCTCTGGTATGTAAGTATAATGATTGCTGTTGGTTTCCAGGTACGTGGTGCTTCAACAGTGGCATCATTTCCCTGAGGTAAAATCCTCACACGCTTTTCCATTAGGCATTCTCTATCATTATTCAACCCAAAGTCTGTTTCTAACAGGTTTTCTAGATGCTTTCACAGGTATAGTTAGAACCTATTGTTGGGGTTGAAGAGTCTTTTGGGAGGCACTAAACCTAAGCCACGCTGTTTTGCTATCTACAGGTCAGTTGTTTTTCCTCAATCAGCCCTCTACTTGTTAAGTTTCTAGCTCGGCTCCATGATGAGGTGGGAGGGTTTGGTGGCTCTTGGCACAATCAAACCATCACCACAATCCGAAGTCCGCGAGGGTTTTCTTAGGGAATGGAGGTTATAGCAACTAAATGCACCCGGTTGGGTTTGCAGTGAGAGCTTAAAACAGTATTTTTGAATGTTTCTTTGAACTCTTCAATAGTATGGTTACGGCATACATTGCCTGTTATGACTCTATGAATCATTTTGTATGTATTAAGTGTTGGATAAGTTATGGACCGTTTGCCAAGTCTTGGCCCTTACCCAATATGTTGTAGGTGACATTTTTATTGAAGTTTGTCAGTAAATTGTATAAAGGTGGAATGAATGAGCCGAGATTTAGAACATAAGAATACTTAGAATAGATATATATATATATATATATATATATATATATATGTATGTATATTTTAGTTCTTCAATTTCTCAGTGATTTAATACTTTTCTTAATCATGATTTTGTTAACTGTTCATGCGTTGTAATAATTCAATGAAGGGTCTAGCATATATGCGAGTCTTAATTTATTAAGTGGTATTAATACATGCATGTATACTGAAATGTGGAAATATGTTCAGTCTTTGCATAAACGTATCTATATATATATATATATATATATATATATATATATATATATATATATATAGATATAGATATAGATATAGATATAGATATAGATAGATAGATATATATCTTGGTCTCACTCTTGTTTTACCATGAATGTAATACGGCATGAGATTGTAGACCTTCTCGTTTGGAAAGCATCGTTATCTTGTTTAATCCTTTTTGGTAAAGTGGTATAAATGTATAGATAGTTTAAATTAATTTCCATTCCAGGTTATTTACAGTTTAACAAGTTATGGATAGAAACTGAAACTCTATTGCCATAGTAGTAGTAGTTTTTCCTTTTATACAACAGACATTAAATAGGTTCAAGATACTATAGTACTGCTCGGATTAGATTAATCGAATAGTGTAACTAGAGAAAATGTTATGCATCCATTTTCTTCTCTATGATGAACAAGTTTGGTATTCAAATGTTTCCCATAAATTATCAGTATCTAGCTTAAGACAAGAAATGAGATCATTACTCCTATTACATACCATTTTAACTCTAAAAAATAATCAGAATTCCTTGAATACTTATCTATTACGAGTTGTTTATTTCGTGCAAATCAATAATCCTTCTGGAAGGTCTCACCACCCAGCCATGGACCTAGCAATCATGTCCACGGTCCCCCACCGAGCACTTCCTGCTCCTAACTGTGGAAATAAAGACAGTCGGGTATCTTGGGCGTCAAGACTATTGTCCAGCCTCAAGTCCCATACCCACACGATTGTTTGGCATAAAATGAAATCTTCCCACTCGTATCACAACCCAGCTCAGGGAGAAACTTCTGCAGCCCCCTTGCTGGCCTTTCCTTTTCCCTTTTGGAGAAAAGTGGTGGCAATTGTTTCCAACTGCTCCAGGAGTTATTATAAGTATTTTTCTTTTCTTCTTGATTCTTTTTAATAATCTGTCCAAAGCCTTTAAAATAATAAATAACAATATTTGTTCTCGCTATTTTAGGCCCAATAGTTTAATAGTAACAAAAAATATAAATGCAATTTAAACTTAGTGAAAATAACTCATGATATCTAGGTGCATGTTACATTAATAAATGTTGATAGGCATCAAAACATCTAACTCATAATCAATCTATATTAACAATTTTTATTAAACAAACATAAAAATTAATCAAATTCTAATTTTTTCAGTATTTATTTTTGGGTAGACTAGCACCTATAAGGGATTTCAACTAGTGACCTATAACAAGCACAGCCTTCACGATCGACCCATTCACCATAAATCCATAGCTCAAGAGGCTTATTATTATTATTAATTATAAAAAAGACTAATAAATGAATTAAACATATATACATTTAAAAAAAACATGTAACAAATTCTTAACTATGGAGCTTAAAAACTTTGTTACAATACCATGGGTCAATATCACAATTTATTAATAGCACATACCTAAAAAAAACCATTAATCATTTTGACATAACATATCCATAAAATAATTTTTTTAACTAAACAATTTAATTAAAAAATGAAAATGACATAACCACGTTTAAATTAAACCTATATCTTTAATTTATTACTATTACTAAAAATATTTTTAAATATTCCATAAAATTTAAATGACTACTATCCATCTAAAATGATATAATTAAAATTCTAAAATATAATTTTAATTTATTTATATTCAATTCCAACCCCTTTTGAACATATTTATAAAATAAGTATATCATTCGCGATAACTATTTCAGCAGTCCATAAGATTGAGCCGATTTGATTGTGTCATCCAAAATTTCTGCCGCGCCATACTTGAAAGAAAACCCCATATCCAAAAGTTTCTTTGAAGAAGTAGGAACACGAACAACATTATCATCTTCACCGTCGCTTCTGTCATAAAACCAAGTTTCCTCACCTTTTATATCAATATAATTCCACAAAATATAACAAAAAAAACTTACATGATGGGAGACGCTACTTACTTGAATTTTGGAGTGAAATGTGGATGGAGTTTATGGATGAAAGCTGTTAACTGAGAAATGGTGAGAGAGGAAACACAACAAATATGTCGACCTTGTACTTTTTGTTGCTCCATCAAAAATATATGAGCCTCACATAAATCCTCGATATGAACCAGCGGTACTGATCCCAGAAACGACTCATTCAACTTCAATCCTTCATAATTGCCTGTAACATTTTCAACCGAAATTGTCATGCTGCCCTTAGTGTTTTAAACCAAAGTATTTTACATATTTTTCTGCCAAACCCTCTCCTCAACTCAAATAAAAGTGAGCTATCATTGGCCTGCTCCCTATTACTGGTCTGCTTGTTTCAGCTTTAGAAAGAAGTCCCATAGCAAAGACCTGAACATTTTAACGAACATATAACAAAAAGATTACTTACCTGTAATGGGGTCTAATAATAACCCACATGAATACGGAAATGTTGAGATAATGGCTGGCCCACCAACGTAACCCGGTCCAATTGTCACAACCTCCATTTGGCCACTGTTTAACCCATACTCAATGGCTGCTTTCTCTGCCAAAGTCTTGGATATGTAATAGAACTGCACGCATGATAACCACGACCTGTAAGTTACACCATATTTGAGATGCAAATTTAACCATACTACTCACACTGTATATACGTACACTAATAGGGCTGGCTTTCCTGCGCATGAATTCCACTGGAGTCCAGTTTGACTCGTCGAGACTGGACCCAGTAATAAGCTCGCCTTCTTGATTGAGCGGACAAGCTGCTGCCACCGAAGAAGTATAAACCACACGCCTAACCGATTTAGCGCGTGAGCAGGATTTCAATACATTCAATACCCCTTTCAAAGCAGGCTGAACAAAATCATCCTGTCCCATAATTTTATACTTTTTATTAGGATTATCTCTCAAGAGTTTTTGATAAAGACAAGTTAAATTGCATAAATCAAGATGAAAATTAATGAAGACACAAGAAATATAAAATGTATACGCTGTTAAATCCCTTTTAATACCTTTCATGCTTCACAAATCAAATGTTAATAGAAATTTATGCATAAAAAGTACCTCAGAAGGCTTGGAGAAGTCCATAGGACTGGCCACGTCGAACACCCCATCACAGCCCTCCACCGCGGAATCAAAGGCACCCTCTTCGCTTAAATCCGCTTGGAAGAGCTTCAGTCTGTCTGCAGCACCAGGCAGCGACAGCAGAGGCCCAGCTTTTGCCTTGTCATCTGCATGCACAAAAATACGAGAATAGCTCAAACCTAATTTCTTATCAGAGAGCGGGGAACAAACTGATTAATTAATAGCAGCTAATTTCTTATCAGATAGCGGCGAAAGAAACTGTATTACATACTAGGGTTCCTGAGGGTGGCGTTAACAGTGTAGCCTCTCTGGAGAAGATTCTTGACGAGCCATGATCCGATATACCCTCCTGCTCCTGTGACGCAAACCATCATGCCCACTTTACCTTCTTGGCCTTGCATTTTTCTGCACACAACAGACCGAATATGATATTGATATGCAAGTTGCAAAATGAGAGGCTGAGTGCAATATAAATATCCAATAACCATCCGGATTGTCAATTCCGAAATTATTCTAAAATCAAACTGAAAATAATGAGTGATTTCAACAAAAATCGAATTCAACCATTCATTTCTTCTCAACGCATTTGGTCATATCAACTCCTCACCTCTTTTCAACGTAATTCGTCATTCACTCAGTACGTTTCTAATTGGTGCAGTGTTTTGGCTATTCATGCCTTTGGCATTTTCCAGGATTTGTCAAATCTGCAACTTTTCTTCATTTGGCATTTTCCATGATTTGTCAAATCTGCAACTTTTCTTCAAAAGTATATGCAACTTTTTCCTCAAAAAGCATCATTAGTACTTCATATTTATACTCGAAAATCATTTCGAGACACGTCATAGATTCCAATATTATTTGTGTTTTCTCACTCGATAAAGGGAGTTCATAAGTACTTAGTTTGAAAATTTGGTGAGGAGATCTGGTGTAATGGAGTCTGGTACGAGGCATTTGGTGAGGGCGAAGTCCTGGTTATATACCAACACCGCTCAGACCTGCAATGTTCAGGGAATGTTGTTTGAAGTGGGAGGCGGGCAAAATATTGCTCTGCAATATTGTCTCAAGGAAACTGAGCAGAGTCTCAAGGCGCTCAGGTTGGAAACAGTTATGCGTCGAAGGGGCGTGCCTCGCCGCGGTGGTCGTTCAGGGGTCCGCTATGGGATTGAAGGGGAGGAACCGCACCCAATAGCACCTATGGCAGCCATTTCCCCCTCATCATCCAGCTCTGAGGAGGAATTTTTGCTATTGCCGGATTCCTATCAGTCTTTCCGCCTCCGCATTCCCAGAGGGATCTTTCAGTCGGATGTTATGGTCAATTTCTCTGTGTATCTTTCAGAAGCGCCTCCAATTAACCCCTCATGGTCCTCCCCTGCTTCCGACAGTCTCCAGAGCAGCGAAATTCTTCTAGGGGATATGCAAGGAAGAGTGCATAGGATGCTCCGTCCGCGGGCACCCATAGAACAAGTCGATCAGCCTCAGCAGGCTCAGAACCAGGAAAACTCAATTCGTGATGAATCAGTGCAAGAAATTCAGCCATTAATAAACTGTGTCCAGAATAGGAATGCGGAACAGGATTCAGCTCATCTGGGTTCGGAGGGGCATCTTCAGGTGGATGAGGAGTCTGTCATATGGCTTGATCCGCCCAGCCCGATGCAAAGGCAACCGCCAACATCGCCAAGTTACCCTACCTGAATATGTTCGTAGGCGTTTCTCCAGGTTTTTGCATTTTTGTATTTTTGCTCTTGTCTTTGTTGGTCAAATCCTCAATCTCGCTCAATTCCTGTTCTCAGCCCTACAGTGGCAGCTTGTTAAAAGTTCGAGTCAGCAAGGTAATAGAGTCTGTTTTTGGCCATCCAGAACTGTAATGTTGTCCAAGGGGCTCATTTGGACAATCATTGTAATGCTGTCTCAGAGGTCTGCTAGTCTGTCCCAGTTGTCTCTGTTAGAGGGTGGCCTCGTCCCCCTTGGTTGCTGTAAATTATGTAAATATTTCTCTTGCTTAATATAGAAGTTACTTTTACCCAGAAAAAAAACACTATATCTTTTCCCAAAAGTTTGTTTTGAATTTCTCTATTTTGATGTAATTATGATATTTATAATAGTAAATTATGTATATTCAAAATTTGCCTTCTTTAAAATAAAAATAAAAGCTCTTTATAGTTAACACCATATAGTTTCCCAATACTTTGTTTTCCATTTTTATATAATTTGTTTTAAGTTTTTATATTTTGATGTAACTAAGTCATGATGTTATGTTCTATCCCTTTGCTATATGTTTATGTCAAAGTTATGTGCATATTTTGTCCCTCTGATTTCATTAAATAGTGTGTTTTTCCTTTAGTAACATTGGTTAAAAATCGAAGACCAAGATAAAACAAAGAATGGTAAGAAAGTGACCATACGGTAAATTCGATTCAAGTATGTACGCAAACCATGATATCTATAAAAAGGATAGTGTTTCTTTTAAGTAGGATAAATAGGTCCAGAATAAATATATTTCTCTCAAAAATAGAGACAACTATACTTGGTAGATTGCAGAAAAAGTTTGTGATAAATACACGATGAACATTTATTATTTTTAAAGAAGGACAATTACCTCTAATTTTGTTTAATGGTTCTACTCCAACATATCAAGAAAACATTATTGCCGGAAGTGCGGTGTCCATTATGACTACTAGTTTTTTAATCCATATAATTTGTAATGATTTTTATTTATGTAATCTCCACAATAGTTTTCAATTTAATTCTAACCTTTTATACATGTACAAATGATTTTATGGATATTGAATATTCAATTTATTTAGATCTACATGATAATAGTAAGCATTTGAAGTATGGTCCTCAACCATTTATTAAATTTAAGTATTATCAATTGAAAATTTACTTAAGCAATTAAACATGAAATCTAAGATTATGAAAGAGATTTTCAATTTGAAAAATAAAAAATTATAATATAAAATTCTAAAATTTAAAAATATTAATCACTTTAATTTTACTTCCACTTATGACTATTGTTTCTTATTTAATAATAAATCAAAATCACATTATAAGAAATTTATTTTTTCCTCTTATACACAATAATATAGAGAGTTTATATAAACCTTACCATGTCTTGATGAAGTGATTGATTTCCATCATTGAATTGATTTTATTATCTATATAGTATTTTTTTTGCAAAGTCTATCATTAAATTTATATGTTGTTTGTTTGGGGCAATTTTCTTTTATTAGGCTTAATAAAATAATATATCTTTCTTTAATCTTAAGGCAACTCAATTAGTGATAGTTGTGAAAATGAAATCTTATATGCAAAAAAAATTCAAATTCAAATTCTTAATTCACTTGGTAGACAAAAAATATATATATATATATATATATATAAATTCCTAAAACTAATAGTTAAAATCCACATATTGTCAAACAAGTACAAAATCATCCCAATTACCTAGCACTCTTAAAACAACATATATCTCTCGTTTTTTATATATTTTTTACTTCCCATTTTAAACGTTGATGTGCCTTTCCATGTGAGCGCCATTTTGTTGGTTTGCATCAATTTCCAAAATCCCAACTATTTGAATCTCTGAATGGCATAATGAAGTGTGTTCGCCATCAAAATGTAGTCACAATGAGCCAGTATTACTTGTTAGACGTGTTTAGCAGCAATATGTGTACGAAGGATCCGTGTATGTCGACATGCATGATGAGTTACACTTTTCAGTGTGTAGCTTATCATAGTGGGTTTTATATTTATGGGTGTGTTGATGGGTAAAATAAATTTTCATTATACCTTTCTCTTATGGTAGTGGGTGGGTTAGTATTGGTTAGGTTAGTATCATTGTTTTAAATATATGTGGATCAAATATTATATTTCTTAACTTCAACAACGTGTGATTAACGTATGCCCCAGTTGTGAAGTTGTTAGATGGAATGGATTCTTTGTTAAATGGAATTTATTTTTATTTTTTGCGGGTTTTTTTTTTTTTTTATAAAGATTTTGATAATGTTGACACTTAATCAAAGAGATTGGGTGTACAACTGTAATTAATGTAAATAAATAATATAGAAGATAGAGAGTCATCGAGAGATGAACCGAATAGTCACTTCCTCTTGTATATAATAATGAACAACCTGAATGAATAAAATGAGTTCTGATTTGAGGAGTTACCTCCTGGTCTAACATGGTATCAGAGCAGCCGCCATTTTTTGGCTTCCTTTTTAATTTGTAATTCCTATTTTGTTTTTTCTTTGTTTTGCATCTTTTGCAAGCTGACATTTCTGTCAAATCCCTGTGAAATCTCCTTTATCGTTAAATACATTCATTGAAATGTGTTGCATTGGAGCTAGCTGTTGAAGCCGAAGGTGCTATAATGACTTGGATTTCCTCCTGCTCTGAGTATGGTATATATACCCTTTCGCGTTGAAGAACCATATATCCTTTTTCGTACTCACATATATCATTTTTCGTATTCCCTTGAGCTGGATCTCAAGTATTATAAACTCATATATATAAATATCGTCGGGTCCACCTTTTAATTGTATATCGCAAATCTCTTGCCCCGATCAATACTGCTACATGTTTGTGATGCGATCATACCCTTCATTAAACCCGCTCGGACACAGTTCCTGAGGTTTCACTTTATCTGGCTTATTCTCTGTCGTTGATCTCAACCTCCAGATCTGATGGCTAACATTGATTTTGGGGGGGGACCACTTGCATAGCGGTTACCCACCTAAAAAATTCCTTTTAATCTCCACCATTGATGATCACCTCCAAATCCGACGGTTTATAGCAATTTCGGGTGCATTAGTTGCACGAGAGTTACTCGCCCGATACGAGCGATTTTTCTCTCTCCCCTAATCGCTATGTGTCAATCGCTTAATGGAATCAGGCGCTCCCCTCTCAATACCACTTACCATTTTTTATCCGCCCAAAATCCCGCTTATAACCTGAAATCTACCTTTAACTGTGGTTATCGCCCCGACTTGTTTTTTATTGCGATAGTCGTTGGTCGCTTACCATCAACGGCCCTCCTCTGTTCATCTCCTCTACTCATCTCCTCCATTCATCTCCCCCGCTCATCTCCGTCGTTCATCTCTGCCATACAGAGCAACAAAATAACTATAGCTACAGTCAGACTCTGATATTCGGGTGAATGTTGAATGTTGTTAAGTTGAACATTGTTGGTATAACAATCATTTTACAAGTAAAATTTTGCAGCAACAATATTTTTCTCCACTGTACACAGATTTTACAATGCATTCAATTATATCTATTGTGGGAGTAGTTCTCAATGGAAAGGAGAATTATCTTGAATGGTAGCGCAAAATCCAACACAATCTCATTTTTAATGAGCTATGGAAAGGAGTGTGTGTTGGAGAAGGAGACCGAGCACCAGTCCAACCTACCTCAGACAAGGAGCTTGCCATTTGGGAAAATAAGAACAAAAAAGCCTATGCATTAATTGCAGCATCAGTAAGTGAAGAGGTGATTCGACACATTTCACCATTTCCAAATGCATTTAAAGCCTTACAAAAGCTGAAGGAACTCTATGACTCACACTATGCACTTGAAGTTGTTCAACTCATGATTAAACTCTTCACCCTTGAATTACAAAATAACAATCCTCTTACTCTTGCATCTAAAGTAAAATATATAATGCATGAAATCAAAGTCACTAAGGTTGAATTGGATATTCCTCTGATCGCTTTTCTCAAGGCACTTTTTCCTACTTACTCCAATTATCTTGAGTCATTGCAAGAAAATGGAAATCTCAAAGATATTACCTTTGACTCCCTTGTGAAAAAAATTGTTGAAAGAGAGAAAGCTTTCGGAAAGAATACAACCCATGAATCTTATGAAGAGGCTATGTGCCTTGCTCATAAAGAAAAGAATCTTGCCCATGATTCTTCTAGAGGAAGAGGTGGTCGAAGAGGAAGAGGAAGATATTTTAGAGGCAGGGGCGGTAGACACTCTCAAGGAGAAAATTCAGATTTGCACTAGATACTGAAAAAGAAATGGATCACATGATGCCTCCACATGCAAGTAACATTGGGACAAAATTGAGCAGCAAAGAAACCAACCCAAAGGTAAAACTAATGACATAGACAAAGGTAAAGCACCTGAATTTGCTCATTATGTTGTGGCACAATGTAATATTGGAGTAAATGAAGAATTTTTTAATGCTTCACTTGCTTCTTTGAAAAATGATTAGTTGCTTGATTCAGGGACAACTTGCCACATGACTCATAGAAAAGAGTTTTTTAAAGAATTTACTGACAATGTTGATGGAGCAGTATACTTTGCAGACCAATCAAAACTCAAGCCATCAGGGCTTGGCACAGACAGGCTTAAATTGCCTAGTCTTCCAGACTTTCTTCTGCATCATGTTCTATATCTCCCACAGCTGAGAAGAAACTTTTTGTCCTTGGTCCACATCCGCTAGCAAGGTCACTCCATTAATATGTTTGATGGCAAGCTTGAGGTGACAAAAGCATCTGACCACTCACTTGTCATGATGGGGATAGAAGAAGAAAGGCTTCTCAAGCTACAGGGTACCTCTGCTCGTGCACAACATTTCTCATACAATTCTCATTATGAAGAAGGTACATTTCCATCATGTTTATTATGGCATGCTAGATTTGGACACTTGAACTATGATAGCCTCCACTTGTTGAAGAAAACCGGTGTTACTGGTTTGCCTACAATTCCTAGGAAGCTTAAGCAATGTGATGCTTGCATTCTAGGAAAGCATAGCAAACATTCCTTTCACGATTCACACCCCAGAGCACATAGAAAACTTGAACTCATTCATTCAGATTTATGTGTTCCAATGCTTGTCACTTCTGCAAATGGAAATAAATATATGATGACATTTATTGATGACTACACTAGAATGTGTTGGGTTTGTTTATTGAAGAACAAATTTGATGCTTTTCAAACATTCAAGAACTTTCATGCATAGATTGAAAATGATGCACAATCTCATATTGGCTCCATTCGCACTGATAATGGAAAAGGATACACTTCAAATGAATTTTAAAACTATCTTCGCCAACATGGGATCAAACATCAAACAATTGTTCTTTATAATCCCCAACAGAATGTTGTAGCTGAAAGAATGAATAGGTCAATCTTAAATATGGTATGCTCCATGTTGTTCTTTAAAAATGTAAAAATGATGTTTTGGGCTGATGCAGTTCTATGTGCTGTATATATAAAGAATAGATGTCCATCTAATGCTATCAGAAACAAGACTCCTTAAGAAATGTGGTATGGGCACATTCCTTCGGTAAAGCATCTCAGGGTCTTTGGTTCCACCTGTTATGCCTTGATACCAAAGGTACATAGAAACAAACTTTGTGTAAGAAGTCGTAAGTGTATCTTCCTGGGGTATTGAAACACCTCCGCAAAATACCGTATCTATGATGAAGTCAAAAAAAATTTGTTGTATCTAGAGATGTAATATTTCTTGAATCATCCAAAACTAACAATGTTGTTGAAAGACAACTTGATCAATTGGATAGATTCACAAATGCAAAATGATTTCAAGAATTTGATAATCAAATTCCACATCTTGAAGGGGGGATTCAATTATATCTATTGTGGGAGTAGTTCTCAATGGAAAGGAGAATTATCTTGAATGGTCGCGGAAAATCCAACACACTCTCATTTTTAATGAGCTATGGAAAGGATTGTGTGTTGGAGAAGGAGACGAAGTGCCAGTCCAACCTACCTCGGACAAGGAGCTTTCCATTTGGGAAAATAAGAACAGAAAAGCCTATGCATTGATTGCAGCATCAGTAAGTGAAGAGGTGAGTCGACACGTTTCACCATTTTCAAATGCATTTGAAGCCTTACAAAAGGTAAAGGAACTCTATGACTCACACTATGCACTTGAAGTTGTTGAACTCATGATTAAACTCTTCACCCTTGAATTACAAAATAACAATCCTCTTACTGTTGCATCTAAAGTAAAATCTATAATGCATGATACCAAAGTCACTAAGGTTGAATTGGATATTCCTCTGATCGCTTTTCTCAAGGCACTTTATCCTACTTACTCCAATTATCTTGAGTTATTGCAAGCAGATGGAAATCTCAAAGATATTACTTATGACTCCCTTGTGAAAAAAATTGTTGAAAGAAAGAAAGCTTTTGGAAAGAAGACAACCCATGAATCTTATGAAGAGGCTATGTGCCTTGCTCATAAAGAAAAGAATCTTGTCCGTGATTCTTCCATAGGAAGAGGTGGTCGAAGAGGAAGAGGAAGATATTTTAGAGGCAGGGGTGGCAGACACTCTCAAGGAGAAAAGTCAGATTTGCACTGCATACGCTGCAAAAGAAATGGATCACATGATGCCTCCACATGCAAGTTACCTTGGGACAAAATTGAGCAGCAAAGAAACCAACCCAAAGGTAAAACTAATGACACAGACAAAGGTAAAGCACCTGAATCTACTCATTATGTTGTGGCACAATGTAATATTAGAGTAAATGAAGAATTTTTTAATGCTTCACTTGCTTCTTCGAAAAATGATTGGTTACTTGACTCAGGAACAACTTGCCACATGACTCATAGAAAAGAGTTTTTTAAAGAATTTACTGACAATGTTGATGGAGCAGTATATTTTGCAGACCAATCAAAACTCAAGCCATCAGGGCTTGGCACAGATAGGCTTAAATTGCCTGGTCTTCCAGACTTTCTTCTACATCATGTTCTATATCTCCCACAGCTGAGAAGAAACTTGTTGTCCTTGGTCCACATCCGCCAGCAAGGTCACTCCATTGATATGTTTGATGGCAAGCTTGAGGTGACAAAAGCATCTGACCACTCACTTGTCATGATGGGGATAGAAGAAGAAAGGCTTCTCAAGCTGCAGGGTACCTCTACTCATGCACAACATTTCTCATACAATTCTCATTATGAAGAAGGTACATTTCCATCAGGTTTATTATGACATGCTAGATTTGGACACTTCAACTATGATAGCCTCCGCTTGTTGAATAAAACTCGTGTTGCCGGTTTGCCTACAATTCCTAGGAAGCTTAAGAAATGTGATGCTTGCATTCTAGGAAAGCATAGCAAACATTCCTTTCATGATTCACACCCTAGAGCACATAGAAAACTTGAACTCATTCATTCAGATTTATGTGGTCCAATGCCTGTCTCTTCTGCAAATGGAAATAAATATATGATGACATTTATTGATGACTACACTAGAATGTGTTGGGTTTATTTATTGAAGAACAAATCCGATGCTTTTCAAACATTCAAGAACTTTCATGCATGGATTGAAAATGATGCACAATCTTATATTGGCTCCATTTGCACTGATAATGGAAAAGAATACACTTCAAATGAATTTTAAAACTATCTTCGCCAACATGGGATCAAACATCAAACAACTGTGCTTTATAATCCCCAATAGAATGGTGTAGCTGAAAGAATGAATAGGACAATCTTAAATATGGTACGCTCCATGTTGTTCTTTAAAAATGTAAAAATGATGTTTTGGGCTGATGCAGTTCTATGTGCTGTATATATAAAGAATAGATGTCTATCTAATGCTATCAGAAACAAGACTCCTTATGAAATGTGGAATGGGCACATTCCTTCGGTAAAGCATCTCAGGGTCTTTGGTTCCACCTGTTATGCCTTGATACCAAAGGTACATAGAAACAAACTTTGTGTAAGAAGTCGTAAGTGTATCTTCCTGGGGTATTGAAACACCTCCGCAACATACCGTATCTATGATGAAGTCAACAAAAAATTTGTTGTATCTAGAGATGTAATCTTTCTTGAATCATCCAAAACTAACAATGTTGTTGAAAGGCAACTTTATCGCTTGGATAGATTCACAAATGCAAAATCATTTCAAGAATTTGATAATTAGATTCCACATCTTGAAGGGGGGATTCCTATACTAGATCAATCTGTGAAATATTCTTCTAAATCACTCTCTCCCCTACATGAAACTCCAACAAGAAATGATACTTTGAGTGATGTGATTGATAGAATTGGGAGACTCAATCATGATTCAGTCCCAACTCAATCAATGGAGTAGCCTGAACCATATGAGAAAGGTCCCCCAAAGTGGCTAACAGAGACACTAGAAAGTGTTCGTCCTGATGATGTTGTAAAGACAGGAACTAGAAATTCAAATAGGAAAAATGGAGGTAATGTAGATGACTCTGATTCACCTACTAATATGGATGTTTCTTATGATTGTGAATTCAATTTGTCTACAGATTTTGAACCAACTTCCTTCAAAGAAGTTGCTTCTCATGATGAATGGAGAGAAGCAATGCAAAAGGAGTATGATGCCCTAATAAAGAATGACACTTGGAAGCTGGTTGATCCTCCATTGGGAACTAAACCAATTGGCTGCAAGTGGGTCTATAAGAACAAGTATAAAGTTGATGGCTCACTTGACAAGCACAAAGCCAAGCTTGTGGCAAAAGGTTTTGCACATAAGGAAAGGGTCAATTATAAGGAAACTTTTTCCCCCACAACAAAATGGACTACCATCCAGACACTCTTTGCCCTAGCAGCTCAGAATGGCTGGAAAGTGCATCAAATGGATGTAAAAACTACTTTCTTGAATGGAGATCTAAAAGAAAATGTTTTTATGTCCCAGCCTGAAGGATTTGCTATGAAATATCATGAACATAAAGTATCCAAACTTGTGAAATCCTAGTATGGCCTCAAACAGGCACCACGAGCCTGGTATGAAAAACTGACTAAGCATCATCTGAAACTCAATTTCAAACTTTATGATCTTGATGATGCAACTTTGTTTGTCAAGAAAGTTGGAAAAATAGTTGTATATCTTGTGGTATATGTGGATGATCTTTTGATGACAGATAATAATGAAATCTACATTGCATCCATAAATAAGGAATTGAAGAAAGGTTTTGAAATGACTGATTTGGGCTATGTTCATTACTATCTTGGTATTGAAGTAACTCAACATCCGAAGTCCATATTCCTTTCTCAAAAGAAGTACATTGAAGATCTGTTGAATAGGTTTGGCATGATTGAATGCAATCCTCTAACTACTCCAATGGAACAAAACTTAAAGCTCACATCCATTGAAGGAAAAGAATTTCAGGATGCAACAAATTATAGATAGCGTGTAGGAAGTCTCAACTACCTAACTACTACCAAACCAGACATTTCATTTGGTGTTCAAATCCTCTCCAGATTTATGCAAAAACCTTGTGAGGGACATTGGTCTACTGCAAAAGGAGTTCTAAATTAGTTGAAGGGAACTCAAGACTTTGGAATCAAGTATAAATAGGTGGGTGACTTCAGCTTGATTGGATACTCTGATTTAGACATCGATGGAGACAAAGAAACTGGGGTATCTATGTTAGGTGATGCTATGAGTCTTGGATCAGGAGCTGTCTCCTGGAGATCATGCAAACAATCAGTTCTAGCAGATTCCACAATAGAGGCAGAATATGTGGCAGCGGTTGAGGCAATAAAAGAAATTGTGTGGCTTAGGAAAATTCTTGAAGATTTGCAAGTAAAACAAGTACAATCGACTCCACTCATGATTGACAATACCTCTGCAATAAAGTTGGCCAAAAACCCAAAGTTCCATGATCAAACAAAGCACATCAATACTAAATATCATCTAATTCGACATCATGTCGAGGCCAAAACAATCCATCTCCACCATTGTTCCACCAATGAGCAAATTGCAGACATCTTCACCAAATCACTTGGAAGAGAAAAGCTTGAAAGATTCAGAACGATGCTTGGACTGACCAACATCCCTTCAGATTAAGGGGGTGAATGTAAAATGAGTTCTGATTTGAGGAGTTACCTCTTGGTCTGACAGATAATTATTATTATTATATTTATATTTTAATTTAGTGTGAGTATAAATTAATGATGATTTTATATTATATGTTAGTATCAAGGTAAATTTAGAAAAATCTCAATCTGTTAATTTAGAGAAATTATTAGAAGTATTTACACAAATAATTTGAAAATAGTGTAAGAATATGAAAGTAGATGAATGAATTATCTTTTTTAATGTATAATTTTTATTTAAAGAAAATATGTCTAAATATATTAATTTTGAGTTTCTTATCATTGGTATGTTCTTTTTCATACAAAATATAATGCATACATGTTAGTGTAATCTTTGAATACTTAAATGATGGAATATTGCTACAAAAATTTGTAGAGATATAGAAGATATAATTTTCTTATGCATGGTGATTTTCAAATTTAAGATTATATAAATATAAAGTGATTATATCCTTGAAATTACAAGGCCATCCATTAGTGCAAATTAAAATCTCTTAAAATTATTAAAAAATCTAGTTTTTTAGTAAATTGTAGGTGTTAGACACCTAATCCTCACCATTTCGGTGAGAAATGTGTAATTATGTAAATTAGAGAAGAATTGAAGAGTTGGAATAGGAAAATACTTTGGAATATGAATCCCAAAAGTCACACTCTTCATGTTATATAATCATGTTTATATTAATAGAAATTAACATTTGAAAGTCATTCCTTAGCTTGGCTGACATTGTATGAGAGCCCCAGGCCCAAATTTAGATGTCTCTGCCTTTCTAAGTGCCTAACCTATGCCCATAGGTTTGTCATCAGTTTTTCATTGTCACAGTCCCCAAAAACGTTCCCTTAGCCACCCCTACCAGGTTAGAGACCTGCTTGTGCTCTTTCAGGGTAATGCCTAGGTTTCAGTCAATTGCTCATCCATTGATCTATCGTAATGCCTAAACTCATCTCATCGCGTGATAGTTGGTGAAGCATTCTTGATTTGAAGCCTGTGAATCCATGACCTAGGTTGTTGGTGTATCCTCGTAGCTTTACATAGGCTTTCTCAGGATACAACACCCTCTACACATATATCTTGTATGTCTCGCTTCTCCACATTACCTAGGAAGGAATGAATACCTCTCCCAAACGAGTATCGACGATCCATGGTGTGACCAATATATGGTCCTTGACATGGATTCCAAAGTCAACTTGATCTAGTGCAAGCCATGTTCTAATTGTATCAACAATCTGACCCCCCCAATGACCAGACACTTTCTTTGACCTTCAAGTTAGTTGGCTTCCAGAAAAATCTCTTTCAAAAGCTTGACATATTGGGCTGCAGTTGCAATGGGAACTAAATTGTGTTAGCTAAACAACCGCCAAAATCAAAACATACGTATTGATCTCTAGAATTGTCGAGAAGTCTTGGTGGAAGGCTCATCCACAATGCTTATACATGAATACAAAATGAACATATTGGTTTAATATTGGTTTTGGGTGGTGATGATGTCTCCTTTAAATTTCCTTCAAATCCTCCAAATGGTCATCATAAAGGATGTGTTAATACTAATGTAATATTTATTCCCACTCAACCAAAGGTATAGGAAATTCATGGAAGGGATCACCAGAACATTTCACATTGAGTTTTGTGGGATTATTGTGTCCCGTTTGTATGTCTTTCAATTGGTAATCATAACAGATGTGACATGATTGAGGTGAAATTTACATCCACACAAATTAGAGAAGGAAATTTGATGAAGGGATCACCACCAATTTTCACATTTGTAAGTATATATATGGAGTTTTTTCATTGTACCATGACGGAGTTTGAGGCCTTCATAACCTTTCAAGTACTTTAATTATTAAGGAATGTGGTTATTCATTATGGAATTGATGTGTTTTTCTCATTGATTTATGAAGTTGATATTTTCTAGGTATCTATTCCTCCCCTTTCTCTCTTCACCCTTTAACTTTCCAATTCATGTCTAACATCGCACCTCCTTGTAATGTTGCATATAAACACATAGTTTCACATAGACTTAGTAAACTATGTGGAAATTGATAGTGAAACAATTTCGATTAAAGAAACCATTCGATCTCTCTAATTTCAATTGAAAGGTATGAAGTATAAGCTTCATTCCATGGTGGAGTACAAAGGGAACTAAAGCTCCTAGATTATTTGACTCATTAAGAAATTGTAAAAGGGAAGATAGAATCCTTGGTTACATTGTAATTCCATCAAGGCCAACTCAGTGGATTTGCTTTTGGGAATTTTATAATTTAGGGAAAATAAACACATCTAAAAGACATGAAAGTCCTACCAAAAGGCCACCCACCACTAAACATGGAATAAAATTAGAAAAAGAAAGATGAAAAATTTCACATAGAGTCAACACAATGCAATTGTGTCATCATGGCACTAGAATTGAAACGTTGCTTTAGCTACAACTAGTTTTTCACTTTCATTCATAGTATGTATTATTTGGATATTTTTTTAAGACATTTACTAATAATTCCATTTCGATCACATAAATGTATTTCTTAAATTTAAACTAATATAAGGTATTCTTAAAACTCTTTAATATATATGCAAATATAATTTCAAATTGTATTCTTCTAATTTTTAAATATGAAAATAATAATAATAATAATATCATTATTTTTATTATTATTTAAATAAAATAGAAAGGTAAATAAATTATATAAAATTAATGAAAAAAATTTGAAAACTATTATATTGAAAATATATATAATGTTGTGAAAATATGTTATTGTTTGAAATATTAAAACTTAAAAACTTCAAAGCAAACCATAAAATGAGACTTATAACTTAAAAAAAAACGATAGACTTATAACTTTAAAAAATGATAAATTAATTTAAATTTGGATAAGTGTATGGAACCATTAAAATATTTCTAATATGATCTTTAGAAATAAAATATAGGAATATTTTAACAATGTCTTTTTTTTTCTTAAATATTTCTAAGTATGTCAAGTCTTACTAGCACAACTGGTTGAGGATGGACCTTGTCAGTGTTGGAAAATTTAACTGAGCTCGGTCTACATTAATGTATTTGAGTCATCATAAAATGTACTTGTGAAAAGAATAAAGAAATTAATTTTTATTATCGTATCAATTACTTATTAAAGCATGAGTTTCATGCTTGGGTCATCATTATATTAGTCAAAGTCCCCATTGTGGACTCCTAGGATTAATATTGAGTCTATAGAGTCATTGTACATTTAAAGAGACCCTTCTTGGGCTTTTGAATCATGTAAACAAGTTTATTATTGAGTCAATTTAATTTATGTAACCTCCATACGAATTCATCTTAAGGACACCTATTCACCCTCACTTGGAGCCTATAAATAAAAGGAAGTCAAATTTATTTGAACCATCTCATCTCAAGCGAGTTCGATATTTTTAAGGAAGATGGAGAAGTGTGAAGTGGGTTAAAGAAGTCAAAAGGAAGTGTGAGTCGGGTCAAGTCTAAGGAGAAGAAGAAATTAGAAGTTTTGGAGCTACTCTCTCTTTGTTTTGTGCGCTAGTTTGAGAGACTGACGTCCTCTAAGCATTGTTGCCACCAGTTGCTTCCTCATGCCGTAAGTTTATACATAGTCATAGTTGATTGGGTGGAAGTGTTGTTGCAAAGGAGTTGAATATCTATATGGATGACTTGGTGTAGAGGGAAGGTTTGGTCTTTTCTAGGTTGAAGAGTCTCAAAGAATACTATTGAAGGAAGAGAATTTTTTACTGGGTTTTCCCTCGAGAAGGTTTTATCCCTAGCATAGTGCCTACATATTGTGTCTTCTGTAAATGGTAATTTCTTGATGAAATATAAGACAATGAAGAAGTAAAAGAAGCCAACATAACTCATAAGTAATTATCAAGAAAAAGGAATGAAACCCTAATCTACTTGCTTTGATTTCTCAACATGCTATCATAGCTAAGGAAGGAAAAGTTGAAGATACCTTTGTTGGCATGGATTCTCCCTCTTTGATAAAATACATGAGAATGGGTATCAACTGTTCTTGAAGTTGGAAAATGGATTGAATTTGTACCTCAAAAACATTCTATATGTTCCAAGTTTGGAAAATAATTTTCTTTGTATTTCTTGTTTAGAATATAAAGGGGATAGAGTTTCTTTTGTTGATGGAAAAGTATTGGTTTGGGAGAAAGACTGTAGCATTGATAAATCTAGGGTTGTTAGGTTTGGTGAAGGAAACCTTTATAGAGTTATTACACCACTTGCTCAAGCTTTGGTTCACATGGATATCAATCCCATTAAGCTCTGGTATAGGAGGTATGGTCATCTACATTATAAGGTCATCCCTACTCTTTGCCAATTGGTTCATGGCATCCCCAATATGAAGTTAGATCATGAAGGTATGTGGAAGGGATTCTTTTTGGGAAAGCATAAAAGAAAGCCATTTCCAAATAGTGAAAGTAGGTCTAAAGAGATATTAGACCACATTCATTACGATGTGTGTGGGTCCATGTGTGATAAATTACTTGGAGGTCATCTCTACTAAGTAACATTGATTAATGACCATTATAGAAAGACATGGCTCTAACTTCTCAAAAAAAAAGATGAATTATTCAAAAAGTTCAAGGAATTTAGGGCCGAAGTGGAAACCATAACTGCAAGAAAGATAAAGACTCTAAGGTTTGACAATGCTAGGGAATACACTTCTAAGGAATTGATTGCATATTGTAAGGAAGAAGGAATTCAAAGGGAGCTCAGTTTTGTTATTATCTCGAATAAATTGGAGTGGTCGAAAGTAAGAATTGGTCAATTGAAGAAGGCATTCAAACAATGCTCCTTGATCAATACCTACCAAATTTCCTATGGGGAGAAGCAACCATGACAACCATGTACGTTCAAAATAGAAGTCCTCATATAATTCTTAATAATATAACACTCAAAGAAGTATTCACAAGAAAGAAGTTGACTGTGGATCACCTCCGAATCTTTGGAAGTCCAACATACATACATGTTCCAAAGGACAAGGGAAAGAGGTTGGATTCTACAAGTATCAAGAGAATATTTGTTGGATATAGTCTCTCCTCAAAGTAATATAAAATCTACATTAAGGAAGGAAGGCATATCCAAGTAAGTAGGGATGTCATATTCGATGAAAATCAAGCCTACAAGAAATCAGAGGATATTCCTATCGATTCTAATCATGAAGAAGTTCCAATATTTTAAGAAGAAGATGATCATCATGAAAAACCTACTAAAAATCTAGAAGAAGAAGTACCAAGTGAGCTTATTCAATCTACGGTCATCTAAAGCACAAGGAAAGGCCAAATTGGTTAAAAATTACATTAGAAGATGTTGAAGGACATGAATCTGTGAAAAGAAACTTTAGTGAAAGTAAGATACCGAAAGATATTTTGGTTAGGATGCATATATGACGAAGATAATTGAAGTTGAACCATCTACATTAAATGAAGTTGCTCATCAAGAAGTTTGGAAGAAGGCGATGCAAGAAGAATACCAATCCATTATGAAAAATAGGGTTTGGGAAATCGTTCTTAGACCTAGTGAAAAATCGGTTGTCACCTCCAAATGCATCTATAACATCAAACATGATGTTGATGGAAGTATATACAAGTATAAATATGAATTCATTGCAAGGGGTTTCTCTCAAAAGGAGGGCATTAGTTATGAATAAAGATTTGCACCCACAAAACGATACATGGCCATTAGATCTTTGGTTTCATTGGCTTCTACAATGGGTTGGAATATGCATCAAATGGATGTGAAGAATGCATTTCTGAATGGGAACATTCATGAGGAAGTGTATATCGAACAACCTAAAGGATTTAAAGTTAATAGCAGGGACTCTCATGTTTGCGGACTTAAGAAGGCCCTATGGCGTTTGAATCAAGCTCCTGGGGAATGATATGCAAGAATGGATGCATATCTACTTAGAATTGGGTTTGTAAAAAGTTATTTTGATCCAATATTTACATCAAGGTCATGAATAATGAGCCTATCATTAGTCTACTATATGTGGATGATCTATTCATGGTGTGGAGCAAAGAATTCAAGAATGCAAGATGTTGGTAGCTAAATTTGAAATGAAGGATATGGGACTGATGAACTATTACCTGCGTGTAGAAGTATAGCAGCGACATGGGAAAATATATTTGGGCCAAAGAAATTATGTTATCAAGTTGTTTGAAAAATTCAGGATGATGGATTCCAAGCCAATCACTACTCTTATGTCACCAATCTCAAGAAGTTGAGGGCATCTGACTGTAGTCTCATAGATCCTACCTCATGTCATCAGTTTGTGGGCTCCCTAATGTATCTAGTAAATACTAGGCCAGATATATGTTTTGCAGTAAACATTCTTAGTTAGTTTCAGTTGGATCCTCATCGTGATCATTGGATGGTTGCCAAACACATATTGAGGTATCTTTGTGGCACTATACATCATTTCCTAAAGTATGATAGTAAGGAAGTTAAGCTGATTGGTTACACAAATTCTGATTAGGGTGGCAGTGAGATCGATGGAAGGAGCATTACCAGAGGATTTTTTAGTCTAAGAGATGCTATGATCTCATGGACCAGTAGGAACGAAAATCTCGTTGCTTTAAGTAGTGATGAGGCAGAATGTGTGGCTTCATGTGAAGTAGGAAAGGAGTTTGTTTGGTTAAGGAAGCTTTGGACTTTTCTTTTTGAGAAGTCTCTGGCTCCTATTCTGATTATTTGTGACAATAAAAGTTGTATCAACATGTTTGGAGAGCCCATATTTTATGCTAGAATGAAGCATATCAAAAATAAGTCCCACTTTATTAGAAATCTGGTGTAGGATGGGATCATGAAGTTGTAGTGTGTCTTGAGAGATGAATAGGTAGTATACATACTAACAACATCTCTTCCTAATTAGAATTTTGAGTATTAGAGAAGCATGTTTGTTTTAGAAAATATTTTTGATTGTATTGATCATGATAAGAAATTGGAAGAGATTTGTCGAGGCTTTTCGAGTGAAGAATTTCGAGGAAGGACATTGGGTCGAAACTTTGTGTTGATGTCTAGGTCCCAAAGTAAGGAGATTGGCATGGGTCTTAGAGCTCTAACCATGGATACACACCTAAGTCCTTGGGTTGGTGGTTACTAAGTAAGCCTAATGCTACCTAGGGAGGCTGAAATATTGAGTCCACCTTATTCCCAATTGGATAGATTACCCTGGTAAGGAATCTAGTCTGTGGCATTCTAGTGCCTAAACTGTTGAGAGACCAATGGATAGATTTCCCTAGTCAAGAATCTAGTCCATGGAATTGTAGTGCCTAAACTCTTCCTTGTTCATATAGTTTGATATCTTCAATTGTGTTTGTATATTATGAATACCTCTCTAGTTCAGAGGGAGTGTTGGAAAATGTAACTAGGTTTGGTCTACATTAATGTATTTGATTCATCATAGATTGTACTTGTTAAAAGAACAAAGAGAATAATTTTTATTATTGTATCAGTGAATTGTTAAAGCATGGGTTTCATGCTTGGGTCATCATTATATTAGTGAAAGTCCCCATGGTGGACTCCTAGGATTAATATTGAATCAATAGATTCATTGTACATTTAAAGAGACCCTTCTTGGGCTTTTAAATCATCTAAACAGATATATTATTGAGTCAAATGTAATTTATGTAATGTCCCCACCAAGTCAGCCTAGATGAGATAAATTCAGCCTAAGGACACCTATTCTACCTCACTTGGAACCTATAAATAGAAGGAATGAAGAATTCATTTGGAGAATCTCATCTCAAGCTAGTTTGATATCTCTAAGGAAGCTGGAGAAGTGTGAATTTGGTCAAATAAGTCTAAAGGAAAGGAAAGTTGGGTCAATTCTAAGGATATCAAGGAAATAGAAATTTTGGAGCTACTCTCTCTTTGTTTCATGCCTTAGTTTGAGAGATCAATTTCTTCAAAGTGTTGTTGCTTCCAATTGCTACATGATGCCGTAACTTGTTGCATAGTCGAAGTTTCTTGGGTGGAAGTGCTGCCGCAAACGAGTCAAATATCTAGAAGGTTGACTTGGTGTGGAGGGAAGGTTTGGTATTTTTCTAGCTTGAAGATTCTCAAACAATACTATCGGAGGAAGATAATTTTTTACTGGGATTTCCCTCGAGGAGGGTTCTTCCCTAGCATAGTGCCTACATTTTGTGTCTTTTGTTTTGTGATCTTCGTACACACATATAAATATGGTAATTTCCTAATGAAATATAAAATAATAGAGAACTAAAGGAAGACAACATAACTCACAATTAATTATCAAGAAAGAGGAATCAAACCCTAATGTACTTGCTTTGATTTCTCAACAGTTAGCAAGGAGACCTAGTATCAAACCTCACAGGTGGTGTTTGTGCTTTGTGCTAGGGGAGGAGACATGCTAAAAAATCCAGTCAGCCTAGGGCTAGTGTGGCCCAGGCCAAGTGTGATCCCTGAGTGACTTTGAAGGATTAGATGCCCCTTGCTTGCAACTCCTCAAGCCACAGGTCAATCCTAAAGGATCACAAACAACTTGACAAAAAAAATATTTCCAAGGTATAAATAATAGATTCAAGATTTTTTTGTTGTAGGCAGTGGTCACGGTAATGATTTATCTCTAATTAACATATCCTTCCTAGATTACTTGGAACCCCAAATAAATCCCCTCTTTTTTTGGAAAATGATCTCGGGCCCTCCTAAAATTTAGTTTTCAATTTTTAACACTTGGCATTGATTTTCTATGATTGTAATGGTCTTCATGTACAATTTTCTCACATTCATGATATGGCATGTCCTTGGTTATTTTGTTAAATGTGTCCATTTACAACATTTTCTTTCGATGTTGCTTGATCAATCTGTCAATAATTCAACAGTAAGATCACTCTGTCTCTCATTCAACTGTAATATGAAAATCTTGTCTCTTTCTAATAATTTAAGAAGTTATTCATGTCTTATTACTCTATATTGCATATCAATATTAGATTGGAAATGGATGCTACCAAATCTTTGATTATGTAGCATCCCTACCTTAATTTAATTTGCACATTATAATGTGTTTATAACTCTTCATATCACATGTTGCTTCACATATATGCCTTGATATTTACATTTGGCTTGGATTAATGCATGGTTAATATTTTATTGTTTATTAACTTTGTATTATATGCACCTGTTTACTATTACAAATGGTTTAATCCCTATCCACGATATACCATAATTTTGAACATATGTGTCTTGGTTTAATTTATTGTTTGGATGAATCACTTAGGACTATAAGTCTATTTCCTTGTATGTGGTCATATTCAGAAAGTTCTAGATTTGTAGTTATAAGGAATGAAGTTTTCAAACTAAATGTCATGGTTTTACGGGTGATTTGGTGTCCTTGCCACACATGGTAATACTAATTCCTGCCAACTGTATCCAATCCACCACTCATGGTCACTTGTACCTTGACCCCATTATTCCATTTGTACTATCTTCTCCCTTGTCAATGTCTCACTTAATTCCATGTGGTTTCGAGGATACCAACAACTGATCATCTCATTATTTCCTTCATACTTCGTAGAATTCTCCACAAGCTATGGTTTGGTAACCCACTTGTTTCATGTTTTCCTCTGTTTTGCCATAATTCCTAGTAGAAACCCTCTTGAATTCTAGCCATGTTATGACCTATCTAATTGGAAGTCATTAGGTCAGAAATGGTAGAGGGATAAGATGAATGTGTAGATCTATTTCACAAATTTGGCTGGTGGTATTGTCTGCAACTATTCCTGTGTTTTAGTAAAAGGGTTGTCACAAATTTTTCTTCTACATTAAACGGGAAGAAATCCCTAGTGGGTGATCTGGATATTGTTGTAGATGTTAATTTTATTGCAGAGGCTACTCATCTCTCTCTCAAGGGAGAGAAATGGTCCAAAAAATGTCAAGTACATGACATCTCATGGAAGATACTTTTTTCCAATAACAACTATGTTTATCATGTGAAAGGTATGCTCATTTCTTCTCTAAAACTGAAATGGAACAATTTAGTCATTTTGTTGCGTCATTATGTTACATGTCAAGGGCGATATAGTTTGGTTTTTGTCTATGATATAAGGTTATGAATGGAATTTATTGGCCATAAGATTAATTTTCCCTTTTATTTATATAAAAACTTGACTAAAATATCTCACACATACTAGTCACGCCACAAGATTTCTAAAATATCACTCTTTCATCACAGTCTCTATATTTTGGTTAAACACCAATTGGAAAATGCATGGGACAATTGGAACTATTTCATTGAGAAAAATGGTTTTAATAAACCTAAACCCCTTGAATATTTTGATTATCCAAGTCCCTCTACACCTAATGCTCCTTTGGATAGTCCTATTCAGTCAACATCTCATCATTCATTGCTGAATACTTATGATAAACCATCTCTTGAACTAGAACCTTAGGTTTCAAACGATAATAGAAGTGAAACCCTCAGACCTGTCTGTGTTCATTTAAAGCGAAACATTGCCAAGTGGACCATTATCTATCATATGGAATTGAAAAAGGAAATTATAAGTACAAAGGAGAACAAATTATCAAGGTTTAGTCAACAACACAAACCTGTAGCTACAACAGTTGCACATGAGGAAGAGATTAGTCACACAGAAATAAATACTCAATCTAAAGTTAAAATTGGACAAATTCCAAGGAAAATTGTTCAAGCCAGGAAGACCAGGCATATTAACACCCTTAAAAAGTAAGTGTTTATGGACTTAGAGACTCCACTTGATCCTTCAACCAAGAAAACCAAACCTTATGTTAAAGATTATGTAGAATGCGGTAAACTTGAGTCTGATTCCAATAGAAACACCGCCTGATGTTAATAGAAACATCAATGGGACTTCTCACAGTCCTTCTAATTCCAATCCCTCCTTGTTGAACATGTATTGGCATCAACAAAAAAATTTCACTATGCCATATCTTAATGCTCGTATACACTAGTTAATAAAGGAAAATTAACAACTCAGAGATTCGTGTTGAGCTAGGGAAACAAACAAGGAACAAAAATCTTCTACTGTTGAAAATAAACCACATGATAAAGATACACATGTTATCATCTAGTCATCGAAGGTCAAAGTTGTTAGATGATCTGATATGGATGACTCTAGTCTTGATAAGTAAAATATTTTATTGTAATTTATGATCGATATTTTTGAAGTTTCTGAGGTATGTCTCAATTTGATTTATTTTACTAAAGTTAATAAAGGAGTTGCTACAAAATCAAGGATTTTGTAGCAACCTTATCTTATTGTCAATACTATATTTAATTTTGGTTTGGTTGTTACAACATGTCCTTCATATTTATTGAATGTTGGTTTTGGATCCTACGAAGAAGGTTATTCTCGATTGACTTGTACATGTTATGAGTTGTCCATGGATTCCCTATTAGCCATTTGTCTTTTTCTTTTACATATTACAATTTGGCCAACATGATATAAAAATAGTGGGAATTATCATTGTAATAGAAGGTTAGAGACTTTTTAGGAATAATTTTTTTTCATACAATTAGTTCTGTCTACCTATATAAAAGCATTATATTTCCTACAATAGGGAGGAGCTACCCATGGTATCAAATAAAGGGTTTTTACAAAAAATAAAGGTTTTATAACTATATGTCACTAGGGAATGTTTTTAATTACACTCTGAGTTGTAAGACTTCACTTTATTCAATTGACTAATTATATATATTTTAATCATTCCATAGTAATTTATATTTATCATCTGTTGGTTTTTGTATAATTTTATTTCTCCAATTATAACAAATAGAAGTTATTGTTTGTGTTTTTTTATTCCATAAATAGTTATTGATTCATTATATTTTTAGTCTTCCTTACATTGATTCAGTTTGTATAATTATTATATGATCAATATCGCCTCTAGTGACTTGTGTTGTTAGACAGTTAATCCTCTAAGGGTTGGTGTGGAATGCAAAAAATCACTAGATTCCAAGAGACCACTTCGTATATGAAGACCAAAGGTTAGAAGGAAATGTATAAATATGTAAATCTTGTTAATAGAATGCAATTCATTTTTATCATATTTGGCTATCCACATTCCATGTGTGTTTAACATGGTATCAAAGCGTCAGGTCTGTAGGTCCCTAGTTTAATCTTTTCCTTGAATAAAGATAGTCTGTTTTGCATACAGTTATGAAAATCATTTCAAAAATTCTCCCCGCCATCTCTGTCCATAAGTGGATTAAACTCCTACTGCTGCTCCTACCTATAGGTGAAAAACACATTTTAGAAACATGTCTCGCTGACCTGAAAAACATTTTTTCTTTAAATTATGTTCTCTGCGAATTTGGAGGTAGCCACATTTTACCGAAATATTTCTCCTCCGACCCAGATTCAATTAAAATTATCTGGAAATTTAAGAGACCCCTTACCTTTCATCAGCGTTGAATTGAAGGTCATATGATATGCAATGCAAGAGTTATGTATGTTGTATATAGAGGTCAGTCTGGTGTGTATGACATGTGTTTTGACTTGAGAGTTGCTGTCATTCTACGTATTTCATTATTGTGCGGTCATGACATGATAATCATTTATTTTCCTTGTTGCACCCCTATCTAATAAACCTATCAGAAAAATTCATGCGAAGTTATGTTCCCTTGCAAAAGTGAATCCCACTGCCATTGTTGTATAATAACTCTTGGGCCAAGCTTACATAACCCAACGCCTTTATGTATTGCCATGAGGAGACCTAAACTCTATCTATTCTCTAGTTGAAACAACCATTAGTCTTTATCCTTTAGGCATTAGTTATTCCTACTTCTCTGCACCTACACTTGTTGACTCAGTGCTACGCACATCCAATCCATTCCAAAAAAATCCATGGGCTTGATTATCAAGATTTGAGCTGTTTTTATTCTGCATGTCTCTTTGCATCTAAATTTTTTTCCTTCTTAGTATAAATGCGAGTAAAACATTTCTGCTACTCGATTTAGTGAGGCTACAATATGGCTCAACTCTTGTTAGTAGAAACCTTAATGGTCCACTAACTATTCTGCGAAACCATTATAGCACATCATACATAACAACGTCAAAACATGTCCCTCCAAGTATTTATCTATCATGCTTAACATTTTCCTTGTTCTGTTCCACTTCTCGTCTCTTCTGTGCCCATTTTGTTTAGTTCCCTAATTTATTACATGCATGCACCCTTCACCTACAACCCTTTGCATCATGAATGTGAGGTATGCGGAAAATAATACATGGAGAAGGACTGAGGTGTGTTTTTCCCATGGATGTATACAAGCTATCTCTAGAGTTTTAACCACTACAAGTCCCTCATTACACCTTTCACTAAATATCTTATCCCAAAGGTCAGAATTCATTTATGCATTTGGATATACATTGTTCATTTGTATATGTCCATTGAATTAGTTTAAATATGTGTGTTGCATTTCTTTTCTATGATGAACACTAAATGGATTGTTTGGTATCATACTTTATCCAATATCTTGAAGTTTGTGTTAGCTCTTCATCATTTGTGCATAGGCTAGTCATGTTATTTAACTGTATTGAAGATTGAAATCATGTGTGTTGTTTGTTGTCACGGGTCAATACAAAATGTTAAATCATTGAATTGGTTATATATATGTGAACGTGAATGATTGAACGTGTTGGGTGTGGAGCCTGATTATCTTATGTATTAAAAGGTATCACCACATTGGACCCCAATTCGTAATGGGGCGGAAAAGCCGCCCGTAAAGTATACGCTGAAGGGGGGTCCACGGGGGGCGACTGTGATCTTTGGGAGCCCCCCCGGTGGGGGATCGAGGGCAGTGCCCCCAAAGCTAAAAATAGATGTAAAATTTCCTTGTAAAATGTTGTAATTTTGTATTCAATCTGGGTTGTTCCATTAATGGGACCATTTCAATGGTGAATTTAGAAGAATCATGTATCCCCCACATTCTACACATCATAGCCCCGGCATAACAGTAAGGAGAAGCCATTGAGTCCACCGAGTACTTACCTGATGATTTGTGTTTATGCTTCTAGGGATTATGTCTCCACTGCTTAATTGGGGCCGATTCTGTCTCATTTTCATTCACAAATTTTTCCAAGAAGGCTTTGTTGTACCGCTTTTCAGGTTCAGGCAAGTGATACATTTTCCTTAAATCATCAGGCTGAAAGGAGCCAAAAATCCTCCTGTCAATTGTGCAAAATGTTCTGTTTGAAACCGGAATTTCTTCCACCACCCATCTCACTACGTCAGTGTATGGAAGAATCTTTTCTCGTTCGGCTATTCTATGTAAATATGAGCAAGCTAAATCCTTGAGGGATGCTTCTGATTTGTTAGTTGAGTCGGCTGTAGCTTGCTTCGATACTTCCTCACACTCTTCTGCTTCAATTAAATTGTAAATGTTCTCCCAACTAGTGTTTCCAAGGCCGAGGTATGTAGTGTCTGAAATTAACCATTTTTTGCTTGGCCTTGGATCCTTGGCTAGATGCACTACTGCTGTAGGAGCCGCGACTGCAGATTTCTTTGATTTCTTCCCCATATGTTTCAAATTTCTTATTTGAGCAGAGTTCTGCACAAGCAAGGAGAAAAACGTGATACAAAGAAATGCTTCTATAGACTGATATGAAATAATTACGTTGATCAGTAGGTGATAATGAATTATAGTGAAATTTCCGCGGATCAAATCTACAGAAAAATCTTCCCTTAACTGCTTCATTGATTAGCTGTTTATCCTGTCAATCATGGTAAAGGAGGTTTTAAATGTCCATCACATCGTTTATATGCCAAATGATTGATTGAAGCGTGGCTTAGATTTTCTTTGATGGATAATCAGAGGTAAATTGCAAATCAGAGATTGATAACGTGAAGTGAAAGGCTTTAATATTTGTTTATAATATCCCTGATCACCGAAAGGTGATATAATGCATGCAAACCTTTTAAATTCGTTTTCAAAATATGCGCCTCATTTAATACATCACAATCGAGGAATGGGTTTAGGCTTTATTACCGTGCGACTGTGATTTCGCCAATCGCCGATTGTGATATGCCTTTTTGCATCGGAGGATTCGAGTATGCCTTTTAATCATGTGTTGAATGTTATTGCTGATTGCCTATGGTGATAACTTTATCACATCAGAGAAATGGGGAAGGCTCTTTTGGATTGTTGCTTTGACATTTTCCCTTTCCCAATATCTGATTGCGATATGCTTTTTGGATCAGAGAGAATGGATGTGTCATTATATATATTTTCCCTTGTTATTGCGATATGCGATCTTCCGATCGTTTTATCGCAATAACGAAGAGTTTTATAATAGTTTTAAAGCCACATTTTATTTCTTTTCAAAAGGTTCTTAAAGTATATCATTTTCATTAAACCTTTTGTTAAGGGTTTTCTAATGATGGGTTAATACCAATTTATTCACACATCTAAGTTTAAGAGGGACCCATTTCATATTATGATTTTGTATAAAAAATTTATGTAATGGGGGGTTGTTGTACAACACAACAATTGGCGATTCACTGGGAGAAACAGTTATCTCTGAAAAATTAATTAAAATACTTAAACTTTCTTAATCTGGAAACGTTACCTGATAGAGAAAATCTAATATAACTAGATAAACATAGATTCTGAAAGTAATGTTTAACTATTTCTGATATTTTCTTCTCCTTTCTAATAGGGCACAACTTGATATTTTTCTTAATTCCTTGAATTTCCTTTCGCTATCCTAACTCAGTAAGATAACTTATGGACTTTTCTTTGCAATATACCAAGGACCAACAACCTTCTAGCCAATCCATCCCTATTAAGACATCATATGAGCCTAGGGGAAGAATATTCAGATTGACCTGGATAGACTATTCTGAAATTATAATAGGGCGGTTTTCTGTTTGGGCTGGCACCTTTATTTTGGTACCAGTGTCTAGTTGAACTCGCCATGATTGTTTGTATTTACTACTTTGCAGTTGACATCTTTCTACTGCTTTAGGAATAATATAACTCAGGCTAGCACCTGGACCAAATAAAATAGAAACAGATTGACCAACAATCATACCTTCGCATTCGATCATGGTGGGTTGATATTCAGCCTGATGATTGTCCAAAGCCACATTAATCCTGGGCATGCTCCTTCCAATATCCCCTACCATAGAGGCTTCTTGCATGTTAGAAAGTTGCTTAGTATGAGCTCTCTACGGGAAGTTTTTGTAATAATGTGCTTCTCCGCATCCCCAACATTGTAGTGTTAGTTTTACTAGCTATTCAGTAAAAGTCCTGCTAATTCCTTTAGGTTGTCTATTTTCATTGAATGTCTAAGTCCTGGGTGGGTTTCTTGAAAACTTTCCAAAAGTCCTTTGTTGATTGTTTCTGCCATGCATGATTTTCGGATCTCTGTTTGGTGCCAAATCCCTCATTTTCTTGGTAGCAACTCCATTAGATCCTTCATTTTTCTGCTTCATCTTTTGATAACAGATGTGAGCCTTCCGAACCGCACCATCCATGGTTCTGGGGTAGTCAAATTCTAATTTCTCCTTCATCAAGTTGGGAAAACTGCTAATAAGCCATTGGATCTTAGCTTTCTCTTTTTGCATATATGGGATGTAATGCAACAAGGAAGTAAAGTGTGCTACGTATTCATCCATGGTTAGGGTTCCCAATCCCAATTCATGGAACTCTTTTTCTTTTTTGTCATAATAACGTTCTGTTAAATATTTGTCTTTAAAGTATTTCTGAAATTCTTGCCATGTTACTTGCTCCTCATCAATCTTATTAGGGTTTTAATTTCTTCCCTCTAGAGGGTGGCTTTTCCATGTAATCAGTACACTACCAATCTTTCTTTAAGTTTTTTAGTATATTCATAAATCTGGAAGTATGTATCCATGTCTATCAGATAAGCTTCTGCCGCTTCTTCTGACTCTCCTTCTAATAGTGAGGGTCTGATTTTTTTGAGCTCGCCTTGTAGTTATATCTTTGGTCTTTTTGGATTTCTTTGGTTAAAAACATTATCTGAACGCCCTTCATCTTCTTCTTTGTGACCCTCCACAAATTCTGCCTGATCTTCTTCATTATGAGCAGTTGGGGTCTTTTCCCTATTTTCTGTACTGGGATCTAGTCCTCTTTGATTTTGCCAATCTGACAAAATTTTAAGAATCTTTTCCTGCTCCTATCGTAAACGTTCATTCTCTGATCTGAGGTTCATCATTTCTGCTCGAAGCTGTTGTACTGTCTCAAGTAAGGCAGCATTAGCCTGTCTCGATTCTTCTCCCAATTGCACCCATAATTCTGGGTTGGCCTCTACATAATGTACCTCCGGCTGGCTCGATGATCTGGGACTCCTATGCATTTTACTCTTGATGCTAATTCACCTTCTCTCTCTCTTTCTCTGTGTTTACAATTAGTCAAAACTCAGTTTATTTTGCTATTTATATACATATATATAGGAACATCACAACTTAATTGACTGTTTAAACAACCAAGAAGCCTCAGTGTACGAATCTGGGTTCTGATACCATTTGTAACACCCTGAAATAAATATAATTTTTTTTTATTTATCCTTCCTAATTACCCAGCCTATGTGTCACCTTAACCCAATCCAAGCGATGTGTAAACGAATGGGAAGGGTCATGAATGACTCTCACATTTGGTGCATATTAAGGGAATTAAATGACACACAAGATTTTCCTACATGGCTATCTAAACCAAGCCATGGATATGTGCCACCTACTCGCACCTTGATAGAGGTGATGGCTCCTCTGCTTGGGTGAATAATGCAGAGGTAAGTATGGCATGCTGCGTATGGTCAGCGCAGGTGACTTGGTAGGGGAATTTAACCTAAAATGAAAACCTAACATGACTTTTCATCTCATTTTGCACTGTTTGTGAGGAGAGAACACAATTCTGATAGCAGGCAGGGTATAAACAATGGAATGAGGGTTTACCTCCTCCTGAGTGATTGTTATTTTTTAGTTTCAGAGGCAAACGATTGATGGAAAAGACAAGGAGGTAAGCTAACCAGCTCTGCTCTCTGCTTGGGAAAATGTAGCTACCATATTCCTTCATAGCTTAATACAATGTTTGATGTAGGTATGGTCTGGTGGACAGTCTAGGACTCTTCCTTGACCCCAAGAGCCAAATAGAGATGTGCTTCTATTGTCGAGGTCAGGTTCTTTCTAAACTGGAACACCCTTATAATTTTTATCTCTTCTCTAGTATGTAAGTATAATGACTGCTGTTGGTTTCCAGGTACGTGGTGCTTCAACAGTGGCATCATTTCCCTGAGGTAAAATCCTCACACGCTTTTCCATTAGGCATTCTCTATCATTATTCAACCCAAAGTCTGTTTCTAACAGGTTTTCTAGATGCTTTCACAGGTATAGTTAGAACCTATTGTTGGGGTTGAAGAGTCTTTCGGGAGGCACTAAACCTAAGCCACGTTGTTTTGCTATCTACAGGTCAGTTGTTTTTCCTCAATCAGACCTCTACTTGTTAAGTTTCTAGCTCGGCTCCATGATGAGGTGGGAGGGTTTGGTGGCTCTTGGCACAATCAAACCATCACCACAATCCGAAGTCCGCAAGGGTTTTCTTAGAGAATGGAGGTTATAGCAACTAAATGCACCCGGTTGGGTTTGCAGTGAGAGCTTAAAACAGTATTTTTGAATGTTTCTTTGAACTCTTCAATAGTATGGTTACGGCATACATTGCCTGTTATGACTCTATGAATCATTTTGTATGTATTAAGTGTTGGATAGGTTATGGACCGTTTGCCAAGTCTTGGCCCTTACCCAGTATGTTGTAGTGACATTCTTATTGAAGTTTGTATGTAAATTGTGTAAAGGTGGAATGAATGAGCCGAGATTTAGAACATAAGAATACTTAGAATAGATATATATATATATATATATATATATATATATATATATATATATATATATATATATATATATATATATATATATATATATATATATATATGTGTGTGTGTGTGTATGTATATTTTAGTTCTTGAATTTCTCAGTGGATTTGATACTTTTCTTAATCATGGTTTTGTTACCTGTTCATGCGTTGTAATAATTCAATGAATGGTCTAGTGTATATGCGAGTCTTAATTTATTTAGTGGTATTAATACATGCATGTATACTGAAATGTGGAAATATGTTCAGTCTTTGCATAAACGTATATATATATATATATATATATATCTATATATATATATATATATATATATATATATATATATATATATATATATATATATATATATCTTGGTCTCACTCTTGTTTTACCATGAATGTAATACGGCATGAGATTGTAGACCTTCTCGTTTGGAAAGCATCGTTATCTTGTTTAATCCTTTTTGGTAAAGTGGTATAAATGTATAGATAGTTTAAATTAATTTCCATTCCAGGTTATTTACAGTTTAACAAGTTATGGATAGAAACTGAAACTCTATTGCCATAGCAGTAGTAGTTTTTCCAATTATACAACAGACATTAAATAGGTTCAAGATACTATAGTACTGCTCGGATTAGATTAATCGAATAGTGTAACTAGAGAAAATGTTATGCATCCATTTTCTTCTCTATGATGAACAAGTTTGGTATTCAAATGTTTCCCATAAATTATCAGTATCTAGCTTAAGACAAGAAATGAGATCATTACTCCTATTACATACCATTTTAACTCTAAAAAATAATCAGAATTCCTTGAATACTTATCTATTACGAGTTGTTTATTTCGTGCAAATCAATAATCCTTCTGGAAGGTCTCACCACCCAGCCATGGACCTAGCAATCATGTCCAGGGTCCCCCACCGAGCACTTCCTGCTCCTAACTGTGGAAATAAAGACAGTCTGGTATCTTCGGCGTCAAGACTATTGTCCAGCCTCAAGTCCCATACCCACACGATTGTTTGGCATAAAATGAAATCTTCCCACTCGTATCACAACCCAGCTCAGGGAGAAACTTCTGCAGCCCCCTTGCTGGCCTTTCCTTTTCCCTTTTGGAGAAAAGTGGTGGCAATTGTTTCCAACTGCTCCAGGAGTTATTATAAGTATTTTTCTTTTCTTCTTGATTCTTTTTAATAATCTGTCCAAAGCCTTTAAAATAATAAATAACAATATTTGTTCTCGCTATTTTAGGCCCAATAGTTTAATAGTAACAAAAAATATAAATGCAATTTAAACTTAGTGAAAATAACTCATGATATCTAGGCGCATGTTACATTAATAAATGTTGATAGGCATCAAAACATCTAACTCATAATCAATCTATATTAACAATTTGTATTAAACAAACATAAAAATTAATCAAATTCTAATTTTTTCAGTATTTATTTTTGGGTAGACTAGCACCTATAAGGGATTTCAACTAGTGACCTATAACAAGCACAGCCTTCACGATCGACCCATTCACCATAAATCCATAGCTCAAGAGGCTTATTATTATTATTAATTATAAAAAAGACTAATAAATGAATTAAACATATATACATTTAAAAAAAACATGTAACAAATTCTTAACTATGGAGCTTAAAAACTTTGTTACAATACCATGGGTCAATATCACAATTTATTAATAGCACATACCTAAAAAAACCATTAATCATTTTGACATAACATATCCATAAAATAATTTTTTTAACTAAACAATTTAATTAAAAAATGAAAATGACATAACCACGTTTAAATTAAACCTATATCTTTAATTTATTACTATTACTAAAAATATTTTTAAATATTCCATAAAATTTAAATGACTACTATCCATCTAAAATGATATAATTAAAATTCTAAAATATAATTTTAATTTATTTATATTCAATTCCAACCCCTTTTGAACATATTTATAAAATAAGTATATCATTCGCGATAACTATTTCAGCAGTCCATAAGATTGAGCCGATTTGATTGTGTCATCCAAAATTTCTGCCGCGCCATACTTGAAAGAAAACCCCATATCCAAAAGTTTCTTTGAAGAAGTAGGAACACGAACAACATTATCATCTTCACCGTCGCTTCTGTCATAAAACCAAGTTTCCTCACCTTTTATATCAATATAATTCCACAAAAATATAACAAAAAAAACTTACATGATGGGAGACGCTACTTACTTGAATTTTGGAGTGAAATGTGGATGGAGTTTATGGATGAAAGCTGTTAACTGAGAAATGGTGAGAGAGGAAACACAACAAATATGTCGACCTTGTACTTTTTGTTGCTCCATCAAAAATATATGAGCCTCACATAAATCCTCGATATGAACCAGCGGTACTGATCCCAGAAACGACTCATTCAACTTCAATCCTTCATAATTGCCTGTAACATTTTCAACCGAAGTTGTCATGCTGCCCTTAGTGTTTTAAACCAAAGTATTTTACATATTTTTCTGCCAAACCCTCTCCTCAACTCAAATAAAAGTGAGCTATCATTGGCCTGCTCCCTATTACTGGTCTGCTTGTTTCAGCTTTAGAAAGAAGTCCCATAGCAAAGACCTGAACATTTTAACGAACATATAACAAAAAGATTACTTACCTGTAATGGGGTCTAATAATAACCCACATGAATACGGAAATGTTGAGATAATGGCTGGCCCACCAACGTAACCCGGTCCAATTGTCACAACCTCCATTTGGCCACTGTTTAACCCATACTCAATGGCTGCTTTCTCTGCCAAAGTCTTGGATATGTAATAGAACTGCACGCATGATAACCACGACCTGTAAGTTACACCATATTTGAGATGCAAATTTAACCATACTACTCACACTGTATATACGTACACTAATAGGGCTGGCTTTCCTGCGCATGAATTCCACTGGAGTCCAGTTTGACTCGTCGAGACTGGACCCAGTAATAAGCTCGCCTTCTTGATTGAGCGGACAAGCTGCTGCCACCGAAGAAGTATAAACCACACGCCTAACCGATTTAGCGCGTGAGCAGGATTTCAATACATTCAATACCCCTTTCAAAGCAGGCTGAACAAAATCATCCTGTCCCATAATTTTATACTTTTTATTAGGATTATCTCTCAAGAGTTTTTGATAAAGACAAGTTAAATTGCATAAATCAAGATGAAAATTAATGAAGACACAAGAAATATAAAATGTCTACGCTGTTAAATCCCTTTTAATACCTTTCATGCTTCACAAATCAAATGTTAATAGAAATTTATGCATAAAAAGTACCTCAGAAGGCTTGGAGAAGTCCATAGGACTGGCCACGTCGAACACCCCATCACAGCCCTCCACCGCGGAATCAAAGGCACCCTCTTCGCTTAAATCCGCTTGGAAGAGCTTCAGTCTGTCTGCAGCACCAGGCAGCGACAGCAGAGGCCCAGCTTTTGCCTTGTCATCTGCATGCACAAAAATACGAGAATAGCTCAAACCTAATTTCTTATCAGAGAGCGGGGAACAAACTGATTAATTAATAGCAGCTAATTTCTTATCAGATAGCGGCGAAAGAAACTGTATTACATACTAGGGTTCCTGAGGGTGGCGTTAACAGTGTAGCCTCTCTGGAGAAGATTCTTGACGAGCCATGATCCGATATACCCTCCTGCTCCTGTGACGCAAACCATCATGCCCACTTTACCTTCTTGGCCTTGCATTTTTCTGCACACAACAGACCGAATATGATATTGATATGCAAGTTGCAAAATGAGAGGCTGAGTGCAATATAAATATCCAATAGCCATCCGGATTGTCAATTCCGAAATTATTCTAAAATCAAACTGAAAATAATGAGTGATTTCAACAAAAATCGAATTCAACCATTCATTTCTTCTCAACGCATTTGGTCATATCAACTCCTCACCTCTTTTCAACGTAATTCGTCATTCACTCAGTACGTTTCTAATTGGTGCAGTGTTTTGGCTATTCATGCCTTTGGCATTTTCCATGATTTGTCAAATCTGCAACTTTTCTTCATTTGGCATTTTCCATGATTTGTCAAATCTGCAACTTTTCTTCAAAAGTATATGCAACTTTTTCCTCAAAAAGCATCATTAGTACTTCATATTTATACTCGAAAATCATTTCGAGACACGTCATAGATTCCAATATTATTTGTGTTTTCTCACTCGATAAAGGGAGTTCATAAGTACTTAGTTTGAAAATTTTGGTTGAAGCGATCTTGACATAAAGAGTTTATATGATGTTAGAGCTGACGTAAAGGGAATATAAAAGTTTCGAATATTTACAAAGCAAAATTATTGAGAAGAATAATTGCTTGCTCTTAGTAAATACTTGATACCTAAGAGAGCCGAGGTTGGGGAAGTCCATAGGATTAGCAAAGTGGGACAACGCTCTACCACATAATCAAAGATACCACTTCAGGTTAATATGCTTATGGAGTACGCACGACACCCTATACATTCAACTACGTCCAAAGGAAGATTTTTTTTTCCAATAGAATTATTTTTCGATCTTAATGTTTTGATGTTGTTTGATTTCTAATTGAGTTATATAAAAATTTTAAGTTTTTACATTAATATTTTTGAAATTAACATAATTTTTATTTTATTTTATTTTTAATGGTATTTTAGAAGTTTTTTTAAGATTTTAAATTGATATAAAAATTTCAGAGAACTTTCTTAAGAAAATAAAAATGGTTAGGTTTTGGGGTAAAACTTGAAACTAATATTAATTAATTTTCTTTTTTCCACTAACTTAGAATAAACATGTTAGTAGTACAAAATCCCAAAACATTTAGTAAAGGCAAAAATATATGTCTTTGTAAAATATAGTGGGCCAATTTTCCACCTTTAAAATTAAAATAAAAACGCCTTATCGTTAACACTATATCTTTTCCCCCCAGATGTGGGTGTCCATCATGCATGAATGGCAGGTGGCCATTAAGGCTTTCCCGCGCCTCTATACCTGTCTCAAGGCCGAGGCAGCGAGCAGGTACAAGACAGCGATGGCGATAAGAAACTATTCAATGCTTCAGGCAAACGACATTAAGGAATGGCAGAGCACGGTCGAGGTTGCATTTAAGTCGAGCAAGCCTGCTCCGGTCTCGAGGAGATCTGGTGTAATGGAGTCTGGTACGAGGCATTTGGTGAGGGCGAAGTCCTGGTTATATACCAACACCGCTCAGACCTGCAATGTTCAGGGAATGTTGTTTGAAGTGGGAGGCGGGCAAAATATTGCTCTGCAATATTGTCTCAAGGAAACTAAGCAGAGTCTCAAGGCGCTCACGTTGGAAACAGTTATGCGTCGAAGGGGCGTGCCTCGCCGCGGTGGTCGTTCAGGGGTTCGCTATGGGATTGAAGGGGAGGAACCGCACCCAATAGCACCTATGGCAGCCATTTCCCCCTCATCATCCAGCTCTGAGGAGGAATTTTTGCTATTGCCGGATTCCTATCAGTCTTTCCGCCTCCGCATTCCCAGAGGGATCCTTCAGTCGGATGTTATGGTCAATTTCTCTGTGTATCTTTCAGAAGCGCCTCCAATTAACCCCTCATGGTCCTCCCCTGCTTCCGACAGTCTCCAGAGCAGCGAAATTCTTCTGGGGGATATGCAAGGAAGAGTGCATAGGATGCCCCGTCCGCGGGCACCCATAGAACAAGTCGATCAGCCTCAGCAGGCTCAGAACCAGGCAAACTCAATTCGTGATGAATCAGTGCAAGAAATTCAGCCATTAATAAACTGTGTCCAGAATAGGAATGCGGAACAGGATTCAGCTCATCTGGGTTCGGAGGGGCATCTTCAGGTGGATGAGGAGTCTGTCATATGGCTTGATCCGCCCAGCCCGATGCAAAGGCAACCGCCAACATCGCCAAGTTACCCTACCTGAATATGTTCGTAGGCGTTTCTCCAGGTTTTTGCATTTTTGTATTTTTGCTCTTGTCTTTGTTGGTCAAATCCTCAATCTCGCTCAGTTCCTGTTCTCAGCCCTACAGTGGCAGCTTGTTAAAAGTTCGAGTCAGCAAGGTAATAGAGTCTGTTTTTGGCCATCCAGAACTGTAATGTTGTCCAAGGGGCTCATTTGGACAATCATTGTAATGCTGTCTCAGAGGTCTGCTAGTCTGTCCCAGTTGTCTCTTTTAGACGGTGGCCTCGTCCCCCTTGGTTGCTGTAAATTATGTAAATATTTCTCTTGCTTAATATAGAAGTTACTTTTACCCAGAAAAAAAACACTATATCTTTTCCCAAAAGTTTGTTTTGAATTTCTCTATTTTGATGTAATTATGATATTTATAATAGTAAATTATGTATATTCAAAATTTGCCTTCTTTAAAATAAAAATAAAAGCTCTTTATAGTTAACACCATATAGTTTCCCAATACTTTGTTTTCCATTTTTATATAATTTGTTTTAAGTTTTTATATTTTGATGTAACTAAGTCATGATGTTATGTTCTATCCCTTTGCTATATGTTTATGTCAAAGTTATGTGCATATTTTGTCCCTCTCATTTCATTAAATAGTGTGTTTTTCCTTTAGTAACATTGGTTAAAAATCGAAGACCAAGATAAAACAAAGAATGGTAAGAAAGTGACCATACGGTAAATTCGATTCAAGTATGTACGCAAACCATGATATCTATAAAAAGGATAGTGTTTCTTTTAAGTAGGATAAATAGGTCCAGAATAAATATATTTCTCTCAAAAATAGAGACAACTATACTTGGTAGATTGCAGAAAAAGTTTGTGATAAATACACGATGAACATTTGTTATTTTTAAGGAAGGACAATTACCTCTAATTTTGTTTAATGGTTCTACTCCAACATATCAAGAAAACATTATTGCCGGAAGTGCGGTGTCCATTATGACTACTAGTTTTTTAATCCATATAATTTATAATGATTTTTATTTATGTAATCTCCACAATAGTTTTCAATTTAATTCTAACCTTTTATACATGTACAAATGATTTTATGGATATTGAATATTCAATTTATTTAGATCTACATGATAATAGTAAGCATTTGAAGTATGGTCCTCAACCATTTATTAAATTTAAGTATTATCAATTGAAAATTTACTTAATCAATTAAACATGAAATCTAAGATTATGAAAGAGATTTTCAATTTGAAAAATAAAAAATTATAATATAAAATTCTAAAATTTAAAAATATTAATCACTTTAATTTTACTTCCACTTATGACTATTGTTTCTTATTTAATAATAAATCAAAATCACATTATAAGAAATTTATTTTTTCCTCTTATACACAATAATATAGAGAGTTTATATAAACCTTACCATGTCTTGATGAAGTGATTGATTTCCATCATTGAATTGATTTTATTATCTATATAGTATTTTTTTTGCAAAGTCTATCATTAAATTTATATGTTGTTTGTTTGGGGCAATTTTCTTTTATTAGGCTTAATAAAATAATATATCTTTCTTTAATCTTAAGGCAACTCAATTAGTGATAGTTGTGAAAATGAAATCTTATATGCAAAAAAAATTCAAATTCAAATTCTTAATTCACTTGGTAGACTATATATATATATATATATAAATATAAATTCCTAAAACTAATAGTTAAAATCCACATATTGTCAAACAAGTACAAAATCATCCCAATTACCTAGCACTCCTAAAACAACATATATCTCTCGTTTTTTATATATTTTTTACTTCCCATTTTAAACGTTGATGTGCCTTTCCATGTGAGCGCCATTTTGTTGGTTTGCATCAATTTCCAAAATCCCAACTATTTGAATCTCTGAATGGCATAATGAAGTGTGTTCGCCATCAAAATGTAGTCACAATGAGCCAGTATTACTTGTTAGACATGTTTAGCAGCAATATGTGTACGAAGGATCCGTGTATGTCGACATGCATGAAGAGTTACACTTTTCAGTGTGTAGCTTATCATAGTGGGTTTTATATTTATGGGTGTGTTGATGGGTAAAATAAATTTTCATTATACCTTTCTCTTATGGTAGTGGGTGGGTTAGTATTGGTTAGGTTAGTATCATTGTTTTAAATATATGTGGATCAAATATTATATTTCTTAACTTCAACAACGTGTGATTAACGTATGCCCCAGTTGTGAAGTTGTTAGATGGAATGGATTCTTTGTTAAATGGAATTTATTTTTATTTTTTGCGGGTTTTTTTTTTTTTTTATAAAGATTTTGATAATGTTGACACTTAATCAAAGAGATTGGGTGTACAACTGTAATTAATGTAAATAAATAATATAGAAGATAGAGAGTCATCGAGAGATGAACCGAATAGTCACTTCCTCTTGTATATAATAATGAACAACCTGAATGAATAAAATGAGTTCTGATTTGAGGAGTTACCTCCTGGTCTAACATGGTATCAGAGCAACCGCCATTTTTTGGCTTCCTTTTTAATTTGTAATTCCTATTTTGTTTTTTCTTTGTTTTGCATCTTTTGCAAACTGACATTTCTGTAAAATCCCTGTGAAATCTCCTTTATCGTTAAATACATTCATTGAAATGTGTTGCATTGGAGCTAGCTGTTGAAGCCGAAGGTGCTATAATGACTTGGATTTCCTCCTGCTCTGAGTATGGTATATATACCCTTTCGCGTTGAAGAACCATATATCCTTTTTCGTACTCACATATATCATTTTTCGTATTCCCTTGAGCTGGATCTCAAGTATTATAAACTCATATATATAAATATCGTTGGGTCCACCTTTTAATTGTATATCGCAAATCTCTTGCCCCGATCAATACTGCTACATGTTTGTGATGCGATCATACCCTTCATTAAACCCACTCGGACACAGTTCCTGAGGTTTCACTTTATCTGGCTTATTCTCTGTCGTTGATCTCAACCTCTAGATCTGATGGCTAACATTGATTTTGGGGGGGGACCACTTGCATAGCGGTTACCCACCTAAAAAATTCCTTTTAATCTCCACCATTGATGATCACCTCCAAATCCGACGGTTTATAGCAATTTCGGGTGCATTAGTTGCATGAGAGTTACTCGCCCGATACGAGCGATTTTTCTCTCTCCCCTAATCGCTATGTGTCAATCGCTTAATGGAATCAGGCGCTCCCCTGTCAATACCACTTACCATTTTTTATCCGCCCAAAATCCCGCTTATAACCTGAAATCTACCTTTAACTGTGGTTATCGCCCCGACTTGTTTTTTATTGCGATAGTCGTTGATCGCTTACCATCAACGGCCCTCCTCTGTTCATCTCCTCTACTCATCTCCTCCATTCATCTCCCCCGCTCATCTCCGTCGTTCATCTCTGCCATACAGAGCAACAAAATAACTATAGCTACAGTCAGACTCTGATATTCGGGTGAATGTTGAATGTTGTTAAGTTGAACATTGTTGGTATAACAATCATTTTACAAGTAAAATTTTGCAGCAGCAATATTTTTCTCCACTGTACACAGATTTTACAATGCATTCAATTATATCTATTGTGGGAGTAGTTCTCAATGGAAAGGAGAATTATCTTGAATGGTAGCGCAAAATCCAACACAATCTCATTTTTAATGAGCTATGGAAAGGAGTGTGTGTTGGAGAAGGAGACCGAGCACCAGTCCAACCTACCTCAGACAAGGAGCTTGCCATTTGGGAAAATAAGAACAAAAAAGCCTATGCATTAATTGCAGCATCAGTAAGTGAAGAGGTGATTCGACACATTTCACCATTTCCAAATGCATTTAAAGCCTTACAAAAGCTGAAGGAACTCTATGACTCACACTATGCACTTGAAGTTGTTCAACTCATGATTAAACTCTTCACCCTTGAATTACAAAATAACAATCCTCTTACTCTTGCATCTAAAGTAAAATATATAATGCATGAAATCATAGTCACTAAGGTTGAATTGGATATTCCTCTGATCGCTTTTCTCAAGGCACTTTTTCCTACTTACTCCAATTATCTTGAGTCATTGCAAGAAAATGGAAATCTCAAAGATATTACCTTTGACTCCCTTGTGAAAAAAATTGTTGAAAGAGAGAAAGCTTTCGGAAAGAATACAACCCATGAATCTTATGAAGAGGCTATGTGCCTTGCTCATAAAGAAAAGAATCTTGCCCATGATTCTTCTAGAGGAAGAGGTGGTCGAAGAGGAAGAGGAAGATATTTTAGAGGCAGGGGCGGTAGACACTCTCAAGGAGAAAATTCAGATTTGCACTAGATACTGAAAAAGAAATGGATCACATGATGCCTCCACATGCAAGTAACATTCAGACAAAATTGAGCAGCAAAGAAACCAACCCAAAGGTAAAACTAACGACATAGACAAAGGTAAAGCACCTGAATTTGCTCATTATGTTGTGGCACAATGTAATATTGGAGTAAATGAAGAATTTTTTAATGCTTCACTTGCTTCTTTGAAAAATGATTAGTTGCTTGATTCAGGGACAACTTGCCACATGACTCATAGAAAAGATTTTTTTAAAGAATTTACTGACAATGTTGATGGAGCAGTATACTTTGCAGACCAATCAAAACTCAAGCCATCAGGGCTTGGCACAGACAGGCTTAAATTGCCTAGTCTTCCAGACTTTCTTCTGCATCATGTTCTATATCTCCCACAGCTGAGAAGAAACTTTTTGTCCTTGGTCCACATCCGCTAGCAAGGTCACTCCATTAATATGTTTGATGGCAAGCTTGAGGTGACAAAAGCATCTGACCACTCACTTGTCATGATGGGGATAGAAGAAGAAAGGCTTCTCAAGCTACAGGGTACCTCTGCTCGTGCACAACATTTCTCATACAATTCTCATTATGAAGAAGGTACATTTCCATCATGTTTATTATGGCATGCTAGATTTGGACACTTGAACTATGATAGCCTCCACTTGTTGAAGAAAACCGGTGTTACTGGTTTGCCTACAATTCCTAGGAAGCTTAAGCAATGTGATGCTTGCATTCTAGGAAAGCATAGCAAACATTCCTTTCACGATTCACACCCCAGAGCACATAGAAAACTTGAACTCATTCATTCAGATTTATGTGTTCCAATGCTTGTCACTTCTGCAAATGGAAATAAATATATGATGACATTTATTGATGACTACACTAGAATGTGTTGGGTTTATTTATTGAAGAACAAATTTGATGCTTTTCAAACATTCAAGAACTTTCATGCATAGATTGAAAATGATGCACAATCTCATATTGGCTCCATTCGCACTGATAATGGAAAAGGATACACTTCAAATGAATTTTAAAACTATCTTCGCCAACATGGGATCAAACATCAAACAATTGTTCTTTATAATCCCCAACAGAATGGTGTAGCTGAAAGAATGAATAGGTCAATCTTAAATATGGTATGCTCCATGTTGTTCTTTAAAAATGTAAAAATGATGTTTTGGGCTGATGCAGTTCTATGTGCTGTATATATAAAGAATAGATGTCCATCTAATGCTATCAGAAACAAGACTCCTTAAGAAATGTGGTATGGGCACATTCCTTCGGTAAAGCATCTCAGGGTCTTTGGTTCCACCTGTTATGCCTTGATACCAAAGGTACATAGAAACAGACTTTGTGTAAGAAGTCGTAAGTGTATCTTCCTGGGGTATTGAAACACCTCCGCAAAATACCGTATCTATGATGAAGTCAAAAAAAAATTGTTGTATCTAGAGATGTAATATTTCTTGAATCATCCAAAACTAACAATGTTGTTGAAAGACAACTTGATCAATTGGATAGATTCACAAATGCAAAATGATTTCAAGAATTTGATAATCAAATTCCACATCTTGAAGGGGGGATTCAATTATATCTATTGTGGGAGTAGTTCTCAATGGAAAGGAGAATTATCTTGAATGGTCGCGGAAAATCCAACACACTCTCATTTTTAATGAGCTATGGAAAGGATTGTGTGTTGGAGAAGGAGACGAAGTGCCAGTCCAACCTACCTCGGACAAGGAGCTTTCCATTTGGGAAAATAAGAACAGAAAAGCCTATGCATTGATTGCAGCATCAGTAAGTGAAGAGGTGAGTCGACACGTTTCACCATTTTCAAATGCATTTGAAGCCTTACAAAAGCTAAAGGAACTCTATGACTCACACTATGCACTTGAAGTTGTTGAACTCATGATTAAACTCTTCACCCTTGAATTACAAAATAACAATCCTCTTACTGTTGCATCTAAAGTAAAATCTATAATGCATGATACCAAAGTCACTAAGGTTGAATTGGATATTCCTCTGATCGCTTTTCTCAAGGCACTTTATCCTACTTACTCCAATTATCTTGAGTTATTGCAAGCAGATGGAAATCTCAAAGATATTACTTATGACTCCCTTGTGAAAAAAATTGTTGAAAGAAAGAAAGCTTTTGGAAAGAAGACAACCCATGAATCTTATGAAGAGGCTATGTGCCTTGCTCATAAAGAAAAGAATCTTGTCCGTGATTCTTCCATAGGAAGAGGTGGTCGAAGAGGAAGAGGAAGATATTTTAGAGGCAGGGGTGGCAGACACTCTCAAGGAGAAAAGTCAGATTTGCACTGCATACGCTGCAAAAGAAATGGATCACATGATGCCTCCACATGCAAGTTACCTTGGGACAAAATTGAGTAGCAAAGAAACCAACCCAAAGGTAAAACTAATGACACAGACAAAGGTAAAGCACCTGAATCTACTCATTATGTTGTGGCACAATGTAATATTAGAGTAAATGAAGAATTTTTTAATGCTTCACTTGCTTCTTCGAAAAATGATTGGTTACTTGACTCAGGAACAACTTGCCACATGACTCATAGAAAAGAGTTTTTTAAAGAATTTACTGACAATGTTGATGGAGCAGTATATTTTGCAGACCAATCAAAACTCAAGCCATCAGGGCTTGGCACAGATAGGCTTAAATTGCCTGGTCTTCCAGACTTTCTTCTACATCATGTTCTATATCTCCCACAGCTGAGAAGAAACTTGTTGTCCTTGGTCCACATCCGCCAGCAAGGTCACTCCATTGATATGTTTGATGGCAAGCTTGAGGTGACAAAAGCATCTGACCACTCACTTGTCATGATGGGGATAGAAGAAGAAAGGCTTCTCAAGCTGCAGGGTACCTCTACTCATGCACAACATTTCTCATACAATTCTCATTATGAAGAAGGTACATTTCCATCAGGTTTATTATGACATGCTAGATTTGGACACTTCAACTATGATAGCCTCCGCTTGTTGAATAAAACTCGTGTTGCCGGTTTGCCTACAATTCCTAGGAAGCTTAAGAAATGTGATGCTTGCATTCTAGGAAAGCATAGCAAACATTCCTTTCATGATTCACACCCTAGAGCACATAGAAAACTTGAACTCATTCATTCAGATTTATGTGGTCCAATGCCTGTCTCTTCTGCAAATGGAAATAAATATATGATGACATTTATTGATGACTACACTAGAATGTGTTGGGTTTATTTATTGAAGAACAAATCCGATGCTTTTCAAACATTCAAGAACTTTCATGCATGGATTGAAAATGATGCACAATCTTATATTGGCTCCATTTGCACTGATAATGGAAAAGAATACACTTCAAATGAATTTTAAAACTATCTTCGCCAACATGGGATCAAACATCAAACAACTGTGCTTTATAATCCCCAATAGAATGGTGTAGCTGAAAGAATGAATAGGACAATCTTAAATATGGTACGCTCCATGTTGTTCTTTAAAAATGTAAAAATGATGTTTTGGGCTGATGCAGTTCTATGTGCTGTATATATAAAGAATAGATGTCTATCTAATGCTATCAGAAACAAGACTCCTTATGAAATGTGGAATGGGCACATTCCTTCGGTAAAGCATCTCAGGGTCTTTGGTTCCACCTGTTATGCCTTGATACCAAAGGTACATAGAAACAAACTTTGTGTAAGAAGTCGTAAGTGTATCTTCCTGGGGTATTGAAACACCTCCGCAACATACTGTATCTATGATGAAGTCAACAAAAAATTTGTTGTATCTAGAGATGTAATCTTTCTTGAATCATCCAAAACTAACAATGTTGTTGAAAGGCAACTTTATCGCTTGGATAGATTCACAAATGCAAAATCATTTCAAGAATTTGATAATTAGATTCCACATCTTGAAGGGGGGATTCCTATACTAGATCAATCTGTGAAATATTCTTCTAAATCACTCTCTCCCCTACATGAAACTCCAACAAGAAATGATACTTTGAGTGATGTGATTGATAGAATTGGGAGACTCAATCATGATTCAGTCCCAACTCAATCAATGGAGTAGCCTGAACCATATGAGAAAGGTCCCCCAAAGTGGCTAACAGAGACACTAGAAAGTGTTCGTCCTGATGATGTTGTAAAGACAGGAACTAGAAATTCAAATAGGAAAAATGGAGGTAATGTAGATGACTCTGATTCACCTACTAATATGGATGTTTCTTATGATTGTGAATTCAATTTGTCTACAGATTTTGAACCAACTTCCTTCAAAGAAGTTGCTTCTCATGATGAATGAAGAGAAGCAATGCAAAAGGAGTATGATGCCCTAATAAAGAATGACACTTGGAAGCTGGTTGATCCTCCATTGGGAACTAAACCAATTGGCTGCAAGTGGGTCTATAAGAACAAGTATAAAGTTGATGGCTCACTTGACAAGCACAAAGCCAAGCTTGTGGCAAAAGGTTTTGCACATAAGGAAAGGGTCAATTATAAGGAAACTTTTTCCCCCACAACAAAATGGACTACCATCCAGACACTCTTTGCCCTAGCAGCTCAGAATGGCTGGAAAGTGCATCAAATGGATGTAAAAACTACTTTCTTGAATGGAGATCTAAAAGAAAATGTTTTTATGTCCCAGCCTGAAGGATTTGCTATGAAATATCATGAACATAAAGTATCCAAACTTGTGAAATCCTAGTATGGCCTCAAACAGGCACCACGAGCCTGGTATGAAAAACTGACTAAGCATCATCTGAAACTCAATTTCAAACTTTATGATCTTGATGATGCAACTTTGTTTGTCAAGAAAGTTGGAAAAATAGTTGTATATCTTGTGGTATATGTGGATGATCTTTTGATGACAGATAATAATGAAATCTACATTGCATCCATAAATAAGGAATTGAAGAAAGGTTTTGAAATGACTGATTTGGGCTATGTTCATTACTATCTTGGTATTGAAGTAACTCAACATCCGAAGTCCATATTCCTTTCTCAAAAGAAGTACATTGAAGATCTGTTGAATAGGTTTGGCATGATTGAATGCAATCCTCTAACTACTCCAATGGAACAAAACTTAAAGCTCACATCCATTGAAGGAAAAGAATTTCAGGATGCAACAAATTATAGATAGCGTGTAGGAAGTCTCAACTACCTAACTACTACCAAACCAGACATTTCATTTGGTGTTCAAATCCTCTCCAGATTTATGCAAAAACCTTGTGAGGGACATTGGTCTACTGCAAAAGGAGTTCTAAATTAGTTGAAGGGAACTCAAGACTTTGGAATCAAGTATAAATAGGTGGGTGACTTCAGCTTGATTGGATACTCTGATTTAGACATCGATGGAGACAAAGAAACTGGGGTATCTATGTTAGGTGATGCTATGAGTCTTGGATCAGGAGCTGTCTCCTGGAGATCATGCAAACAATCAGTTCTAGCAGATTCCACAATAGAGGCAGAATATGTGGCAGCGGTTGAGGCAATAAAAGAAATTGTGTGGCTTAGGAAAATTCTTGAAGATTTGCAAGTAAAACAAGTACAATCGACTCCACTCATGATTGACAATACCTCTGCAATAAAGTTGGCCAAAAACCCAAAGTTCCATGATCAAACAAAGCACATCAATACTAAATATCATCTAATTCGACATCATGTCGAGGCCAAAACAATCCATCTCCACCATTGTTCCACCAATGAGCAAATTGCAGACATCTTCACCAAATCACTTGGAAGAGAAAAGCTTGAAAGATTCAGAACGATGCTTGGACTGACCAACATCCCTTCAGATTAAGGGGGTGAATGTAAAATGAGTTCTGATTTGAGGAGTTACCTCTTGGTCTGACAGATAATTATTATTATTATATTTATATTTTAATTTAGTGTGAGTATAAATTAATGATGATTTTATATTATATGTTAGTATCAAGGTAAATTTAGAAAAATCTCAATCTGTTAATTTAGAGAAATTATTAGAAGTATTTACACAAATAATTTGAAAATAGTGTAAGAATATGAAAGTAGATGAATGAATTATCTTTTTTAATGTATAATTTTTATTTAAAGAAAATATGTCTAAATATATTAATTTTGAGTTTCTTATCATTGGTATGTTTTTTTTCATACAAAATATAATGCATACATGTTAGTGTAATCTTTGAATACTTAAATGATGGAATATTGCTACAAAAATTTGTAGAGATATAGAAGATATAATTTTCTTATGCATGGTGATTTTCAAATTTAAGATTATATAAATATAAAGTGATTATATCCTTGAAATTACAAGGCCATCCATTAGTGCAAATTAAAATCTCTTAAAATTATTAAAAAATCTAGTTTTTTAGTAAATTGTAGGTGTTAGACACCTAATCCTCACCATTTCGGTGAGAAATGTGTAATTATGTAAATTAGAGAAGAATTGAAGAGTTGGAATAGGAAAATACTTTGGAATATGAATCCCAAAAGTCACACTCTTCATGTTATATAATCATGTTTATATTAATAGAAATTAACATTTGAAAGTCATTCCTTAGCTTGGCTGACATTGTATGAGAGCCCCAGGCCCAAATTTAGATGTCTCTGCCTTTCTAAGTGCCTAACCTATGCCCATAGGTTTGTCATCAGTTTTTCATTGTCACAGTCCCCAAAAACGTTCCCTTAGCCACCCCTACCAGGTTAGAGACCTGCTTGTGCTCTTTCAGGGTAATGCCTAGGTTTCAGTCAATTGCTCATCCATTGATCTATCGTAATGCCTAAACTCATCTCATCGCGTGATAGTTGGTGAAGCATTCTTGATTTGAAGCCTGTGAATCCATGACCTAGGTTGTTGGTGTATCCTCGTAGCTTTACATAGGCTTTCTCAGGATACAACACCCTCTACACATATATCTTGTATGTCTCGCTTCTCCACATTACCTAGGAAGGAATGAATACCTCTCCCAAACGAGTATCGACGATCCATGGTGTGACCAATATATGGTCCTTGACATGGATTCCAAAGTCAACTTGATCTAGTGCAAGCCATGTTCTAATTGTATCAACAATCTGACCCCCCCAATGACCAGACACTTTCTTTGACCTTCAAGTTAGTTGGCTTCCAGAAAAATCTCTTTCAAAAGCTTGACATATTGGGCTGCAGTTGCAATGGGAACTAAATTGTGTTAGCTAAACAACCGCCAAAATCAAAACATACGTATTGATCTCTAGAATTGTCGAGAAGTCTTGGTGGAAGGCTCATCCACAATGCTTATACATGAATACAAAATGAACATATTGGTTTAATATTGGTTTTGGGTGGTGATGATGTCTCCTTTAAATTTCCTTCAAATCCTCCAAATGGTCATCATAAAGGATGTGTTAATACTAATGTAATATTTATTCCCACTCAACCAAAGGTATAGGAAATTCATGGAAGGGATCACCAGAACATTTCACATTGAGTTTTGTGGGATTATTGTGTCCCGTTTGTATGTCTTTCAATTGGTAATCATAACAGATGTGACATGATTGAGGTGAAATTTACATCCACACAAATTAGAGAAGGAAATTTGATGAAGGGATCACCACCAATTTTCACATTTGTGTAAGTATATATATGGAGTTTTTTCATTGTACCATGACGGAGTTTGAGGCCTTCATAACCTTTCAAGTACTTTAATTATTAAGGAATGTGGTTATTCATTATGGAATTGATGTGTTTTTCTCATTGATTTATGAAGGAGATATTTTCTAGGTATCTATTCCTCCCCTTTCTCTCTTCACCCTTTAACTTTCCAATTCATGTCTAACATCGCACCTCCTTGTAATGTTGCATATAAACACATAGTTTCACATAGACTTAGTAAACTATGTGGAAATTGATAGTGAAACAATTTCGATTAAAGAAACCATTCGATCTCTCTAATTTCAATTGAAAGGTATGAAGTATAAGCTTCATTCCATGGTGGAGTACAAAGGGAACTAAAGCTCCTAGATTATTTGACTCATTAAGAAATTGTGAAAGGGAAGATAGAATCCTTGGTTACATTGTAATTCCATCAAGGCCAACTCAGTGGATTTGCTTTTGGGAATTTTATAATTTAGGGAAAATAAACACATCTAAAAGACATGAAAGTCCTACCAAAAGGCCACCCACCACTAAACATGGAATAAAATTAGAAAAAGAAAGATGAAAAATTTCACATAGAGTCAACACAATGCAATTGTGTCATCATGGCACTAGAATTGAAACGTTGCTTTAGCTACAACTAGTTTTTCACTTTCATTCATAGTATGTATTTATTTGGATATTTTTTTAAGACATTTACTAATAATTCCATTTCGATCACATAAATGTATTTCTTAAATTTAAACTAATATAAGGTATTCTTAAAACTCTTTAATATATATGCAAATATAATTTCAAATTGTATTCTTCTAATTTTTAAATATGAAAATAATAATAATAATAATATCATTATTTTTATTATTATTTAAATAAAATAGAAAGGTAAATAAATTATATAAAATTAATGAAAAAAATTTGAAAACTATTATATTGAAAATATATATAATGTTGTGAAAATATGTTATTGTTTGAAATATTAAAACTTAAAAACTTCAAAGCAAACCATAAAATGAGACTTATAACTTAAAAAAAAACGATAGACTTATAACTTTAAAAAATGATAAATTAATTTAAATTTGGATAAGTGTATGGAACCATTAAAATATTTCTAATATGATCTTTAGAAATAAAATATAGGAATATTTTAACAATGTCTTTTTTTTTCTTAAATATTTCTAAGTATGTCAAGTCTTACTAGCACAACTGGTTGAGGATGGACCTTGTCAGTGTTGGAAAATTTAACTGAGCTCGGTCTACATTAATGTATTTGAGTCATCATAAAATGTACTTGTGAAAAGAATAAAGAAATTAATTTTTATTATCGTATCAATTACTTATTAAAGCATGAGTTTCATGCTTGGGTCATCATTATATTAGTCAAAGTCCCCATTGTGGACTCCTAGGATTAATATTGTGTCTATAGAGTCATTGTACATTTAAAGAGACCCTTCTTGGGCTTTTGAATCATGTAAACAAGTTTATTATTGAGTCAATTTAATTTATGTAACCTCCATACGAATTCATCTTAAGGACACCTATTCACCCTCACTTGGAGCCTATAAATAAAAGGAAGTCAAATTTATTTGAACCATCTCATCTCAAGCGAGTTCGATATTTTTAAGGAAGATGGAGAAGTGTGAAGTGGGTTAAAGAAGTCAAAAGGAAGTGTGAGTCGGGTCAAGTCTAAGGAGAAGAAGAAATTAGAAGTTTTGGAGCTACTCTCTCTTTGTTTTGTGCGCTAGTTTGAGAGACTGGCATCCTCTAAGCATTGTTGCCACCAGTTGCTTCCTCATGCCGTAAGTTTATACATAGTCATAGTTGATTGGGTGGAAGTTTTGTTGCAAAGGAGTTGAATATCTATATGGATGACTTGGTGTAGAGGGAAGGTTTGGTCTTTTCTAGGTTGAAGAGTCTCAAAGAATACCATTGAAGGAAGAGAATTTTTTACTGGGTTTTCCCTCGAGAAGGTTTTATCCCTAGCATAGTGCCTACATATCGTGTCTTCTGTAAATGGTAATTTCTTGATGAAATATAAGACAATGAAGAAGTAAAAGAAGCCAACATAACTCATAAGTAATTATCAAGAAAAAGGAATGAAACCCTAATCTACTTGCTTTGATTTCTCAACATGCTATCATAGCTAAGGAAGGAAAAGTTGAAGATACCTTTGTTGGCATGGATTCTCCCTCTTTGATAAAATACATGAGAATGGGTATCAACTGTTCTTGAAGTTGGAAAATGGATTGAATTTGTACCTCAAAAACATTCTATATGTTCCAAGTTTGGAAAATAATTTTCTTTGTATTTCTTGTTTAGAATATAAAGGGGATAGAGTTTCTTTTGTTGATGGAAAAGTATTGGTTTGGGAGAAAGACTGTAGCATTGATAAATCTAGGGTTGTTAGGTTTGGTGAAGGAAACCTTTATAGAGTTATTACACCACTTGCTCAAGCTTTGGTTCACATGGATATCAATCCCATTAAGCTCTGGTATAGGAGGTATGGTCATCTACATTATAAGGTCATCCCTACTCTTTGCCAATTGGTTCATGGCATCCCCAATATGAAGTTAGATCATGAAGGTATGTGGAAGGGATTCTTTTTGGGAAAGCATAAAAGAAAGCCATTTCCAAATAGTGAAAGTAGGTCTAAAGAGATATTAGACCACATTCATTACGATGTGTGTGGGTCCATGTGTGATAAATTACTTGGAGGTCATCTCTACTAAGTAACATTGATTAATGACCATTATAGAAAGACATGGCTCTAACTTCTCAAAAAAAAAGATGAATTATTCAAAAAGTTCAAGGAATTTAGGGCCGAAGTGGAAACCATAACTGCAAGAAAGATAAAGACTCTAAGGTTTGACAATGCTAGGGAATACACTTCTAAGGAATTGATTGCATATTGTAAGGAAGAAGGAATTCAAAGGGAGCTCAGTTTTGTTATTATCTCGAATAAATTGGAGTGGTCGAAAGTAAGAATTGGTCAATTGAAGAAGGCATTCAAACAATGCTCCTTGATCAATACCTACCAAATTTCCTATGGGGAGAAGCAACCATGACAACCATGTACGTTCAAAATAGAAGTCCTCATATAATTCTTAATAATATAACACTCAAAGAAGTATTCACAAGAAAGAAGTTGACTGTGGATCACCTCCGAATCTTTGGAAGTCCAACATACATACATGTTCCAAAGGACAAGGGAAAGAGGTTGGATTCTACAAGTATCAAGAGAATATTTGTTGGATATAGTCTCTCCTCAAAGTAATATAAAATCTACATTAAGGAAGGAAGGCATATCCAAGTAAGTAGGGATGTCATATTCGATGAAAATCAAGCCTACAAGAAATCAGAGGATATTCCTATCGATTCTAATCATGAAGAAGTTCCAATATTTTAAGAAGAAGATGATCATCATGAAAAACCTACTAAAAATCTAGAAGAAGAAGTACCAAGTGAGCTTATTCAATCTATGGTCATCTAAAGCACAAGGAAAGGCCAAATTGGTTAAAAATTACATTAGAAGATGTTGAAGGACATGAATCTGTGAAAAGAAACTTTAGTGAAAGTAAGATACCGAAAGATATTTTGGTTAGGATGCATATATGACGAAGATAATTGAAGTTGAACCATCTACATTAAATGAAGTTGCTCATCAAGAAGTTTGGAAGAAGGCGATGCAAGAAGAATACCAATCCATTATGAAAAATAGGGTTTGGGAAATCGTTCTTAGACCTAGTGAAAAATCGGTTGTCACCTCCAAATGCATCTATAACATCAAACATGATGTTGATGGAAGTATATACAAGTATAAATATGGATTCATTGCAAGGGGTTTCTCTCAAAAGGAGGGCATTATTTATGAATAAACATTTGCACCCACAAAAAGATACATGGCCATTAGATCTTTGGTTTCGTTGGCTTCTACAATGGGTTGGAATATGCATCAAATGGATGTGAAGAATGCATTTCTGAATGGGAACATTCATGAGGAAGTGTATATCGAACAACCTAAAGGATTTAAAGTTAATAGCAGGGACTCTCATGTTTGCGGACTTAAGAAGGCCCTATAACGTTTGAATCAAGCTCCTGGGGAATGATATGCAAGAATGGATGCATATCTACTTAGAATTGGGTTTGTAAAAAGTTATTTTGATCCAATATTTACATCAAGGTCATGAATAATGAGCCTATCATTAGTCTACTATATGTGGATGATCTATTCATGGTGTGGAGCAAAGAATTCAAGAATGCAAGATGTTGGTAGCTGAATTTGAAATGAAGGATATGGGACTGATGAACTATTACCTGGGTGTAGAAGTATAGCAGAGACATGGGAAAATATATTTGGGCCAAAGAAATTATGTTATCAAGTTGTTTCAAAAATTCAGGATGATGGATTCCAAGCCAATCACTACTCTTATGTCACCAATCTCAAGAAGTTGAGGGCATCTGACTGTAGTCTCATAGATCCTACCTCATGTCATCAGTTTGTGGGCTCCCTAATGTATCTAGTAAATACTAGGCCAGATATATGTTTTGCAGTAAACATTCTTAGTTAGTTTCAGTTGGATCCTCATCGTGATCATTGGATGGTTGGCAAACACATATTGAGGTATCTTTGTGGCACTATACATCATTTCCTAAAGTATGATAGTAAGGAAGTTAAGCTGATTGGTTACACAAATTCTGATTAGGGTGGCAGTGAGATCGATGGAAGGAGCATTACCAGAGGATTTTTTAGTCTAAGAGATGCTATGATCTCATGGACCAGTAGGAACCAAAATCTCGTTGCTTTAAGTAGTGATGAGGCAGAATGTGTGGCTTCATGTGAAGTAGGAAAGGAGTTTGTTTGGTTAAGGAAGCTTCGGAATTTTCTTTTTGAGAAGTCTCTGGCTCCTATTCTGATTATTTGTGACAATAAAAGTTGTATCAACATGTTTGGAGAGCCCATATTTTATGCTAGAATGAAGCATATCAAAAATAAGTCCCACTTTATTAGAAATCTGGTGTAGGATGGGATCATGAAGTTGTAGTGTGTCTTGAGAGATGAATAGGTAGTATACATACTGACAACATCTCTTCCTAATTAGAATTTTGAGTATTAGAGAAGCATGTTTGTTTTAGAAAATATTTTTGATTGTATTGATCATGATAAGAAATTGGAAGAGATTTGTCGAGGCTTTTTGAGTGAAGAATTTCGAGGAAGGACATTGGGTCGAAACTTTGTGTTGATGTCTAGGTCCCAAAGTAAGGAGATTGGCATGGGTCTTAGAGCTCTAACCATGGATACACACCTAAGTCCTTGGGTTGGTGGTTACTAAGTAAGCCTAATGCTACCTAGGGAGGCTGAAATATTGAGTCCACCTTATTCCCAATTGGATAGATTACCCTGGTAAGGAATCTAGTCTGTGGCATTCTAGTGCCTAAACTGTTGAGAGACCAATGGATAGATTTCCCTAGTCAAGAATCTAGTCCATGGAATTGTAGTGCCTAAACTCTTCCTTGTTCATATAGTTTGATATCTTCAATTGTGTTTGTATATTATGAATACCTCTCTAGTTCAGAGGGAGTGTTGGAAAATGTAACTAGGTTTGGTCTACATTAATGTATTTGATTCATCATAGATTGTACTTGTTAAAAGAACAAAGAGAATAATTTTTATTATTGTATCAGTGAATTGTTAAAGCATGGGTTTCATGCTTGGGTCATCATTATATTAGTGAAAGTCCCCATGGTGGACTCCTAGGATTAATATTGAATCAATAGATTCATTGTACATTTAAAGAGACCCTTCTTGGGCTTTTAAATCATCTAAATAGATATATTATTGAGTCAAATGTAATTTATGTAATGTCCCCACCAAGTCAGCCTAGATGAGATAAATTCAGCCTAAGGACACCTATTCTACCTCACTTGGAACCTATAAATAGAAGGAAGGAAGAATTCATTTGGAGAATCTCATCTCAAGCTAGTTTGATATCTCTAAGGAAGTTGGAGAAGTGTGAATTTGGTCAAATAAGTCTAAAGGAAAGGAAAGGTGGGTCAATTCTAAGGATATCAAGGAAATAGAAATTTTGGAGCTACTCTCTCTTTGTTTCATGCCTTAGTTTGAGAGATCAATTTCTTCAAAGTGTTGTTGCTGCCAATTGCTACCTAATGCCGTAACTTGTTGCATAGTCGAAGTTTCTTGGGTGGAAGTGCTGCCGCAAACGAGTCAAATATCTAGAAGGTTGACTTGGTGTGGAGGGAAGGTTTGGTATTTTTCTAGCTTGAAGATTCTCAAAGAATACTATCGGAGGAAGATAATTTTTTACTGGGATTTCCCTCGAGGAGGGTTCTTCCCTAGCATAGTGCCTACATTTTGTGTCTTTTGTTTTGTGATCTTCATACACACATATAAATATGGTAATTTCCTAATGAAATATAAAATAATAGAGAACTAAAGGAAGACAACATAACTCACAATTAATTATCAAGAAAGAGGAATCAAACCCTAATGTACTTGCTTTGATTTCTCAACAGTTAGCAAGGAGACCTAGTATCAAACCTCACAGGTGGTGTTTGTGCTTTGTGCTAGGGGAGGAGACATGCTAAAAAATCCAGTCAGCCTAGGGCTAGTGTGGCCCAGGCCAAGTGTGATCCCTGAGTGACTTTGAAGGATTAGATGCCCCTTGCTTGCAACTCCTCAAGCCACAGGTCAATCCTAAAGGATCACAAACAACTTGACAAAAAAAATATTTCCAAGGTATAAATAATAGATTCAAGCTTTTTTTGTTGTAGGCAGTGGTCACGGTAATGATTTATCTCTAATTAAAATATCCTTCCTAGATTACTTGGAACCCCAAATAAATCCCCTCTTTTTTTGGAAAATGATCTCAGGCCCTCCTAAAATTTAGTTTTCAATTTTTAACACTTGGCATTGATTTTCTATGATTGTAATGGTCTTCATGTACAATTTTCTCACATTCATGATATGGCATGTCCTTGATTATTTTGTTAAATGTGTCCATTTACAACATTTTCTTTCGATGTTGCTTGATCAATCTGTCAATAATTCAACAGTAAGATCACTCTGTCTCTCATTCAACTGTAATATGAAAATCTTGTCTCTTTCTAATAATTTAAGAAGTTATTCATGTCTTATTACTCTATATTGCATATCAATATTAGATTGGAAATGGATGCTACCAAATCTTTGATTATGTAGCATCCCTACCTTAATTTAATTTGCACATTATAATGTGTTTATAACTCTTCATATCACATGTTGAATCACATATATGCCTTGATATTTACATTTGGCTTGGATTAATGCATGGTTAATATTTTATTGTTTATTAACTTTGTATTATATGCACCTGTTTACTATTACAAATGGTTTAATCCCTATCCACGATATACCATAATTTTGAACATATGTGTCTTGGTTTAATTTATTGTTTGGATGAATCACTTAGGACTATAAGTCTATTTCCTTGTATGTGGTCATATTCAGAAAGTTCTAGATTTGTAGTTATCAGGAATGAAGTTTTCAAACTAAATGTCATGGTTTTACGGGTGATTTGGTGTGCTTGCCACACATGGTAATACTAATTCCTGCCAACTGTATCCAATCCACCACTCATGGTCACTTGTACCTTGACCCCATTATTCCATTTGTACTATCTTCTCCCTTGTCAATGTCTCACTTAATTCCATGGGGTTTCGAGGATACCAACAACTGATCATCTCATTATTTCCTTCATACTTCGTAGAATTCTCCACAAGCTATGGTTTGGTAACACACTTGTTTCATGTTTTCCTCTGTTTTGCCATAAATCCTAGTAGAAACCCTCTTGAATTCTAGCCATGTTATGACCTATCTAATTGGAAGTCATTAGGTCAGAAATGGTAGAGGGATAAGATGAATGTGTAGATCTATTTCACAAATTTGGCTGGTGGTATTGTCTGCAACTATTCCTGTGTTTTAGTAAAAGGGTTGTCACAAATTTTTCTTCTACATTAAACGGGAAGAAATCCCTAGTGGGTGATCTGGATATTGTTGTAGATGTTAATTTTATTGCAGAGGCTACTCATCTCTCTCTCAAGGGAGAGAAATGGTCCAAAAAATGTGAAGTACATGACATCTCATGGAAGATACTTTTTTCCAATAACAACTATGTTTATCATGTGAAAGGTATGCTCATTTCTTCTCTAAAACTGAAATGGAACAATTTAGTCATTTTGTTGCGTCATTATGTTACATGTCAAGGGCGATATAGTTTGGTTTTTGTCTATGATATAAGGTTATGAATGGAATTTATTGGCCATAAGATTAATTTTCCCTTTTATTTATATAAAAACTTGACTAAAATATCTCACACATACTAGTCACGCCACAAGATTTCTAAAATATCACTCTTTCATCACAGTCTCTATATTTTGGTTAAACACCAATTGGAAAATGCATGGGACAATTGGAACTATTTCATTGAGAAAAATGGTTTTAATAAACCTAAACCCCTTGAATATTTTGATTATCCAAGTCCCTCTACACCTAATGCTCCTTTGGATAGTCCTATTCAGTCAACATCTCATCATTCATTGCTGAATACTTATGATAAACCATCTCTTGAACTAGAACCTTAGGTTTCAAACGATAATAGAAGTGAAACCCTCAGACCTGTCCGTGTTCATTTAAAGCGAAACATTGCCAAGTGGACCATTATCTATCATATGGAATTGAAAAAGGAAATTATAAGTACAAAGGAGAACAAATTATCAAGGTTTAGTCAACAACACAAACCTGTAGCTACAATAGTTGCACATGAGGAAGAGATTAGTCACACAGAAATAAATACTCAATCTAAAGTTAAAATTGGACAAATTCCAAGGAAAATTGTTCAAGCCAGGAAGACCAGGCATATTAACACCCTTAAAAAGTAAGTGTTTATGGACTTAGAGACTCCACTTGATCCTTCAACCAAGAAAACCAAACCTTATGTTAAAGATTATGTAGAATGCGGTAAACTTGAGTCTGATTCCAATAGAAACACCGCCTGATGTTAATAGAAACATCAATGGGACTTCTCACAGTCCTTCTAATTCCAATCCCTCCTTGTTGAACATGTATTGGCATCAACAAAAAAATTTCACTATGCCATATCTTAATGCTCGTATACACTAGTTAATAAAGGAAAATTAACAACTCAGAGATTCGTGTTGAGCTAGGGAAACAAACAAGGAACAAAAATCTTCTACTGTTGAAAATAAACCACATGATAAAGATACACATGTTATCATCTAGTCATCGAAGGTCAAAGTTGTTAGATGATCTGATATGGATGACTCTAGTCTTGATAAGTAAAATATTTTATTGTAATTTATGATCGATATTTTTGAAGTTTCTGAGGTATGTCTCAATTTGATTTATTTTACTAAAGTTAATAAAGGAGTTGCTACAAAATCAAGGATTTTGTAGCAACCTTATCTTATTGTCAATACTATCTTTAATTTTGGTTTGGTTGTTACAACATGTCCTTCATATTTATTGAATGTTGGTTTTGGATCCTACGAAGAAGGTTATTCTCGATTGACTTGTACATGTTATGAGTTGTCCATGGATTCCCTATTAGCCATTTGTCCTTTTCTTTTACATATTACAATTTGGCCAACATGATATAAAAATAGTGGGAATTATCATTGTAATAGAAGGTTAGAGACTTTTTAGGAATAATTTTTTTTCATACAATTCGTTTTGTCTACCTATATAAAAGCATTATATTTCCTACAATAGGGAGGAGCTACCCATGGTATCAAATAAAGGGTTTTTACAAAAAATAAAGGTTTTATAACTATATGTCACTAGGGAATGTTTTTAATTACACTCTGAGTTGTAAGACTTCACTTTATTCAATTGACTAATTATATATATTTTAATCATTCCATAGTAATTTATATTTATCATCTGTTGGTTTTTGTATAATTTTATTTCTCCAATTATAACAAATAGAAGTTATTGTTTGTGTTTTTTTATTCCATAAATAGTTATTGATTCATTATATTTTTAGTCTTCCTTACATTGATTCAGTTTGTATAATTATTATATGATCAATATCACCTCTAGTGACTTGTGTTGTTAGACAGTTAATCCTCTAAGGGTTGGTGTGGAATGCAAAAAATCACTAGATTCCAAGAGACCACTTCGTATATGAAGACCAAAGGTTAGAAGGAAATGTATAAATATGTAAATCTTGTTAATAGAATGCAATTCATTTTTATCATATTTGGCTATCCACATTCCATGTGTGTTTAACATGGTATCAAAGCGTCAGGTCTGTAGGTCCCTAGTTTAATCTTTTCCTTGAATAAAGATAGTCTGTTTTGCATACAGTTATGAAAATCATTTCAAAAATTCTCCCCGCCATCTCTGTCCATAAGTGGATTAAACTCCTACTGCTGCTCCTACCTGTAGGTGAAAAACACATTTTAGAAACATGTCTCGCTGACCTGAAAAACATTTTTTCTTTAAATTATGTTCTTTAAATTGCAAATCGGAGATTGATAACGTGAAGTGAAAGGCTTTAATATTTGTTTATAATATCCCTGATCACCGAAAGGTGATATAATGCATGCAAACCTTTTAAATTCGTTTTCAAACTATGCGCCTCATTTAATACATCACAATCGGGGAATGGGTTTAGGCTTTATTACCGTGCGACTGTGATTTCGCCAATCGCCGATTGTGATATGCCTTTTTGCATCGGAGGATTCGAGTATGCCTTTTAATCATGTGTTGAATGTTATTGCCAATTGCCTATGGTGATAACTTTATCACATCAGAGAAATGGGGAAGGCTCTTTTGGATTGTTGCTTTGACATTTTCCCTTTCCCAATATCTGATTGTGATATGCTTTTTGGATCAGAGAGAATGGATGTGTCATTATATATATTTTCCCTTGTTATTGCGATATGCGATCTTCCGATCGTTTTATCGCAATAACGAAGAGTTTTATAATAGTTTTAAAGCCACATTTTATTTCTTTTCAAAAGGTTCTTAAAGTATATCATTTTCATTAAACCTTTTGTTAAGGGTTTTCTAATGATGGGTTAATACCAATTTATTCACACATCTAAGTTTAAGAGGGACCCATTTCATATTATGATTTTGTATAAAAAAATTATGTAATGGGGGGTTGTACAACACAACAATTGGCGATTCACTGGGAGAAACAGTTATCTCTGAAAAATTAATTAAAATACTTAAACTTTCTTAATCTGGAAACGTTACCTGATAGAGAAAATCTAATATAACTAGATAAACATAGATTCTGAAAGTAATGTTTAACTATTTCTGATATTTTCTTCTCCTTTCTAATAGGGCACAACTTGATATTTTTCTTAATTCCTTGAATTTCCTTTCGCTGTCCTAACTCAGTAAGATAACTTATGGACTTTTCTTTGCAATATACCAAGGACCAACAACCTTCTAGCCAATCCATCCCTATTAATACATCATATGAGCCTAGGGGAAGAATATTCAGATTGACCTGGATAGACTATTCTGAAATTATAATAGGGCGGTTTTCTGTTTGGGCTGGCACCTTTATTTTGGTACCAGTGTCTAGTTGAACTCGCCATGATTGTTTGTATTTACTACTTTGCAGTTGACATCTTTCTACTGCTTTAGGAATAATATAACTCAGGCTAGCACCTGGACCAAATAAAATAGAAACAGATTGACCAACAATCATACCTTCGCATTCGATCATGGTGGGTTGATATTTAGCCTGATGATTGTCCAAAGCCACATTAATCCTGGGCATGCTCCTTCCAATATCCCCTACCATAGAGGCTTCTTGCATGTTAGAAATTTGCTTAGTATGAGCTCTCTACGGGAAGTTTTTGTAATAATGTGCTTCTCCGCATCCCCAACATTGTAGTGTCAGTTTTACTAGCTATTCAGTAAAAGTCCTGCTAATTCCTTTAGGTTGTCTATTTTCATTGAATGTCTAAGTCCTGGGTGGGTTTCTTGAAAACTTTCCAAAAGTCCTTTGTTGATTGTTTCTGCCATGCATGATTTTTGGATCTCTGTTTGGTGCCAAATCCCTCATTTTCTTGGTAGCAACTCCATTAGATCCTTCATTTTTCTGCTTCATCTTTTGATAACAGATGTGAGCCTTCCGAACCGCACCATCCATGGTTCTGGGGTAGTCAAATTCTAATTTCTCCTTCATCAAGTTGGGAAAACTGCTAATAAGCCATTGGATCTTAGCTTTCTCTTTTTGCATATATGGGATGTAACGCAACAAGGAAGTAAAGCGTGCTACGTATTCATCCATGGTTAGGGTTCCCAATCCCAATTCATGGAACTCTTTTTCTTTTTTGTCATAATAACGTTCTGTTAAATATTTGTCTTTAAAGTATTTCTGAAATTCTTGCCATGTTACTTGCTCCTCATCAATCTTCTTAGGGTTTTAATTTCTTCCCTCTAGAGGGTGGCTTTTCCTCGTAATCGGTACACTACCAATCTTTCTTTAAGTTTTTTAGTATATTCATAAATCTGGAAGTATGTATCCATGTCTATCAGATAAGCTTCTGCCGCTTCTTCTGACTCTCCTTCTAATAGTGAGGGTCTGATTTTTTTGAGCTCGCCTTGTAGTTATATCTTTGGTCTTTTTGGATTTCTTTGGTTAAAAACATTATCTGAATGCCCTTCATATTCTTCTTTGTGACCCTCCACAAATTCTACCTAATCTTCTTCATTATGAGCAGTTGGGGTCTTTTCCCTATTTTCTGTACTAGGATCTAGTCCTCTTTGATTTTGCCGATCTGACAAAATTTTAAGAATCTTTTCCTGCTCCTGTCGTAAACGTTCATTGTCTGATCTTAGGTTCATCATTTCTGCTCGAAGCTGTTGTACTGTCTCAAGTAAGGCAGCATTAGCCTGTCTCGATTCTTCTCCCAATTGCACCCATAATTCTTGGTTGGCTTCTACATAATGTACCTCCGGCTGGCTCGATGATCTGGGACTCCTATGCATTTTACTCTTGATGCTAATTCACCTTCTCTCTCTCTTTCTCTGTGTTTACAATTAGTCAAAACTCAGTTTATTTTGCTATTTATATATATATATATATATATATATATATATATATATATATATATATTAATTATAGGAACATCACAACTTAATTGACTGTTAAAACAACCCAGAAGCCTCAGTGTACGAATCTGGGCTCTGATACCATTTGTAACACCCCGAAATAAATAAATAAAAAGTTTTTATTTATCCTCCTTAATTACCATGTTTATGTGTCACCTTAACCCAATCAATGCGATGTGTAAACAAAAGGGAAGGGTCATGAATGACTCTCACATTTGGTGCATATTAAGGGAATTAATTGGCACACAGGAATTCCTACATGGCTATCTAAACCAAGCCATGGATATGTGCCACCTACTCGCACCTTGATAGAGGTGATGGCTCCTCTGCTTGGGTGAATAATGCAGAGGTAAGTATGGCATGCTGCGTATGGTCAGCGCAGGTGACTTGGTAGGGGAATTTAACCTAAAATGAAAACCTAACATGACTTTTCATCTCATTTTGCACTGTTTGTGAGGAGAGAACACAATTCTGATAGCAGGCAGGGTATAAACAATGGAATGAGGGTTTACCTCCTCCTGAGTGATTGTTATTTTTTAGTTTCAGAGGCAAACGATTGATGGAAAAGACAAGGAGGTAAGCTAACCAGCTCTGCTCTCTGCTTGGGAAAATGTAGCTACCATATTCCTTCATAGCTTAATACAATGTTTGATGTAGGTATGGTCTGGTGGACAGTCTAGGACTCTTCCTTGACCCCAAGAGCCAAATAGAGATGTGCTTCTATTGTCGAGGTCAGGTTCTTTCTAAACTGGAACACCCTTATAGTTTTTATCTCTTCTCTGGTATGTAAGTATAATGATTGCTGTTGGTTTCCAGGTACGTGGTGCTTCAACAGTGGCATCATTTCCCTGAGGTAAAATCCTCACATGCTTTTCCATTAGGCATTCTCTATCATTATTCAACCCAAAGTCTATTTCTAATAGGTTTTCTAGATGCTTTCACATGTATAGTTAGAACCTATTGTTGGGGTTGAAGAGTCTTTTGGGAGGCACTAAACCTAAGCCACGTTGTTTTGCTATCTACAGGTCAGTTGTTTTTCCTCAATCAGCCCTCTACTTGTTAAGTTTCTAGCTCGGCTCCATGATGAGGTGGGAGGGTTTGGTGGCTCTTGGCACAATCAAACCATCACCACAATCCGAAGTCCGCGAGGGTTTTCTTAGGGAATGGAGGTTATAGCAACTAAATGCACCCGGTTGGGTTTGCAGTGAGAGCTTAAAACAGTATTTTTGAATGTTTCTTTGAACTCTTCAATAGTATGGTTACGGCATACATTGCCTATTATGACTCTATGAATCATTTTGTATGTATTAAGTGTTGGATAAGTTATGGACCGTTTGCCAAGTCTTGGCCCTTACCCAGTATGTTGTAGGTGACATTTTTATTGAAGTTTGTAAGTAAATTGTATAAAGGTGGAATGAATGAGCCGAGATTTAGAACATAAGAATACTTAGAATAGATATATATATATATAGATATATATATATATATATATATATATATATATATATATATATATATATATATAATATATATATATATATATATATATATATATATATATATATATATATATATATATATATATATTTATGTATATTTTAGTTCTTGAATTTCTCAGAGATTTATACTTCTTTTAATCATGGTTTTGTTACCTGTTTGTGCGTTGTAATAATTCAATGAATGGTCTAGCATATATGCGAATCTTAATTTATTCAGTGGTATTAATACAGGCATGAGTATTGAAATGTGGAAGTATACTCAGTCTTTGCATAAACGTATATATGTATATTTCTTGGTCTCACTCTTGTTTTACCATGAAAGTACTACTACATGAGATTGTAGACCTTCTCGTTTGGAATGCATCGTTATCTTGTTTAATTCTTTTTGGTAAAGTGGTATAAATGTATAGATAGTATAAATTGATTTCCATTCCAGGTTATTTACAGTTTAACAAGTTATGGATAGAAACTGAAACTCTATTGCCATAATAGTAGTAGTTTTTCCTTTTATACAACAGACATTAAATAGGTTCAAGATACTATAGTACTGCTCGGATTAGATTAATCGAATAGTGTAACTAGAGAAAATGTTATGCATCCATTTTCTTCTCTATGATGAACAAGTTTGGTATTCAAATGTTTCCCATAAATTATCAGTATCTAGCTTAAGACAAGAAATGAGATCATTACTCCTATTACATACCATTTTAACTCTAAAAAATAATCAGAATTCCTTGAATACTTATCTATTACGAGTTGTTTATTTCGTGCAAATCAATAATCCTTCTGGAAGGTCTCACCACCCAGCCATGGACCTAGCAATCATGTCCACGGTCCCCCACCGAGCACTTCCTGCTCCTAACTGTGGAAATAAAGACAGTCGGGTATCTTGGGCGTCATGACTATTGTCCAGCCTCAAGTCCCATACCCACACGATTGTTTGGCATAAAATGAAATCTTCCCACTCGTATCACAACCCAGCTCAGGGAGAAACTTCTGCAGCCCCCTTGCTGGCCTTTCCTTTTCCCTTTTGGAGAAAAGTGGTGGCAATTGTTTCCAACTGCTCCAGGAGTTATTATAAGTATTTTTCTTTTCTTCTTGATTCTTTTTAATAATCTGTCCAAAGCCTTTAAAATAATAAATAACAATATTTGTTCTCGCTATTTTAGGCCCAATAGTTTAATAGTAACAAAAAATATAAATGCAATTTAAACTTAGTGAAAATAACTCATGATATCTAGGCGCATGTTACATTAATAAATGTTGATAGGCATCAAAACATCTAACTCATAATCAATCTATATTAACAATTTTTATTAAACAAACATAAAAATTAATCGAATTCTAATTTTTTCAGTATTTATTTTTGGGTAGACTAGCACCTATAAGGGATTTCAACTAGTGACCTATAACAAGCACAGCCTTCACGATCGACCCATTCACCATAAATCCATAGCTCAAGAGGCTTATTATTATTATTAATTATAAACAAGACTAATAAATGAATTAAACATATATACATTTAAAAAAAACATGTAACAAATTCTTAACTATGGAGCTTAAAAACTTTGTTACAATACCATGGGTCAATATCACAATTTATTAATAGCACATACCTAAAAAAACCATTAATCATTTTGACATAACATATCCATAAAATAATTTTTTTAACTAAACAATTTAATTAAAAAATGAAAATGACATAACCACATTTAATATCTTTAATTTATTACTATTACTAAAAATATTTTTAAATATTTCATAAAATTTAAATGACTACTATCCATCTAAAATGATATAATTAAAATTCTAAAATATAATTTTAATTTATTTATATTCAATTCCAACCCCTTTTGAACATATTTATAAAATAAGTATATCATTCGCGATAACTATTTCAGCAGTCCATAAGATTGAGCCGATTTGATTGTGTCATCCAAAATTTCTGCCGCGCCATACTTGAAAGAAAACCCCATATCCAAAAGTTTCTTTGAAGAAGTAGGAACACGAACAACATTATCATCTTCACCGTCGCTTCTGTCATAAAACCAAGTTTCCTCACCTTTTATATCAATATAATTCCACAAAAATATAACAAAAAAAACTTACATGATGGGAGACGCTACTTACTTGAATTTTGGAGTGAAATGTGGATGGAGTTTATGGATGAAAGCTGTTAACTGAGAAATGGTGAGAGAGGAAACACAACAAATATGTCGACCTTGTACTTTTTGTTGCTCCATCAAAAATATATGAGCCTCACATAAATCCTCGATATGAACCAGCGGTACTGATCCCAGAAACGACTCATTCAACTTCAATCCTTCATAATTGCCTGTAACATTTTCAACCGAAATTGTCATGCTGCCCTTAGTGTTTTAAACCAAAGTATTTTACATATTTTTCTGCCAAACCCTCTCCTCAACTCAAATAAAAGTGAGCTATCATTGGCCTGCTCCCTATTACTGGTCTGCTTGTTTCAGCTTTAGAAAGAAGTCCCATAGCAAAGACCTGAACATTTTAACGAACATATAACAAAAAGATTACTTACCTGTAATGGGGTCTAATAATAACCCACATGAATACGGAAATGTTGAGATAATGGCTAGCCCACCAACGTAACCCGATCCAATTGTCACAACCTCCATTTGGCCACTGTTTAACCCATACTCAATGGCTGCTTTCTCTGCCAAAGTCTTGGATATGTAATAGAACTGCACGCATGATAACCACGACCTGTAAGTTACACCATATTTGAGATGCAAATTTAACCATACTACTCACACTGTATATACGTACACTAATAGGGCTGGCTTTCCTGCGCATGAATTCCACTGGAGTCCAGTTTGACTCGTCGAGACTGGACCCAGTAATAAGCTCGCCTTCTTGATTGAGCGGACAAGCTGCTGCCACCGAAGAAGTATAAACCACACGCCTAACCGATTTAGCGCGTGAGCAGGATTTCAATACATTCAATACCCCTTTCAAAGCAGGCTGAACAAAATCATCCTGTCCCATAATTTTATACTTTTTATTAGGATTATCTCTCAAGAGTTTTTGATAAAGACAAGTTAAATTGCATAAATCAAGATGAAAATTAATGAAGACACAAGAAATATAAAATGTATACGCTGTTAAATCCCTTTTAATACCTTTCATGCTTCACAAATCAAATGTTAATAGAAATTTATGCATAAAAAGTACCTCAGAAGGCTTGGAGAAGTCCATAGGACTGGCCACGTCGAACACCCCATCACAGCCCTCCACCGCGGAATCAAAGGCACCCTCTTCGCTTAAATCCGCTTGGAAGAGCTTCAGTCTGTCTGCAGCACCAGGCAGCGACAACAGAGGCCCAGCTTTTGCCTTGTCATCTGCATGCACAAAAATACGAGAATAGCTCAAACCTAATTTCTTATCAGAGAGCGGGGAACAAACTGATTAATTAATAGCAGCTAATTTCTTATCAGATAGCGGCGAAAGAAACTGTATTACATACTAGGGTTCCTGAGGGTGGCGTTAACAGTGTAGCCTCTCTGGAGAAGATTCTTGACGAGCCATGATCCGATATACCCTCCTGCTCCTGTGACGCAAACCATCATGCCCACTTTACCTTCTTGGCCTTGCATTTTTCTGCACACAACAGACCGAATATGATATTGATATGCAAGTTGCAAAATGAGAGGCTGAGTGCAATATAAATATCCAATAACCATCCGGATTGTCAATTCCGAAATTATTCTAAAATCAAACTGAAAATAATGAGTGATTTCAACAAAAATCGAATTCAACCATTCATTTCTTCTCAACGCATTTGGTCATATCAACTCCTCACCTCTTTTCAACGTAATTCGTCATTCACTCAGTACGTTTCTAATTGGTGCATTGTTTTGGCTATTCATGCCTTTGGCATTTTCCATGATTTGTCAAATCTGCAACTTGTTGAAATCTAATTTCAACGCAGCCGTACGCTCCCCAAAACCGCCAGCAAAAACCACAAACCGGTTTAAAGATTTCTCGGACCGCCTACCTGCAGAGAATGGTTTTCGTACACAAGGGCCCGAGAAAATGTGGAGCTGACACATGGTTCAGCCCTGACGTAACGCAACGTCATTTTCTCGGAGGTTAAAGTTCAGCACTTGTTGGTCTTCCGATATTGCCCTCCACCGTCGGATGTGCTCCACTTTCTTCAACCGTTGATTGCCCGAAGCTGCTCCAAACCTGCATACGGCAAATATTAAATTCATAGCGTGGAGTAAATCTAAGTTTTGTTGACCATACGTTTAATTAATGAAATGTCATAGTGGTAGGTAGTATATTGATGTTTTCATATATTGCACGTAAATGTTTTTAATCGGAGGTATGGGCGCATATGCTCATTAACTAAGTATTGTAAGGGATATGGGTACGTAACCTTTTTTATGTTTTTTATGCGTTGACCATTTTTGAGTAATGGTATGTAAAAAGATCATTGACACGAGTTAAAAAAACAGATGAACGAGCCAAGGAAAAATATGCTCGTGGGTTGTAATGGTGGTGGTGTTGATTTTGTAAAACAGAGGTGTAAAAAAAAAAAAACCATGTGTGGTTTTGCACAGCAGTGCATAAAGGAAATGGTGGAGCGAGTTTTTGTAACTCTGTAAGTTTTTTTTTTACAGTAGTATGTAAAATTGTTTTACACCAGTAAATGTGAATGGAGGTTTTACAGCAGTAAATGTTAATGGGAATTTTTCCAGCAGTGTAAATTCTCATATGGAGACACAGTGAATGTTTTTTTTGTTTTAATGAATAGAAATATTTTATGGTGAAATCCTCTGTTCCTCAGTGAAATTTTTTTTAAGTCTTCTGTGCACAAAAGATCCTGGAGCAAAAGAAACAGAGCATTGCCTCTGTGTGTTTGAATATTTGGTTTTTGGTATTTTCCCCATTAAAAATACCCAACAGTGGTATCAGAGCAGGCTTAGGCTCTTTAAAAAAGTTAAAGAAGCTGAAGGGAGAAGGTTGTTGCTGCAGCAAAACTTCTCAGGCAGACAGAAGACTCAGACATCAAAGGATTCAGGTATTTCAAAAGTTTTTTTTGTGTTGCTGAAGAAACAGTCAGTGTTTTAAACACACAGTCAAGGATTTAGAGGCATAGATCAGAATACAAGGAATGGCCAGCACAAGCACTGGTATGGGTTTGTTTAACACCCAGCTCCCACAGTTTAATGGGAAAAACTATGACTACTGGGCAATAACCATGACAGCCCTGTTTGCCTCTCAAGATTTATGGGAAATAGTTGAGGAAGGTTTTGAAGAACCAGCAGATGAAACTGAGTTCAATGCATTAACTCAGGGAGAGAAGGATCTGCTGAAGAACAATAGGAAGAAGGACTCAAAAGCCCGTGTGTTGTTGTATCTAGCAGTAGACCAGAGTGTGTTTCCAAGGTTAGCAGCAGCTAAGACATCAAATGAAGCATGGCAAACCCTCAAGACAGCCTATCAAGGCATGGAGAGAGTGAAGACAGCAAAGCTACAATTGCTGACAAAGGATTTTGACAACTTGAACATGAAGGAGTCAGATAACATTGACTCATTCTTCACTCATGTGATTGGTGTAATCACACAAATGAGAACTCATGGAGAAACCATTGAAGACAGAAGGATTGTGGAGAAAATATTGAGGGTCTTACCCTCAAAGTTTGATGCCATAGTCACCACCATCGAAGAGACAAAGGATCTCTCAAGTTATTCAGTTGATGAGCTACATGCATCACTGATAACACATGAGCAGAGGTTGAGTAGGAATGAAAACTCATCTCTTGAGCAAGCCTTCAAGACCCAAATGTCCTTTGGAAGAGGAAGAGGTCAAGGCAAAGGAAACAAAAGAGGAAGAGACAGAAGCCAGAACAGAGGTGGAAGGAACAGCCCATCAAATGCACAAGGAAGAGGCAGCAATACAAATCAGAACCAAGGCCAAGGCAGCAGCCAACAAAGAGAACAGTGTCATGCTCAAGGACAAAGGTATGATAAATCTAATGTTCAATGCTATTATTGCAAAAAGTATGGACATTATGCAAGTGATTGTAGAAAGAAATAGCATGATATGAACAGTAGACAAAATGCAAATGTTACAAGAGAAAACAGCAGTCAAAATAATGTCCTGTTAGCTTGTAACATGGCTGAAACACATAGTGAAGACATATGGTTTTTAGACTCAGGGTGCAGCAACCATATGACAGGGAATATAGCCCTCTTTTCAGCCTTAAATCAGAATTTGAAATCAGAAGTCACACTAGGAACTGATAGTAAAGTGTCTGTTATGGGAAAAGGAGAAATAAAAATACTTTCAAAGCAAGGAGAAAGGAAAACCATAGCAGATGTATACTATGTCCCCGGAATGAGATGTAATCTCTTGAGTATTGGACAGCTTGTCCATAAGGGCTACAATGTTTTCTTTAAAAATGATGTGTGCACCATCATGGACATACCACCCAGCAAAAGATGCATTGCTGAAGTGAAGATGACAAGGAACAGGATGTTCCCTCTCCGGATCAGGGCAGACATGAAAAACAAAGGTGAAATTGCAGCAGTCACCCAAGAGGCCTTCCAAAGCGTGCCAAAGGATGAAAATTGGTTATGGCACTTGAGATTCGGGCATCTAAATTTTGGAGGTCTGAATTTGTTGAGCAGAAAAGGAATGGTAAAAGGATTACCATTGATAGAGAAACCGGACAGCCTATGTGAAGGCTGCATTTTGGGAAAACAACACAGAGAAAGTTTTCCATCAGGGAAGAGCATAAGGGCAAAGACACCCTTAGAGATTATCCACTCAGATTTGTGTGGACCAATGCAAGCTCCATCATTAGCTGGCAGCCTATATTTCTTGACATTCATTGATGATTTTACAAGAAAGACTTGGATATATTTCCTTAAAAACAAAAGTGAAGTGTTTGAGAAATTCCAAAACTTCAAAGCATTTGTTGAAAACCAAAGCGGGCTGCACATTAAAGTTTTGAGAACTGATAGAGGAGGTGAGTATATCTCAAATGAATTCCTAAAGTTTTGTAGAGAAAATGGAATTCACAAACAGTTTACAGCAAGGTACACTCCGCAGCAAAATGGAGTTGCTGAAAGGAAGAACAGGACCATCATGGATATGGCAAGGAGCATGTTGAAGGCAAAGCATTTGCCAAATGAGTATTGGGATGAAGCTGTACATTGTGCAGTGTATATTTTGAACAGGTGTCCTACAAAAGCAGTGATGAACAAAGTGCCAGAAGAGGCATGGAGTGGGAGAAAGCAAGGAGTCACCCACATGAGAGTTTTCGGGTGTGTGGCCTATGCACACATTCCAGATAAGCTAAGGAGGAAGTTGGACAGCAAAGGGGAGAAATGCATCTTCATTGGATACAGTGATGAATCCAAAGCCTACAGGCTGTACATTCCATCTACCAAGAAGTTCTTTGTCAGCAGGGATGTTCAATTCATTGAAGAAGAAGCTTGGGATGGAAGCATAGAGAAAACAATGAATGTCAAGAACTGTTTGTCTCATGATGAAGATGAAGAGGAAGTGGCTGAAATGCATCCCCAAACAGCAGCGCCAACACAAGGACAGCAAGGAACACCATTGAGGATCAATGAGAGTGCTTCTCCAAGCACACCACAAGGAGGAAATTCAAGTGCATCTTCAAGCACTTGCACACCAAGTGAAAGAGGTAAGAAGTTTAGAAATCTAAGTGAAATTTATGAAGAAGGAATGAATTCCTTATTTGCCTTGTTTTGTCATGTTGATGATCCTATTCATTTCGAAGATGCAATTAAAGATAGGAAATGGATAGAAGCTATGGATGAGGAGATGAATGCCATAGAGAGAAACAAAACATGGGATTTGGTTGAGTTACCAAAAGACAAAGAAGTTATTGGTGTGAAATGGGTCTACAAGACCAAGAGCAATGCTGAAGGCAAGATAGAAAGGCACAAGGCAAGGCTTGTTGTCAAAGGGTACAAGCAGCAATATGGAAGAGATTATGAGGAGACTTTCGCACCGGTTGCAAGAATGGAAACCGTGAGAGCAATGCTGTCCATAGCAGCACAAAACAAATGGAAAGTCTACCAAATGGATGTGAAATCAGCGTTCCTAAATGGAGTGTTAATGGAAGAGGTTTATGTTGAACAGCCTCTCGGCTATGAGAAGAAAGGTGAAGAGCACAAAGTGTGCAAATTGAAGAAAGCTCTTTATGGGCTGAAGCAAGCGCCAAGAGCATGGTACAGCCGGATAGATTCATATCTATTAGATAATGAATTTGACAAATGTGAAGGAGAACCCACAGTCTACATCAAGGAAAAAGATGGTAAAATTTTAATTGTTGTTTTGTATGTTGATGATGTGATTTTCACAGGTAATGATGATCAGCTCATTAAAAATTTTAAATCAGTCATGAAGGATGAATTTGAAATGACTGACATGGGTTTCTTGAGATACTTCTTAGGCATAGAAGTAGATCAAAATGAAAAAGGAATTTTTATATCTCAAGCAAGATATGTAAATCAAGTTCTGGGCAGATTTAACATGCAAGAATGCAAGGCAGCAATCACTCCCACAGTGATGGGATTAAAGCTCAGCAGAGAGGACAGCAGCAAGGATTTTGATCCTAGTTTGTATAAAAGTATTGTGGGCAGCCTTATGTATTTAACAGCTACTAGGCCTGATTTAATGTATGCTGTTAGTTTAATTTCCAGGTTCATGGAGAGGCCAAAGGAGGCACATTGGCAGGCAGCAAAGAGAATTTTGAGGTATGTCAAAGGCACCAAAATGTTTGGAATTTTATATCATGCCTCAGAACATTCAGATTTGGTTGGATACACAGACAGCGATTGGGCTGGAAGTGTAGATGATCGGAAGAGCACTTCCGGTTATGTTTTTAATATGGGCTCAGGAGCCATTTCATGGGCTTCTAAGAAGCAGTCCATTGTAGCATTGTCTACAGCAGAGGCTGAATATGTGGCAGCTACAGCAGCAGCATGTCAAGGAGTTTGGATGAGAAGAATGTTGAGAAGCTTAGGCCAAGAGCAGGCAAAAACGACAGTGATCTTTTGTGACAATAGCTCTGCTATTGCATTGTCAAAGAATTCAGTGTTTCATAAGAGAACGAAACACATTGATACAAGGTTTCACTACATCAGAGAATTGGTGAACAATGGAGAAATTGTCCTAGAACATTGCAGGACTCAAGAACAGGTTGCAGACATCTTGACAAAGCCACTTGATCAGAAGAGCTTTGAATTTTTGAGAAAGTGTCTCGGTATGACCGAATGCCCAGCTGTTGAAATTAAAGGGGAGTGTTGAAATCTAATTTCAACGCAGCCGTACGCTCCCCAAAACTGCCAGCAAAAACCACAAACCGGTTTAAAGATTTCTCGGACCGCCTACCTGCAGAGAATGGTTTTCGTACACAAGGGCCCGAGAAAATGTGGAGCTGACACGTGGTTCAGCCCTGACGTAACGCAACGTCATTTTCTCGGAGGTTAAAGTTCAGCACTTGTTGGTCTTCCGATATTGCCCTCCACCGTCGGATGTGCTCCACTTTCTTCAACCGTTGATTGCCCGAAGCTGCTCCAAACCTGCATACGGCAAATATTAAATTCATAGCGTGGAGTAAATCTAAGTTTTGTTGACCATACGTTTAATTAATGAAATGTCATAGTGGTAGGTAGTATATTGAAGTTTTCATATATTGCACGTAAATGTTTTTAATCGGAGGTATGGGCGCATATGCTCATTAACTAAGTATTGTAAGGGATATGGGTACGTAACTTTTTTTATGTTTTTTATGCGTTGACCATTTTTGAGTAATGGTATGTAAAAAGATCATTGACACGAGTTAAAAAAACAGATGAACGAGCCAAGGAAAAATATGCTCGTGGGTTGTAATGGTGGTGGTGTTGATTTTGTAAAACAGAGGTGTAAAAAAAAAAAAACCATGTGTGGTTTTGCACAGCAGTGCATAAAGGAAATGGTGGAGCGAGTTTTTGTAACTCTGTAAGTTTTTTTTTTACAGCAGTATGTAAAATTGTTTTACACCAGTAAATGTGAATGGAGGTTTTACAGCAGTAAATGTTAATGGGAATTTTTCCAGCAGTGTAAATTCTCATATGGAGACACAGTGAATGTTTTTTTTGTTTTAATGAATAGAAATATTTTATGGTGAAATCCTCTGTTCCTCAGTGAAATTTTTTTTAAGTCTTCTGTGCACAAAAGATCCTGGAGCAAAAGAAACAGAGCATTGCCTCTGTGTGTTTGAATATTTGGTTTTTGGTATTTTCCCCATTAAAAATACCCAACACAACTTTTCTTCATTTGGCATTTTCCATGATTTGTCAAATCTGCAACTTTTCTTCAAAAGTATATGCAACTTTTTCCTCAAAAAGCATCATTAGTACTTCATATTTATACTCGAAAATCATTTCGAGACACGTCATAGATTCCAATATTATTTGTGTTTTCTCACTCGATAAAGGGAGTTCATAAGTACTTAGTTTCAAAATTTTGGTTGAAGCAATCTTGACATAAAGAGTTTATATGATGTTAGAGCTGACTTAAAGGGAATATAAAAGTTTCGAACATTTACAAAGCAAAATTATTGAGAAGAATAATTGCTTGCTCTTAGTAAATACTTGATACCTAAGAGAGCCGAGGTTGGGGAAGTCCATAGGATTAGCAAAGTGGGACAACGCTCTACCACATAATCAAAGATACCACTTCAGGTTAATATGCTTATGGAGTACGCATGACACCCTATACATTCAACTACGTCCAAAGGAAGATTTTTTTTTCCAATAGAATTATTTTTCGATCTTAATGTTTTGATGCTGTTTGATTTCTAATTGAGTTATATAAAAATTTTAAGTTTTTACATTAATATTTTTGAAATTAACATAATTTTTATTTTATTTTATTTTTAATGGTATTTTAGAAGTTTTTTTAAGATTTTAAATTGATATAAAAATTTCAGAGAACTTTCTTAAGAAAATAAAAATGGTTAGGTTTTGGGGTAAAACTTGAAACTAATATTAATTAATTTTATTTTTTCCACTAACTTAGAATAAACATGTTAGTAGTACAAAATCCCAAAACATTTAGTAAAGGCAAAAATATATGTCTTTGTAAAATATAGTGGGCCAATTTTCCACCTTTAAAATTAAAATAAAAACGCCTTATCGTTAACACTATATCTTTTCCCCCCGGATGCGGGTGTCCATCATGCATGAATGGCAGGTGGCCATTAAGGCTTTCCCGCGCCTCTATACCTGTCTCAAGGCCGAGGCAGCGAGCAGGTACAAGACAACGATGGCGATAAGAAACTATTCAATGCTTCAGGCAAACGACATTAAGGAATGGCAGAGCACGGTCGAGGTTGCATTTAAGTCGAGCAAGCCTGCTCCGGTCTCGAGGAGATCTGGTGTAATGGAGTCTGGTACGAGGCATTTGGTGAGGGCGAAGTCCTGGTTATATACCAACACCGCTCAGACCTGCAATGTTCAGGGAATGTTGTTTGAAGTGGGAGGCGGGCAAAATATTGCTCTGCAATATTGTCTCAAGGAAACTGAGCAGAGTCTCAAGGCGCTCAGGTTGGAAACAGTTATGCGTCGAAGGGGCGTGCCTCGCCGCGGTGGTCGTTCAGGGGTTCGCTATGGGATTGAAGGGGAGGAACCGCACCCAATAGCACCTATGGCAGCCATTTCCCCCTCATCATCCAGCTCTGAGGAGGAATTTTTGCTATTGCCGGATTCCTATCAGTCTTTCCGCCTCCGCATTCCCAGAGGGATCCTTCAGTCGGATGTTATGGTCAATTTCTCTGTGTATCTTTCAGAAGCGCCTCCAATTAACCCCTCATGGTCCTCCCCTGCTTCCGACAGTCTCCAGAGCAGCGAAATTCTTCTGGGGATATGCAAGGAAGAGTGCATAGGATGCCCCGTCCGCGGGCACCCATAGAACAAGTCGACCAGCCTCAGCAGGCTCAGAACCAGGCAAACTCAATTCGTGATGAATCAGTGCAAGAAATTCAGCCATTAATAAACTGTGTCCAGAATAGGAATGCGGAACAGGATTCAGCTCATCTGGGTTCGGAGGGGCATCTTCAGGTGGATGAGGAGTCTGTCATATGGCTTGATCCGCCCAGCCCGATGCAAAGGCAACCGCCAACATCGCCAAGTTACCCTACCTGAATATGTTCGAAGGCGTTTCTCCAGGTTTTTGCATTTTTGTATTTTTGCTCTTGTCTTTGTTGGTCAAATCCTCAATCTCGCTCAGTTCCTGTTCTCAGCCCTACAGTGGCAGCTTGTTAAAAGTTCGAGTCAGCAAGGTAATAGAGTCTGTTTTTGGCCATCCAGAACTGTAATGTTGTCCAAGGGGCTCATTTGGACAATCATTGTAATGCTGTCTCAGAGGTCTGCTAGTCTGTCCCAGTTGTCTCTGTTAGAGGGTGGCCTCGTCCCCCTTGGTTGCTGTAAATTATGTAAATATTTCTCTTGCTTAATATAGAAGTTACTTTTACCCAGAAAAAAAACACTATATCTTTTCCCAAAAGTTTGTTTTGAATTTCTCTATTTTGATGTAATTATGATATTTATAATAGTAAATTATGTATATTCAAAATTTGCCTTCTTTAAAATAAAAATAAAAGCTCTTTATAGTTAACACCATATAGTTTCCCAATACTTTGTTTTCCATTTTTATATAATTTGTTTTAAGTTTTTATATTTTGATGTAACTAAGTCATGATGTTATGTTCTATCCCTTTGCTATATGTTTATGTCAAAGTTATGTGCATATTTTGTCCCTCTGATTTCATTAAATAGTGTGTTTTTCCTTTAGTAACATTGGTTAAAAATCGAAGACCAAGATAAAACAAAGAATGGTAAGAAAGTGACCATACGGTAAATTCGATTCAAGTATGTACGCAAACCATGATATCTATAAAAAGGATAGTGTTTCTTTTAAGTAGGATAAATAGGTCCAGAATAAATATATTTCTCTCAAAAATAGAGACAACTATACTTGGTAGATTGCAGAAAAAGTTTGTGATAAATACACGATGAACATTTGTTATTTTTAAAGAAGGACAATTACCTCTAATTTTGTTTAATGGTTCTACTCCAACATATCAAGAAAACATTATTGCCGGAAGTGCGGTGTCCATTATGACTACTAGTTTTTTAATCCATATAATTTGTAATGATTTTTATTTATGTAATCTCCACAATAGTTTTCAATTTAATTCTAACCTTTTATACATGTACAAATGATTTTATGGATATTGAATATTCAATTTATTTAGATCTACATGATAATAGTAAGCATGTGAAGTATGGTCCTCAACCATTTATTAAATTTAAGTATTATCAATTGAAAATTTACTTAAGCAATTAAACATGAAATCTAAGATTATGAAAGAGATTTTCAATTTGAAAAATAAAATATTATAATATAAAATTCTAAAATTTAAAAATATTAATCACTTTAATTTTACTTCCACTTATGACTATTGTTTCTTATTTAATAATAAATCAAAATCACATTATAAGAAATTTTTTTTTTCCTCTTATACACAATAATATAGAGAGTTTATATAAACCTTACCATGTTTTGATGAAGTGATTGATTTCCATCATTGAATTGATTTTATTATCTATATAGTATTTTTTTTGCAAAGTCTATCATTAAATTTATATGTTGTTTGTTTGGGGCAATTTTCTTTTATTAGGCTTAATAAAATAATATATCTTTCTTTAATCTTAAGGCAACTCAATTAGTGATAGTTGTGAAAATGAAATCTTATATGCAAAAAAAATTCAAATTCAAATTCTTAATTCACTTGGTAGACAATATATATATATATATATATAAATTCCTAAAACTAATAGTTAAAATCCACATATTGTCAAACAAGTACAAAATCATCCCAATTACCTAGCACTCTTAAAACAACATATATCTCTCGTTTTTTATATATTTTTTACTTCCCATTTTAAACGTTGATGTGCCTTTCCATGTGAGCGCCATTTTGTTGGTTTGCATCAATTTCCAAAATCCCAACTATTTGAATCTCTGGATGGCATAATGAAGTGTGTTCGCCATCAAAATGTAGTCACAATGAGCCAGTATTACTTGTTAGACGTGTTTAGCAGCAATATGTGTACGAAGGATCCGTGTATGTCGACATGCATGATGAGTTACACTTTTCAGTGTGTAGCTTATCATAGTGGGTTTTATATTTATGGGTGTGTTGATGGGTAAAATAAATTTTCATTATACCTTTCTCTTATGGTAGTGGGTGGGTTAGTATTGGTTAGGTTAGTATCATTGTTTTAAATATATGTGGATCAAATATTATATTTCTTAACTTCAACAACGTGTGATTAACGTATGCCCCAGTTGTGAAGTTGTTAGATGGAATGGATTCTTTGTTAAATGGAATTTATTTTTATTTTTTGCGGGTTTTTTTTTTTTTTTATAAAGATTTTGATAATGTTGACACTTAATCAAAGAGATTGGGTGTACAACTGTAATTAATGTAAATAAATAATATAGAAGATAGAGAGTCATCGAGAGATGAACCGAATAGTCACTTCCTCTTGTATATAATAATGAACAACCTGAATGAATAAAATGAGTTCTGATTTGAGGAGTTACCTCCTGGTCTAACATGGTATCAGAGCAGCCGCCATTTTTTGGCTTCCTTTTTAATTTGTAATTCCTATTTTGTTTTTTCTTTGTTTTGCATCTTTTGCAAGCTGACATTTCTGTCAAATCCCTGTGAAATCTCCTTTATCGTTAAATACATTCATTGAAATGTGTTGCATTGGAGCTAGCTGTTGAAGCCGAAGGTGCTATAATGACTTGGATTTCCTCCTGCTCTGAGTATGGTATATATACCCTTTCGCGTTGAAGAACCATATATCCTTTTTCGTACTCACATATATCATTTTTCGTATTCCCTTGAGCTGGATCTCAAGTATTATAAACTCATATATATAAATATCGTCGGGTCCACCTTTTAATTGTATATCGCAAATCTCTTGCCCCGATCAATACTGCTACATGTTTGTGATGCGATCATACCCTTCATTAAACCCGCTCGGACACAGTTCCTGAGGTTTCACTTTATCTGGCTTATTCTCTGTCGTTGATCTCAACCTCCAGATCTGATGGCTAACATTGATTTTGGGGGGGACCACTTGCATAGCGGTTACCCACCTAAAAAATTCCTTTTAATCTCCACCATTGATGATCACCTCCAAATCCGACGGTTTATAGCAATTTCGGGTGCATTAGTTGCACGAGAGTTACTCGCCCGATACGAGCGATTTTTCTCTCTCCCCTAATCGCTATGTGTCAATCGCTTAATGGAATCAGGCGCTCCCCTCTCAATACCACTTACCATTTTTTATCCGCCCAAAATCCCGCTTATAACCTGAAATCTACCTTTAACTGTGGTTATCGCCCCGACTTGTTTTTTATTGCGATAGTCGTTGGTCGCTTACCATCAACGGCCCTCCTCTGTTCATCTCCTCTACTCATCTCCTCCATTCATCTCCCCCGCTCATCTCCGTCGTTCATCTCTGCCATACAGAGCAACAAAATAACTATAGCTACAGTCAGACTCTGATATTCGGGTGAATGTTGAATGTTGTTAAGTTGAACATTGTTGGTATAACAATCATTTTACAAGTAAAATTTTGCAGCAGCAATATTTTTCTCCACTGTACACAGATTTTACAATGCATTCAATTATATCTATTGTGGGAGTAGTTCTCAATGGAAAGGAGAATTATCTTGAATGGTAGCGCAAAATCCAACACAATCTCATTTTTAATGAGCTATGGAAAGGAGTGTGTGTTGGAGAAGGAGACCGAGCACCAGTCCAACCTACCTCAGACAAGGAGCTTGCCATTTGGGAAAATAAGAACAAAAAAGCCTATGCATTAATTGCAGCATCAGTAAGTGAAGAGGTGATTCGACACATTTCACCATTTCCAAATGCATTTAAAGCCTTACAAAAGCTGAAGGAACTCTATGACTCACACTATGCACTTGAAGTTGTTCAACTCATGATTAAACTCTTCACCCTTGAATTACAAAATAACAATCCTCTTACTCTTGCATCTAAAGTAAAATATATAATGCATGAAATCAAAGTCACTAAGGTTGAATTGGATATTCCTCTGATCGCTTTTCTCAAGGCACTTTTTCCTACTTACTCCAATTATCTTGAGTCATTGCAAGAAAATGGAAATCTCAAAGATATTACCTTTGACTCCCTTGTGAAAAAAATTGTTGAAAGAGAGAAAGCTTTCGGAAAGAATACAACCCATGAATCTTATGAAGAGGCTATGTGCCTTGCTCATAAAGAAAAGAATCTTGCCCATGATTCTTCTAGAGGAAGAGGTGGTCGAAGAGGAAGAGGAAGATATTTTAGAGGCAGGGGCGGTAGACACTCTCAAGGAGAAAATTCAGATTTGCACTAGATACTGAAAAAGAAATGGATCACATGATGCCTCCACATGCAAGTAACATTGGGACAAAATTGAGCAGCAAAGAAACCAACCCAAAGGTAAAACTAACGACATAGACAAAGGTAAAGCACCTGAATTTGCTCATTATGTTGTGGCACAATGTAATATTGGAGTAAATGAAGAATTTTTTAATGCTTCACTTGCTTCTTTGAAAAATGATTAGTTGCTTGATTCAGGGACAACTTGCCACATGACTCATAGAAAAGAGTTTTTTAAAGAATTTACTGACAATGTTGATGGAGCAGTATACTTTGCAGACCAATCAAAACTCAAGCCATCAGGGCTTGGCACAGACAGGCTTAAATTGCCTAGTCTTCCAGACTTTCTTCTGCATCATGTTCTATATCTCCCACAGCTGAGAAGAAACTTTTTGTCCTTGGTCCACATCCGCTAGCAAGGTCACTCCATTAATATGTTTGATGGCAAGCTTGAGGTGACAAAAGCATCTGACCACTCACTTGTCATGATGGGGATAGAAGAAGAAAGGCTTCTCAAGCTACAGGGTACCTCTGCTCGTGCACAACATTTCTCATACAATTCTCATTATGAAGAAGGTACATTTCCATCATGTTTATTATGGCATGCTAGATTTGGACACTTGAACTATGATAGCCTCCACTTGTTGAAGAAAACCGGTGTTACTGGTTTGCCTACAATTCCTAGGAAGCTTAAGCAATGTGATGCTTGCATTCTAGGAAAGCATAGCAAACATTCCTTTCACGATTCACACCCCAGAGCACATAGAAAACTTGAACTCATTCATTCAGATTTATGTGTTCCAATGCTTGTCACTTCTGCAAATGGAAATAAATATATGATGACATTTATTGATGACTACACTAGAATGTGTTGGGTTTATTTATTGAAGAACAAATTTGATGCTTTTCAAACATTCAAGAACTTTCATGCATAGATTGAAAATGATGCACAATCTCATATTGGCTCCATTCGCACTGATAATGGAAAAGGATACACTTCAAATGAATTTTAAAACTATCTTCGCCAACATGGGATCAAACATCAAACAATTGTTCTTTATAATCCCCAACAGAATGGTGTAGCTGAAAGAATGAATAGGTCAATCTTAAATATGGTATGCTCCATGTTGTTCTTTAAAAATGTAAAAATGATGTTTTGGGCTGATGCAGTTCTATGTGCTGTATATATAAAGAATAGATGTCCATCTAATGCTATCAGAAACAAGACTCCTTAAGAAATGTGGTATGGGCACATTCCTTCGGTAAAGCATCTCAGGGTCTTTGGTTCCACCTGTTATGCCTTGATACCAAAGGTACATAGAAACAGACTTTGTGTAAGAAGTCGTAAGTGTATCTTCCTGGGGTATTGAAACACCTCCGCAAAATACCGTATCTATGATGAAGTCAAAAAAAAAATTGTTGTATCTAGAGATGTAATATTTCTTGAATCATCCAAAACTAACAATGTTGTTGAAAGACAACTTGATCAATTGGATAGATTCACAAATGCAAAATGATTTCAAGAATTTGATAATCAAATTCCACATCTTGAAGGGGGGATTCAATTATATCTATTGTGGGAGTAGTTCTCAATGGAAAGGAGAATTATCTTGAATGGTCGCGGAAAATCCAACACACTCTCATTTTTAATGAGCTATGGAAAGGATTGTGTGTTGGAGAAGGAGACGAAGTGCCAGTCCAACCTACCTCGGACAAGGAGCTTTCCATTTGGGAAAATAAGAACAGAAAAGCCTATGCATTGATTGCAGCATCAGTAAGTGAAGAGGTGAGTCGACACGTTTCACCATTTTCAAATGCATTTGAAGCCTTACAAAAGCTAAAGGAACTCTATGACTCACACTATGCACTTGAAGTTGTTGAACTCATGATTAAACTCTTCACCCTTGAATTACAAAATAACAATCCTCTTACTGTTGCATCTAAAGTAAAATCTATAATGCATGATACCAAAGTCACTAAGGTTGAATTGGATATTCCTCTGATCGCTTTTCTCAAGGCACTTTATCCTACTTACTCCAATTATCTTGAGTTATTGCAAGCAGATGGAAATCTCAAAGATATTACTTATGACTCCCTTGTGAAAAAAATTGTTGAAAGAAAGAAAGCTTTTGGAAAGAAGACAACCCATGAATCTTATGAAGAGGCTATGTGCCTTGCTCATAAAGAAAAGAATCTTGTCCGTGATTCTTCCATAGGAAGAGGTGGTCGAAGAGGAAGAGGAAGATATTTTAGAGGCAGGGGTGGCAGACACTCTCAAGGAGAAAAGTCAGATTTGCACTGCATACGCTGCAAAAGAAATGGATCACATGATGCCTCCACATGCAAGTTACCTTGGGACAAAATTGAGTAGCAAAGAAACCAACCCAAAGGTAAAACTAATGACACAGACAAAGGTAAAGCACCTGAATCTACTCATTATGTTGTGGCACAATGTAATATTAGAGTAAATGAAGAATTTTTTAATGCTTCACTTGCTTCTTCGAAAAATGATTGGTTACTTGACTCAGGAACAACTTGCCACATGACTCATAGAAAAGAGTTTTTTAAAGAATTTACTGACAATGTTGATGGAGCAGTATATTTTGCAGACCAATCAAAACTCAAGCCATCAGGGCTTGGCACAGATAGGCTTAAATTGCCTGGTCTTCCAGACTTTCTTCTACATCATGTTCTATATCTCCCACAGCTGAGAAGAAACTTGTTGTCCTTGGTCCACATCCGCCAGCAAGGTCACTCCATTGATATGTTTGATGGCAAGCTTGAGGTGACAAAAGCATCTGACCACTCACTTGTCATGATGGGGATAGAAGAAGAAAGGCTTCTCAAGCTGCAGGGTACCTCTACTCATGCACAACATTTCTCATACAATTCTCATTATGAAGAAGGTACATTTCCATCAGGTTTATTATGACATGCTAGATTTGGACACTTCAACTATGATAGCCTCCGCTTGTTGAATAAAACTCGTGTTGCCGGTTTGCCTACAATTCCTAGGAAGCTTAAGAAATGTGATGCTTGCATTCTAGGAAAGCATAGCAAACATTCCTTTCATGATTCACACCCTAGAGCACATAGAAAACTTGAACTCATTCATTCAGATTTATGTGGTCCAATGCCCGTCTCTTCTGCAAATGGAAATAAATATATGATGACATTTATTGATGACTACACTAGAATGTGTTGGGTTTATTTATTGAAGAACAAATCCGATGCTTTTCAAACATTCAAGAACTTTCATGCATGGATTGAAAATGATGCACAATCTTATATTGGCTCCATTTGCACTGATAATGGAAAAGAATACACTTCAAATGAATTTTAAAACTATCTTCGCCAACATGGGATCAAACATCAAACAACTGTGCTTTATAATCCCCAATAGAATGGTGTAGCTGAAAGAATGAATAGGACAATCTTAAATATGGTACGCTCCATGTTGTTCTTTAAAAATGTAAAAATGATGTTTTGGGCTAATGCAGTTCTATGTGCTGTATATATAAAGAATAGATGTCTATCTAATGCTATCAGAAACATGACTCCTTATGAAATGTGGAATGGGCACATTCCTTCGGTAAAGCATCTCAGGGTCTTTGGTTCCACCTGTTATGCCTTGATACCAAAGGTACATAGAAACAAACTTTGTGTAAGAAGTCGTAAGTGTATCTTCCTGGGGTATTGAAACACCTCCGCAACATACTGTATCTATGATGAAGTCAACAAAAAATTTGTTGTATCTAGAGATGTAATCTTTCTTGAATCATCCAAAACTAACAATGTTGTTGAAAGGCAACTTTATCGCTTGGATAGATTCACAAATGCAAAATCATTTCAAGAATTTGATAATTAGATTCCACATCTTGAAGGGGGGATTCCTATACTAGATCAATCTGTGAAATATTCTTCTAAATCACTCTCTCCCCTACATGAAACTCCAACAAGAAATGATACTTTGAGTGATGTGATTGATAGAATTGGGAGACTCAATCATGATTCAGTCCCAACTCAATCAATGGAGTAGCCTGAACCATATGAGAAAGGTCCCCCAAAGTGGCTAACAGAGACACTAGAAAGTGTTCGTCCTGATGATGTTGTAAAGACAGGAACTAGAAATTCAAATAGGAAAAATGGAGGTAATGTAGATGACTCTGATTCACCTACTAATATGGATGTTTCTTATGATTGTGAATTCAATTTGTCTACAGATTTTGAACCAACTTCCTTCAAAGAAGTTGCTTCTCATGATGAATGGAGAGAAGCAATGCAAAAGGAGTATGATGCCCTAATAAAGAATGACACTTGGAAGCTGGTTGATCCTCCATTGGGAACTAAACCAATTGGCTGCAAGTGGGTCTATAAGAACAAGTATAAAGTTGATGGCTCACTTGACAAGCACAAAGCCAAGCTTGTGGCAAAAGGTTTTGCACATAAGGAAAGGGTCAATTATAAGGAAACTTTTTCCCCCACAACAAAATGGACTACCATCCAGACACTCTTTGCCCTAGCAGCTCAGAATGGCTGGAAAGTGCATCAAATGGATGTAAAAACTACTTTCTTGAATGGAGATCTAAAAGAAAATGTTTTTATGTCCCAGCCTGAAGGATTTGCTATGAAATATCATGAACATAAAGTATCCAAACTTGTGAAATCCTAGTATGGCCTCAAACAGGCACCACGAGCCTGGTATGAAAAACTGACTAAGCATCATCTGAAACTCAATTTCAAACTTTATGATCTTGATGATGCAACTTTGTTTGTCAAGAAAGTTGGAAAAATAGTTGTATATCTTGTGGTATATGTGGATGATCTTTTGATGACAGATAATAATGAAATCTACATTGCATCCATAAATAAGGAATTGAAGAAAGGTTTTGAAATGACTGATTTGGGCTATGTTCATTACTATCTTGGTATTGAAGTAACTCAACATCCGAAGTCCATATTCCTTTCTCAAAAGAAGTACATTGAAGATCTGTTGAATAGGTTTGGCATGATTGAATGCAATCCTCTAACTACTCCAATGGAACAAAACTTAAAGCTCACATCCATTGAAGGAAAAGAATTTCAGGATGCAACAAATTATAGATAGCGTGTAGGAAGTCTCAACTACCTAACTACTACCAAACCAGACATTTCATTTGGTGTTCAAATCCTCTCCAGATTTATGCAAAAACCTTGTGAGGGACATTGGTCTACTGCAAAAGGAGTTCTAAATTAGTTGAAGGGAACTCAAGACTTTGGAATCAAGTATAAATAGGTGGGTGACTTCAGCTTGATTGGATACTCTGATTTAGACATCGATGGAGACAAAGAAACTGGGGTATCTATGTTAGGTGATGCTATGAGTCTTGGATCAGGAGCTGTCTCCTGGAGATCATGCAAACAATCAGTTCTAGCAGATTCCACAATAGAGGCAGAATATGTGGCAGCGGTTGAGGCAATAAAAGAAATTGTGTGGCTTAGGAAAATTCTTGAAGATTTGCAAGTAAAACAAGTACAATCGACTCCACTCATGATTGACAATACCTCTGCAATAAAGTTGGCCAAAAACCCAAAGTTCCATGATCAAACAAAGCACATCAATACTAAATATCATCTAATTCGACATCATGTCGAGGCCAAAACAATCCATCTCCACCATTGTTCCACCAATGAGCAAATTGCAGACATCTTCACCAAATCACTTGGAAGAGAAAAGCTTGAAAGATTCAGAACGATGCTTGGACTGACCAACATCCCTTCAGATTAAGGGGGTGAATGTAAAATGAGTTCTGATTTGAGGAGTTACCTCTTGGTCTGACAGATAATTATTATTATTATATTTATATTTTAATTTAGTGTGAGTATAAATTAATGATGATTTTATATTATATGTTAGTATCAAGGTAAATTTAGAAAAATCTCAATCTGTTAATTTAGAGAAATTATTAGAAGTATTTACACAAATAATTTGAAAATAGTGTAAGAATATGAAAGTAGATGAATGAATTATCTTTTTTAATGTATAATTTTTATTTAAAGAAAATATGTCTAAATATATTAATTTTGAGTTTCTTATCATTGGTATGTTCTTTTTCATACAAAATATAATGCATACATGTTAGTGTAATCTTTGAATACTTAAATGATGGAATATTGCTACAAAAATTTGTAGAGATATAGAAGATATAATTTTCTTATGCATGGTGATTTTCAAATTTAAGATTATATAAATATAAAGTGATTATATCCTTGAAATTACAAGGCCATCCATTAGTGCAAATTAAAATCTCTTAAAATTATTAAAAAATCTAGTTTTTTAGTAAATTGTAGGTGTTAGACACCTAATCCTCACCATTTCGGTGAGAAATGTGTAATTATGTAAATTAGAGAAGAATTGAAGAGTTGGAATAGGAAAATACTTTGGAATATGAATCCCAAAAGTCACACTCTTCATGTTATATAATCATGTTTATATTAATAGAAATTAACATTTGAAAGTCATTCCTTAGCTTGGCTGACATTGTATGAGAGCCCCAGGCCCAAATTTAGATGTCTCTGCCTTTCTAAGTGCCTAACCTATGCCCATAGGTTTGTCATCAGTTTTTCATTGTCACAGTCCCCAAAAACGTTCCCTTAGCCACCCCTACCAGGTTAGAGACCTGCTTGTGCTCTTTTAGGGTAATGCCTAGGTTTCAGTCAATTGCTCATCCATTGATCTATCGTAATGCCTAAACTCATCTCATCGCGTGATAGTTGGTGAAGCATTCTTGATTTGAAGCCTGTGAATCCATGACCTAGGTTGTTGGTGTATCCTCGTAGCTTTACATAGGCTTTCTCAGGATACAACACCCTCTACACATATATCTTGTATGTCTCGCTTCTCCACATTACCTAGGAAGGAATGAATACCTCTCCCAAACGAGTATCGACGATCCATGGTGTGACCAATATATGGTCCTTGACATGGATTCCAAAGTCAACTTGATCTAGTGCAAGCCATGTTCTAATTGTATCAACAATCTGACCCCCCCAATGACCAGACACTTTCTTTGACCTTCAAGTTAGTTGGCTTCCAGAAAAATCTCTTTCAAAAGCTTGACATATTGGGCTGCAGTTGCAATGGGAACTAAATTGTGTTAGCTAAACAACCGCCAAAATCAAAACATACGTATTGATCTCTAGAATTGTCGAGAAGTCTTGGTGGAAGGCTCATCCACAATGCTTATACATGAATACAAAATGAACATATTGGTTTAATATTGGTTTTGGGTGGTGATGATGTCTCCTTTAAATTTCCTTCAAATCCTCCAAATGGTCATCATAAAGGATGTGTTAATACTAATGTAATATTTATTCCCACTCAACCAAAGGTATAGGAAATTCATGGAAGGGATCACCAGAACATTTCACATTGAGTTTTGTGGGATTATTGTGTCCCGTTTGTATGTCTTTCAATTGGTAATCATAACAGATGTGACATGATTGAGGTGAAATTTACATCCACACAAATTAGAGAAGGAAATTTGATGAAGGGATCACCACCAATTTTCACATTTGTGTAAGTATATATATGGAGTTTTTTCATTGTACCATGACGGAGTTTGAGGCCTTCATAACCTTTCAAGTACTTTAATTATTAAGGAATGTGGTTATTCATTATGGAATTGATGTGTTTTTCTCATTGATTTATGAAGGAGATATTTTCTAGGTATCTATTCCTCCCCTTTCTCTCTTCACCCTTTAACTTTCCAATTCATGTCTAACATCGCACCTCCTTGTAATGTTGCATATAAACACATAGTTTCACATAGACTTAGTAAACTATGTGGAAATTGATAGTGAAACAATTTCGATTAAAGAAACCATTCGATCTCTCTAATTTCAATTGAAAGGTATGAAGTATAAGCTTCATTCCATGGTGGAGTACAAAGGGAACTGAAGCTCCTAGATTATTTGACTCATTAAGAAATTGTAAAAGGGAAGATAGAATCCTTGGTTACATTGTAATTCCATCAAGGCCAACTCAGTGGATTTGCTTTTGGGAATTTTATAATTTAGGGAAAATAAACACATCTAAAAGACATGAAAGTCCTACCAAAAGGCCACCCACCACTAAACATGGAATAAAATTAGAAAAAGAAAGATGAAAAATTTCACATAGAGTCAACACAATGCAATTGTGTCATCATGGCACTAGAATTGAAACGTTGCTTTAGCTACAACTAGTTTTTCACTTTCATTCATAGTATGTATTTATTTGGATATTTTTTTAAGACATTTACTAATAATTCCATTTCGATCACATAAATGTATTTCTTAAATTTAAACTAATATAAGGTATTCTTAAAACTCTTTAATATATATGCAAATATAATTTCAAATTGTATTCTTCTAATTTTTAAATATGAAAATAATAATAATAATAATATCATTATTTTTATTATTATTTAAATAAAATAGAAAGGTAAATAAATTATATAAAATTAATGAAAAAAATTTGAAAACTATTATATTGAAAATATATATAATGTTGTGAAAATATGTTATTGTTTGAAATATTAAAACTTAAAAACTTCAAAGCAAACCATAAAATGAGACTTATAACTTAAAAAAAAACGATAGACTTATAACTTTAAAAAATGATAAATTAATTTAAATTTGGATAAGTGTATGGAACCATTAAAATATTTCTAATATGATCTTTAGAAATAAAATATAGGAATATTTTAACAATGTCTTTTTTTTTCTTAAATATTTCTAAGTATGTCAAGTCTTACTAGCACAACTGGTTGAGGATGGACCTTGTCAGTGTTGGAAAATTTAACTGAGCTCGGTCTACATTAATGTATTTGAGTCATCATAAAATGTACTTGTGAAAAGAATAAAGAAATTAATTTTTATTATCGTATCAATTACTTATTAAAGCATGAGTTTCATGCTTGGGTCATCATTATATTAGTCAAAGTCCCCATTGTGGACTCCTAGGATTAATATTGAGTCTATAGAGTCATTGTACATTTAAAGAGACCCTTCTTGGGCTTTTGAATCATGTAAACAAGTTTATTATTGAGTCAATTTAATTTATGTAACCTCCATACGAATTCATCTTAAGGACACCTATTCACCCTCACTTGGAGCCTATAAATAAAAGGAAGTCAAATTTATTTGAACCATCTCATCTCAAGCGAGTTCGATATTTTTAAGGAAGATGGAGAAGTGTGAAGTGGGTTAAAGAAGTCAAAAGGAAGTGTGAGTCGGGTCAAGTCTAAGGAGAAGAAGAAATTAGAAGTTTTGGAGCTACTCTCTCTTTGTTTTGTGCGCTAGTTTGAGAGACTGACGTCCTCTAAGCATTGTTGCCACCAGTTGCTTCCTCATGCCGTAAGTTTATACATAGTCATAGTTGATTGGGTGGAAGTGTTGTTGCAAAGGAGTTGAATATCTATATGGATGACTTGGTGTAGAGGGAAGGTTTGGTCTTTTCTAGGTTGAAGAGTCTCAAAGAATACTATTGAAGGAAGAGAATTTTTTACTGGGTTTTCCCTCGAGAAGGTTTTATCCCTAGCATAGTGCCTACATATTGTGTCTTCTGTAAATGGTAATTTCTTGATGAAATATAAGACAGTGAAGAAGTAAAAGAAGCCAACATAACTCATAAGTAATTATCAAGAAAAAGGAATGAAACCCTAATCTACTTGCTTTGATTTCTCAACATGCTATCATAGCTAAGGAAGGAAAAGTTGAAGATACCTTTGTTGGCATGGATTCTCCCTCTTTGATAAAATACATGAGAATGGGTATCAACTGTTCTTGAAGTTGGAAAATGGATTGAATTTGTACCTCAAAAACATTCTATATGTTCCAAGTTTGGAAAATAATTTTCTTTGTATTTCTTGTTTAGAATATAAAGGGGATAGAGTTTCTTTTGTTGATGGAAAAGTATTGGTTTGGGAGAAAGACTGTAGCATTGATAAATCTAGGGTTGTTAGGTTTGGTGAAGGAAACCTTTATAGAGTTATTACACCACTTGCTCAAGCTTTGGTTCACATGGATATCAATCCCATTAAGCTCTGGTATAGGAGGTATGGTCATCTACATTATAAGGTCATCCCTACTCTTTGCCAATTGGTTCATGGCATCCCCAATATGAAGTTAGATCATGAAGGTATGTGGAAGGGATTCTTTTTGGGAAAGCATAAAAGAAAGCCATTTCCAAATAGTGAAAGTAGGTCTAAAGAGATATTAGACCACATTCATTACGATGTGTGTGGGTCCATGTGTGATAAATTACTTGGAGGTCATCTCTACTAAGTAACATTGATTAATGACCATTATAGAAAGACATGGCTCTAACTTCTCAAAAAAAAAGATGAATTATTCAAAAAGTTCAAGGAATTTAGGGCCGAAGTGGAAACCATAACTGCAAGAAAGATAAAGACTCTAAGGTTTGACAATGCTAGGGAATACACTTCTAAGGAATTGATTGCATATTGTAAGGAAGAAGGAATTCAAAGGGAGCTCAGTTTTGTTATTATCTCGAATAAATTGGAGTGGTCGAAAGTAAGAATTGGTCAATTGAAGAAGGCATTCAAACAATGCTCCTTGATCAATACCTACCAAATTTCCTATGGGGAGAAGCAACCATGACAACCATGTACGTTCAAAATAGAAGTCCTCATATAATTCTTAATAATATAACACTCAAAGAAGTATTCACAAGAAAGAAGTTGACTGTGGATCACCTCCGAATCTTTGGAAGTCCAACATACATACATGTTCCAAAGGACAAGGGAAAGAGGTTGGATTCTACAAGTATCAAGAGAATATTTGTTGGATATAGTCTCTCCTCAAAGTAATATAAAATCTACATTAAGGAAGGAAGGCATATCCAAGTAAGTAGGGATGTCATATTCGATGAAAATCAAGCCTACAAGAAATCAGAGGATATTCCTATCGATTCTAATCATGAAGAAGTTCCAATATTTTAAGAAGAAGATGATCATCATGAAAAACCTACTAAAAATCTAGAAGAAGAAGTACCAAGTGAGCTTATTCAATCTACGGTCATCTAAAGCACAAGGAAAGGCCAAATTGGTTAAAAATTACATTAGAAGATGTTGAAGGACATGAATCTGTGAAAAGAAACTTTAGTGAAAGTAAGATACCGAAAGATATTTTGGTTAGGATGCATATATGACGAAGATAATTGAAGTTGAACCATCTACATTAAATGAAGTTGCTCATCAAGAAGTTTGGAAGAAGGCGATGCAAGAAGAATACCAATCCATTATGAAAAATAGGGTTTGGGAAATCGTTCTTAGACCTAGTGAAAAATCGGTTGTCACCTCCAAATGCATCTATAACATCAAACATGATGTTGATGGAAGTATATACAAGTATAAATATGGATTCATTGCAAGGGGTTTCTCTCAAAAGGAGGGCATTAGTTATGAATAAACATTTGCACCCACAAAAAGATACATGGCCATTAGATCTTTGGTTTCATTGGCTTCTACAATGGGTTGGAATATGCATCAAATGGATGTGAAGAATGCATTTCTGAATGGGAACATTCATGAGGAAGTGTATATCGAACAACCTAAAGGATTTAAAGTTAATAGCAGGGACTCTCATGTTTGCAAACTTAAGAAGGCCCTATAGCGTTTGAATCAAGCTCCTGGGGAATGATATGCAAGAATGGATGCATATCTACTTAGAATTGGGTTTGTAAAAAGTTATTTTGATCCAATATTTACATCAAGGTCATGAATAATGAGCCTATCATTAGTCTACTATATGTGGATGATCTATTCATGGTGTGGAGCAAAGAATTCAAGAATGCAAGATGTTGGTAGCTGAATTTGAAATGAAGGATATGGGACTGATGAACTATTACCTGGGTGTAGAAGTATAGCAGAGACATGGGAAAATATATTTGGGCCAAAGAAATTATGTTATCAAGTTGTTTCAAAAATTCAGGATAATGGATTCCAAGCCAATCACTACTCTTATGTCACCAATCTCAAGAAGTTGAGGGCATCTGACTGTAGTCTCATAGATCCTACCTCATGTCATCAGTTTGTGGGCTCCCTAATGTATCTAGTAAATACTAGGCCAGATATATGTTTTGCAGTAAACATTCTTAGTTAGTTTCAGTTGGATCCTCATCGTGATCATTGGATGGTTGCCAAACACATATTGAGGTATCTTTGTGGCACTATACATCATTTCCTAAAGTATGATAGTAAGGAAGTTAAGCTGATTGGTTACACAAATTCTGATTAGGGTGGCAGTGAGATCGATGGAAGGAGCATTACCAGAGGAATTTTTAGTCTAAGAGATGCTATGATCTCATGGACCAGTAGGAACCAAAATCTCGTTGCTTTAAGTAGTGATGAGGCAGAATGTGTGGCTTCATGTGAAGTAGGAAAGGAGTTTGTTTGGTTAAGGAAGCTTCGGACTTTTCTTTTTGAGAAGTCTCTGGCTCCTATTCTGATTATTTGTGACAATAAAAGTTGTATCAACATGTTTGGAGAGCCCATATTTTATGCTAGAATGAAGCATATCAAAAATAAGTCCCACTTTATTAGAAATCTGGTGTAGGATGGGATCATGAAGTTGTAGTGTGTCTTGAGAGATGAATAGGTAGTATACATACTGACAACATCTCTTCCTAATTAGAATTTTGAGTATTAGAGAAGCATGTTTGTTTTAGAAAATATTTTTGATTGTATTGATCATGATAAGAAATTGGAAGAGATTTGTCGAGGCTTTTCGAGTGAAGAATTTCGAGGAAGGACATTGGGTCGAAACTTTGTGTTGATGTCTAGGTCCCAAAGTAAGGAGATTGGCATGGGTCTTAGAGCTCTAACCATGGATACACACCTAAGTCCTTGGGTTGGTGGTTACTAAGTAAGCCTAATGCTACCTAGGGAGGCTGAAATATTGAGTCCACCTTATTCCCAATTGGATAGATTACCCTGGTAAGGAATCTAGTCTGTGGCATTCTAGTGCCTAAACTGTTGAGAGACCAATGGATAGATTTCCCTAGTCAAGAATCTAGTCCATGGAATTGTAGTGCCTAAACTCTTCCTTGTTCATATAGTTTGATATCTTCAATTGTGTTTGTATATTATGAATACCTCTCTAGTTCAGAGGGAGTGTTGGAAAATGTAACTAGGTTTGGTCTACATTAATGTATTTGATTCATCATAGATTGTACTTGTTAAAAGAACAAAGAGAATAATTTTTATTATTGTATCAGTGAATTGTTAAAGCATGGGTTTCATGCTTGGGTCATCATTATATTAGTGAAAGTCCCCATGGTGGACTCCTAGGATTAATATTGAATCAATAGATTCATTGTACATTTAAAGAGACCCTTCTTGGGCTTTTAAATCATCTAAACAGATATATTATTGAGTCAAATGTAATTTATGTAATGTCCCCACCAAGTCAGCCTAGATGAGATAAATTCAGCCTAAGGACACCTATTCTACCTCACTTGGAACCTATAAATAGAAGGAAGGAAGAATTCATTTGGAGAATCTCATCTCAAGCTAGTTTGATATCTCTAAGGAAGCTGGAGAAGTGTGAATTTGGTCAAATAAGTCTAAAGGAAAGGAAAGTTGGGTCAATTCTAAGGATATCAAGGAAATAGAAATTTTGGAGCTACTCTCTCTTTGTTTCATGCCTTAGTTTGAGAGATCAATTTCTTCAAAGTGTTGTTGCTGCCAATTGCTACCTGATGCCGTAACTTGTTGCATAGTCGAAGTTTCTTGTGTGGAAGTGCTGCCGCAAACGAGTCAAATATCTAGAAGGTTGACTTGGTGTGGAGGGAAGGTTTGGTATTTTTCTAGCTTGAAGATTCTCAAAGAATACTTTTACTGGGATTTCCCTCGAGGAGGGTTCTTCCCTAGCATAGTGCCTACATTTTGTGTCTTTTGTTTTGTGATCTTCATACACACATATAAATATGGTAATTTCCTAATGAAATATAAAATAATAGAGAACTAAAGGAAGACAACATAACTCACAATTAATTATCAAGAAAGAGGAATCAAACCCTAATGTACTTGCTTTGATTTCTCAACAGTTAGCAAGGAGACCTAGTATCAAACCTCACAGGTGGTGTTTGTGCTTTGTGCTAGGGGAGGAGACATGCTAAAAAATCCAGTCAGCCTAGGGCTAGTGTGGCCCAGGCCAAGTGTGATCCCTGAGTGACTTTGAAGGATTAGATGCCCCTTGCTTGCAACTCCTCAAGCCACAGGTCAATCCTAAAGGATCACAAACAACTTGACAAAAAAAATATTTCCAAGGTATAAATAATAGATTCAAGCTTTTTTTGTTGTAGGCAGTGGTCACGGTAATGATTTATCTCTAATTAACATATCCTTCCTAGATTACTTGGAACCCCAAATAAATCCCCTCTTTTTTTGGAAAATGATCTCGGGCCCTCCTAAAATTTAGTTTTCAATTTTTAACACTTGGCATTGATTTTCTATGATTGTAATGGTCTTCATGTACAATTTTCTCACATTCATGATATGGCATGTCCTTGGTTATTTTGTTAAATGTGTCCATTTACAACATTTTCTTTCGATGTTGCTTGATCAATCTGTCAATAATTCAACAGTAAGATCACTCTGTCTCTCATTCAACTGTAATATGAAAATCTTGTCTCTTTCTAATAATTTAAGAAGTTATTCATGTCTTATTACTCTATATTGCATATCAATATTAGATTGGAAATGGATGCTACCAAATCTTTGATTATGTAGCATCCCTACCTTAATTTAATTTGCACATTATAATGTGTTTATAACTCTTCATATCACATGTTGAATCACATATATGCCTTGATATTTACATTTGGCTTGGATTAATGCATGGTTAATATTTTATTGTTTATTAACTTTGTATTATATGCACCTGTTTACTATTACAAATGGTTTAATCCCTATCCACGATATACCATAATTTTGAACATATGTGTCTTGGTTTAATTTATTGTTTGGATGAATCACTTAGGACTATAAGTCTATTTCCTTGTATGTGGTCATATTCAGAAAGTTCTAGATTTGTAGTTATCAGGAATGAAGTTTTCAAACTAAATGTCATGGTTTTACGGGTGATTTGGTGTCCTTGCCACACATGGTAATACTAATTCCTGCCAACTGTATCCAATCCACCACTCATGGTCACTTGTACCTTGACCCCATTATTCCATTTGTACTATCTTCTCCCTTGTCAATGTCTCACTTAATTCCATGGGGTTTCGAGGATACCAACAACTGATCATCTCATTATTTCCTTCATACTTCGTAGAATTCTCCACAAGCTATGGTTTGGTAACCCACTTGTTTCATGTTTTCCTCTGTTTTGCCATAATTCCTAGTAGAAACCCTCTTGAATTCTAGCCATGTTATGACCTATCTAATTGGAAGTCATTAGGTCAGAAATGGTAGAGGGATAAGATGAATGTGCAGATCTATTTCACAAATTTGGCTGGTGGTATTATATGCAACTATTCTTGTGTTTTAGTAAAAGGGTTGTCACAAATTTTTCTTCTACATTAAACGGGAAGAAATCCCTAGTGGGTGATCTGGATATTGTTGTAGATGTTAATTTTATTGCAGAGGCTACTCATCTCTCTCTCAAGGGAGAGAAATGGTCCAAAAAATGTGAAGTACATGACATCTCATGGAAGATACTTTTTTCCAATAACAACTATGTTTATCATGTGAAAGGTATGCTCATTTCTTCTCTAAAACTGAAATGGAACAATTTAGTCATTTTGTTGCGTCATTATGTTACATGTCAAGGGCGATATAGTTTGGTTTTTGTCTATGATATAAGGTTATGAATGGAATTTATTGGCCATAAGATTAATTTTCCCTTTTATTTATATAAAAACTTGACTAAAATATCTCGCACATACTAGTCACGCCACAAGATTTCTAAAATATCACTCTTTCATCACAGTCTCTATATTTTGGTTAAACACCAATTGGAAAATGCATGGGACAATTGGAACTATTTCATTGAGAAAAATGGTTTTAATAAACCTAAACCCCTTGAATATTTTGATTATCCAAGTCCCTCTACACCTAATGCTCCTTTGGATAGTCCTATTCAGTCAACATCTCATCATTCATTGCTGAATACTTATGATAAACCATCTCTTGAACTAGAACCTTAGGTTTCAAACGATAATAGAAGTGAAACCCTCAGACCTGTCCGTGTTCATTTAAAGCGAAACATTGCCAAGGGGACCATTATCTATCATATGGAATTGAAAAAGGAAATTATAAATACAAAGGAGAACAAATTATCAAGGTTTAGTCAACAACACAAACCTGTAGCTACAACAGTTGCACATGAGGAAGAGATTAGTCACACAGAAATAAATACTCAATCTAAAGTTAAAATTGGACAAATTCCAAGGAAAATTGTTCAAGCCAGGAAGACCAGGCATATTAACACCCTTAAAAAGTAAGTGTTTATGGACTTAGAGACTCCACTTGATCCTTCAACCAAGAAAACCAAACCTTATGTTAAAGATTATGTAGAATGCGGTAAACTTGAGTCTGATTCCAATAGAAACACCGCCTGATGTTAATAGAAACATCAATGGGACTTCTCACAGTCCTTCTAATTCCAATCCCTCCTTGTTGAACATGTATTGGCATCAACAAAAAAATTTCACTATGCCATATCTTAATGCTCGTATACACTAGTTAATAAAGGAAAATTAACAACTCAGAGATTCGTGTTGAGCTAGGGAAACAAACAAGGAACAAAAATCTTCTACTGTTGAAAATAAACCACATGATAAAGATACACATGTTATCATCTAGTCATCGAAGGTCAAAGTTGTTAGATGATCTGATATGGATGACTCTAGTCTTGATAAGTAAAATATTTTATTGTAATTTATGATCGATATTTTTGAAGTTTCTGAGGTATGTCTCAATTTGATTTATTTTACTAAAGTTAATAAAGGAGTTGCTACAAAATCAAGGATTTTGTAGCAACCTTATCTTATTGTCAATACTATCTTTAATTTTGGTTTGGTTGTTACAACATGTCCTTCATATTTATTGAATGTTGGTTTTGGATCCTACGAAGAAGGTTATTCTCGATTGACTTGTACATGTTATGAGTTGTCCATGGATTCCCTATTAGCCATTTCCTTTTTATTTTACATATTACAATTTGGCCAACATGATATAAAAATAGTGGGAATTATCATTGTAATAGAAGGTTAGAGACTTTTTAGGAATAATTTTTTTTCATACAATTAGTTCTGTCTACCTATATAAAAGCATTATATTTCCTACAATAGGGAGGGCTACCCATGGTATCAAATAAAGGGTTTTTACAAAAAATAAAGGTTTTATAACTATATGTCACTAGGGAATGTTTTTAATTACACTCTGAGTTGTAAGACTTCACTTTATTCAATTGACTAATTATATATATTTTAATCATTCCATAGTAATTTATATTTATCATCTGTTGGTTTTTGTATAATTTTATTTCTCCAATTATAACAAATAGAAGTTATTGTTTGTGTTTTTTTATTCCATAAATAGTTATTGATTCATTATATTTTTAGTCTTCCTTACATTGATTCAGTTTGTATAATTATTATATGATCAATATCACCTCTAGTGACTTGTGTTGTTAGACAGTTAATCCTCTAAGGGTTGGTGTGGAATGCAAAAAATCACTAGATTCCAAGAGACCACTTCGTATATGAAGACCAAAGGTTAGAAGGAAATGTATAAATATGTAAATCTTGTTAATAGAATGCAATTCATTTTTATCATATTTGGCTATCCACATTCCATGTGTGTTTAACATGGTATCAAAGCGTCAGGTCTGTAGGTCCCTAGTTTAATCTTTTCCTTGAATAAAGATAGTCTGTTTTGCATACAGTTATGAAAATCATTTCAAAAATTCTCCCCGCCATCTCTGTCCATAAGTGGATTAAACTCCTACTGCTGCTCCTACCTGTAGGTGAAAAACACATTTTAGAAACATGTCTCGCTGACCTGAAAAACATTTTTTCTTTAAATTATGTTCTCTGCGAATTTGGAGGTAGCCACATTTTACCGAAATATTTCTCCTCTGACCCAGATTCAATTAAAATTATCTGGAAATTTAAGAGACCCCTTACCTTTCTTCAGCGTTGAATTGAAGGTCATATGATATGAAATGCAAGAGTTATGTATGTTGTATATAGAGGTCAGTCTGGTGTGTATGACATGTGTTTTGACTTGAGAGTTGCTGTCATTCTACGTATTTCATTATTGTGCGGTCATGACATGATATTCATTTATTTTCCTTGTTGCACCCCTATCTAATAAACCTATCAGAAAAATTCATGCGAAGTTCTGTTCCCTTGCAAAAGTGAATCCCACTGCCATTGTTGTATAATAACTCTTGGGCCAAGCTTACATAACCCAACGCCTTTATGTATTGCCATGAGGAGACCTAAACTCTATCTATTCTCTAGTTGAAACAACCATTAGTCTTTATCCTTTAGGCATTAGTTATTCCTACTTCTCTGCACCTACACTTGTTGACTCAGTGCTACGCACATCCAATCCATTCCAAAAAAATCCATGGGCTTGATTATCAAGATTTGAGCTGTTTTTATTCTGCATGTCTCTTTGCATCTAAAGTTTTTTCCTTCTTAGTATAAATGCGAGTAAAACATTTCTACTACTCGATTTAGTGAGGCTACAATATGGCTCAACTCTTGTTAGTAGAAACCTTAATGGTCCACTAACTATTCTGCGAAACCATTATAGCACATCATACATAACAACGTCAAAACATGTCCCTCCAAGTATTTATCTATCATGCTTAACATTTTCCTTGTTCTGTGCCCACTTCTCGTCTCTTCTGTGCCCATTTTGTTTAGTTCCCTAATTTATTACATGCATGCACCCTTCACCTACAACCCTTTGCATCATGAATGTGAGGTACACAGAAAATAATACATGGAGAATGACTGAGGTGTGTTTTTCCCATGGATGTATACAAGCTATCTCTAGAGTTTTAACCACTACAAGTCCCTCATTACACCTTTCACTAAATATCTTATCCCAAAGGTCAGAATTCATTTATGCATTTGGATATACATTGTTCATTTGTATATGTCCGTTGAATTAGTTTAAATATGTGTGTTGCATTTCTTTTCTATGATGAACACTAAATGGATTGTTTGGTATCATACTTTATCCAATATCTTGAAGTTTGTGCTAGCTCTTCATCATTTGTGCATAGGCTAGTCATGTTATTTAACTGTATTGAAGATTGAAATCATGTGTGTTGTTTGTTGTCACGGGTCAATACAAAATGTTAAATCATTGAATTGGTTATATATATGTGAACGTGAATGATTGAACGTGTTGGGTGTGGAGCCTGATTATCTTATGTATTAAAAGGTATCACCACATTGGACCCCAATTCGTAATGGGGCGGAAAAGCCGCCCGTAAAGTATACGCTGAAGGGGGGTCCACGGGGGGCGACTGTGATCTTTGGGAGCCCCCCCGGTGGGGGATCGAGGGCAGTGCCCCCAAAGCTAAAAATAGATGTAAAATTTCCTTGTAAAATGTTGTAATTTTGTATTCAATCTGGGTTGTTCATTAGGTGGAGATCTGACAATAGAAGTTATGTTTAATCTAGGATTTTTTTCCCTAGAAGGCAACTCTTCGCTATATATGAGGGAATTGTATCGCATCTATGTAGATCTGTATTCTGAACAAGAAAGAGAGAGGAGATTGTGTGAGAGCGAAGAGGGAATTACAATGGATTTGTTGTAGGTTTTATCTCTTCAGTTTGTTGGATAATATAAAAGGAAGGACTGGTTCTTTCTCCGTGGACATAGCCCAAACTCGGTGAACCACATATACCTATGTCTCTCTTGTTTTATGCGTTTTCTGTGTTTATATTTCTGCAATATTTTATGTGTTCCATTTCTCTGTAATATATAATTTTCTAACGATTAGTATCAGAGCTGAAGGTATATTTGCTTGATAAACTCACAAGAGAGAAGGGTTCCTAGTTCGAGTGGGAGCAATGGCAGAAGATGGTAGGTTTAGGGTCAAAAAATTTAACGATTAAAACTACCAACTGTGGAAGATGCAGACGGAAGATTATTTGTACCAGAGAGATTTGTACCAACCATTGAGCGGAAAGGCAAAGAAGTCAATGAGTATGACAGACACAAAATGGGATATTCTTGACAAAAAGGCACTTGGAACAATACGACTATGCCTAGCAGTGTCAGTAGCCTCTAATTTTTCAAAGGGAACGATAACGGAGGGTTTAATGTCGGCACTGTCCAAACTATATGAAAAACCCTCAGCCTCCAATAAGGTATTTCTTATGAAGCGTTTATTTAATATGAAGATGTCAAATGGTGGATCTGTTGCTAATCATTTAAACAAATTTAATACAATTACTAGTCAGTTAAGTTCTGTAGGGGTAACTTTTGATGATGAAGTTAGGGCTCTGTTATTTCTGTGCTCATTACTAGAAATTTGGAATGGTTTAGTTATGGCCATTAGTAACTCTACCTCTAGATCTAGTACTTTAAAGTTTTATGATGTTGTCGGTGCAATCTTTAGTGAGGAAATGTGACGGAAACGCTCCGGTGAGACATCAAGTAATGCTTTGACTACAAAGACTAGGGGAAGAAAAATGGGAAGAGGAAAGAGCCCAGGACATCGAAGTAAGTCAAGGAAAGGTAGATCTAAGTCCATATTGGGGATAGTGTGCTGGAACTGTAGGAAGAAAGGACACCTGAAGAAAGACTGCAAGTCTCAGAAGGGAAAAGAAGGAGATGTGAAGCAAGAAAACAATCATGAAGTGAATGTGATAGGTGATGTGTTGCAAGATGCTTTAATTATTTCATTAGAAAATATTATTGATGCCTGGGTGGTAGATTCAGGGGCCTCATTCCGTGCCACACCTGATAGGAAATATTTTCATGATTATGTTCAAGGAGATTTTGTACAGGTTCGATTGGGTGATGATAAACCCCGTAAAATCATTGGAATGGGTACAATTTTCATAAAACAACATAATGGAAATCAATGGCTATTGAAGGAGGTAAGGCATGTTCCAGATCTGAAGAAAAATCTTATTTCAATAGGACTTGTGGGAGCTGAAGGTTGTGTGACTACTTTTATAGATAAAACCTGGAAGGTCATTAAAGGATCCTTGGTAATACAAAAAAGAGAAAAGGTTGGTACATTGTATTTATGCAATGGTATTTCTAATTCTGTTAATACTTTAACCTCTACAAGAGAAGATATGGCAGTGTGGCATCATAGGCTTGGGCACATGAGTGAGAAGCGGATGCAGATTCTTCACTCAAGAAATTTGTTGCCAAGTTTGAATTATGTTGATTTAAAATTCTGCGAGAATTTTGTTTATGGAAAATAGAAGAGAGTCAGATTCCTTAGAGCTGGGAAAAAAGAAGAGCGAAAAATTAGAGCTTGTGCATACAGATGTATGGGGACCTGCTCAGGTATCATCTTTTGGTGGCTCTCATTATTATGTTACTTTAATTGATGATACAACCAGAAAAACCTAGATTTATTGTATTTGAAATAAATATAATGTATTTGACACTTCCATGAAATGGAAATATTTGGTTGAAAATGAGACAGGAAAAAGGTTGAAGTGTCAGAGATTAAAAAATGGAGGTGAATATTGCAACAAATAGTTTGATAGATACTGTTCAGAGAATCGAATTCGCAGAGAGAAGATGGTTCTAGGAACACCAGAAGAAAATGGTGTGTCAGAAAGGATGAACATGACAATCATGGAGCGTGCAACGTGCATGAGATTGCATTCAGGATTGCCTTTACAATTTTGGGTAGATGTTGTCGATATTTTTGTTTATCTAATAAACAGAGGGCCTTCAACTTCCTTGGATGGTGGCATTCCAGAGGAGGCATGGAAAGGTAAAAAGGTAAACTACTCATTTTTAAAAGCTTTTGGTTGTGAAGCCTTTGTCCACATTAATAAAGGTAATAGAAGAAATCTTGAGGAAAAATCAAAGAAATGTACTTTTATTGGATATGGTGTTAATGATTTCAGTTATCACTTTTATGATTATGAAAAACACAAAATCATTAGGAGTAGAGATTTCATATTCAATGAAAAGGTTTTGTATAAGAATCAGCTGTAGGAAAAGAAATAGGAAAAAGAAAATAGAGAATACACAGTGCTTGAAGAGATCACAGAAAAAATGATGTTTCCTAAAAAACATAATGATCAACAACCAGAACAACAACAACCACAACAGCAACAAGCATCTCAAACACCTGAAAGTGGTGTTAGAAGATCTACCAGGATAAGTAGACCCCCTAAATGATATTCTCCTTCATTATATTATGTATTGTTGACTGATTCTAGTGAACGAGAATGTTATGAAGAAGCAGTGTAGATAGAAACTAGGAAGAAGTGCGAGCAAGCCATGAAAGAAGAGATGGACTCCTTAGCACATAACCAAAATTGGGACTTAGTCAGGTTACCTGTAGGTAAAACAAAATTGTAGAGTAAATGGGTTTACAAGTTGAAGGAAGAAGATGGAGGTAGAAAAAGTTATAAAGCTAGATTTGTGGCAAAAGGGTTTGCATAGAAAAAAGGGTATAGACTTAGATGAGATATTTTCTCTTGTTGTTAAAATGACTTCAATCAGAACTATTTTATGTCTAGTAGTAGTTGAAGATTTGCATCTTGAGCAGTTAGATGTAAAGACAACCTTTCTCCATGGGGATTTGGAGGAAGAGATATATATGCAGCAACCATAAGGATACGAGGTAAAAGGGAAGGAGAAACTAGTGTGGAGGTTGAGGAAGAGCTTGTATGGCTTAAAACAGGCTCCAAGGCAGTAGTATCTAAAATTTGACAGGTTTATGTCTAAACAAGGTTATACTAGATGTCACTCTAATCATTATGTTTCTCTCAAAAGGAAAAATGATGGAAGCTATATTATATTGTTATTGTATGTAGATGGCATGCTTGTTGTAGGTTCTATCATGCAGGAAATAAATGTTCTCAAAATAAAATTATCAAACTCATTTGCAATGAAGGATTTAGGTGCTACAAAACAAATCCTTGGTATGAGAATAACTAGAGACAGGAAGAATAAAAAATTAACATTGTCTCAAAGTGAGTACATAGAAAATGTGTTGAAAATGTTTAATATGTAGAATGCAAAACTAGTTAGTATACCTTTGGCTAGCCATTTCAAATAAAGTAAGGAGGAGTGTCCTAAGACTTAGGAAGAAATGACTCATATGTCTAAAGTTCCATATGCATCAGCAGTTGGAAGCTTAATGTATGCAATGCTCTGCACAAAGCCTCATATTGCACATCCAGTGGGAGTTGTAAGAAGGTACATGAACAATCTAGGAAAATAACATTGGATGGCGGTGAAGTGGATTCTCGGGTATTTGAGAGGTACCAAAAATCAAGCGTTATGCTTTGGTGGTTCAAACATTTCTCTACAGCGATATGTTGATGCAGATATGGCAAGTGATAGAGATAACAAGAGGAGCACAATAGGGTATGTGTTTACTATAGGTGGAACAATTGTCAGTTGGGTCTCAAAACTAGAATGTGTTGTTGCACTCTCAACAACAGAAGCAGAGTATGTTGGTGCTACAAAGGCTAGTAAAGAAATGATTTGGTTACAAAGGTTTATATATGAATTGGGTAAGAAGCAGGAGTTGGGCAGGTTATACAGTGACAGCTAGAGTGCCATACATCTTGCAAAGAACTTTGCATTTCATTCCAGGACTAAACATTTATAACTCAAGTACCATTTCATACGGTCATCGTTAGAAGATGGACAGTTGAAGCTGGAAAAGATACACACTAGCCAGAATCCTGCGGATATGTTAACAAAAGTTATAACCAGGGAGAAAATGAGAATATGCTCAGTTTCAATTGGTCTTCAAGTATGATGAAGAAGATGAGAAATAGTTAGGCCCGAAGTGGATTCATTGTCTAGAAAATGAAGCAGTGGTGGAGTTGCTATAATCAGTCTCCAAGTGGAAGATTACTAGGTGTGGAGCCTGATTATCTTCTGTATTCAAAGGTATCACCACATTGGGCCCCAGTTCGTAATGGGGCAGAAAAGCTGCCTGTAAAATATACGCTGCAAGGGGGTCCAGGGGGCGTCTTTTCCATTCATTAGGCGGAGATCCGACAATAGAAGTTATGTTTAATTTAGGGTTTTTCCCCTAGAAGGCAACCCCTCACTATATATGAGGGAATTGTATTGCATCTATTCAAATCTATATTCTAAGTGAGAAAGAGAGAGGAGATTGTGTGAGAGTGAAGAGGGAATTACAACGAATCTATTGTAGGTTGTATCTCTTCAATTTGCTGGATAATATAAAAGGAAGGACTGGTTGTTTCTCCGTGGACATAGCCCAAATTGTGTGAACCATGTATATCTATGTCTCTCTTGTTTTATGTGTTTTCTGTGTTTATATTTCTACAATATTTTATGTGTTCCATTGCTCTGTAATATATAATTTTTTAATAGAACCCTCAAATATATATATATATTATATTGAATTCTATGAAGATATATGCTTTGAATTCCATATATGGTGTTGGTTCATATGATGGCATACCATCGGCTCTACTGAGATTATATGATTACATGTGCATTGGTTATATGTTGAAGTTAAATATGAAACATTAAATTGATTTATATGTGAATTGGTTTCAATAAAGTTTCTTTGCGCATTGAAGACAAATTTATGCTACTAGAAGGGTCACAGTTGTACAAGCCACTCTGAGTTTGAACATATTTATGTCATTCAAAGAGTTTAGGCAACTAATAAAATGATATTCCATTAGGAAGAAATATTGGTCATTTGGCATTCTTTTATGTTTGTTTGTAGCAGGAATTGAGATATAAAAGTCTCCATCACGAACCAATTTGCATTGTCTAGTTGGTTGGCTCCTTGCAAGATTTGGGCAAGAGAGAATTAAAGTGTTGAAGGAATACTAGAACTACTTCTTGTTCTGTTCAATAATATTTTGGACTCTTTGCACACATATCCTGAAAAGGTGACACTCGTCATTTGTTGACCTTGAGCCTTTATTTTTGCTGACACAATCGCCAAATTTGAGGAAGTATTAGAATTAATGAATACTCTCATACTCGCCATTGTTGATGGGATGGTGAATATCATCAACGACACTCTTTCTGACACTGAAATCTATCTGCAAAATGCATATGACAAAATTGATTTTTTACGACTTAAATATCAACTACAACAAGATGAACTACAACAGTGTCGACATCATTATGAACTGGTATTTTTTCAAAATAACCCTCTATTTGAGTTTGAAACAGAGTCCCATAAGTTGTCATAAAGTAATAAGATTAATGTGATTGAGGTTGGTTCAAATTTAGTACATATTTCGGGAGAAAATGTGCACAAAGATGTAAAAATTCAATTTGCACTTCCAAAGCCCATTACCAAACCTTGGGAAGAGCTTCTCAACAACATAAATAGAACCGATATTAGATATGAAAAAGATGTGTCATTTAATAATCCAAACTACTTTATGCCTATTTAGTTTCATAGTGTTGGATTTATTCATGACAATTCATATTCACTTGTTCCTGTTCTTCATACATAAAATATTGTGAAATCCCAACATTGTAACAGAGTTGGCCATATGAAATATCACTATTTTGATCTCCATCCATGTGAGCATTGTGGTGAGCACACTCATCATTCAAATAAATGCTTCGAGAGCAAGTATGAAGACTCATCTTGGATGGATTATTTCTTGGCAATGGGCTTCAACAACCAAGAATATATTGTAGTCATATGTCATAATTTCTTCTAGAGTATTAAAAATTCTTGTAGTTGAGTTTTCTTCATCTTCTCACCTTTCATCTGGTAGGGGGGAATTGAAGGTCATATAGAAGCTTCAAAGCCACATCAAGCGACCCTAGGCCACAACCTGAACTTGTTGTTGAGCCTATAATGAAAGATAAGCAAACCCAACTTCAGAGTTGTATCTAGAGACACAAAATCCACTAAGCATGCCTTTGGTTGGTGGTCTTCCTTAAACCACCGCAAGTTGAGACCTCCCTTTTAAGGTTGAGGTTCTCCCTTTTCTCCATAGGGTGAAGAACTCCCTTTTCCAAGTTGATGATATCCCACTTCAATGAATTAAGGAGTACTTACTCTAGCATAAGACTTCGACATCTTGCTAGATTTGGAAGCTTTCTAGGAATTGCACTAACCATTCCATGTTGAGACAAAAGGTCTCCCATTTCACAAAAATTAGGAGCTATTCCTCTAATAGAAGACTTCAACTTATGGCCAGATTTGGAAGAGTTTCAGGAATTGCATTAAGCATTCCAGTGTTGGTAGTCATCCTTAAACCATTACCGATTGATACCTTGAGTTCTCCCACCTTATACCATCATCTCAAAGAGCATATTAAACATATTTTTTCCATTCATTTTTTCACATTTTGGATTACATCTATCTTCTTGGACTTGTATATACCTTTCGGATTAAGGTGGGTAATATTAGACACATAATCTGCTAAGGGTTGATGTGGAATGTGAACAATCATCGGAGTCCATGGGACCACTTCGTATATGAAGGCCAAGTGTCACAAGGAAATGTATAAATATGTAAGTTTTGTTAATAGAATGCAATTCACATTTATCCCATTTGGTTGTCCATATTCCATGTGTGTTTAGCATGTGTCAATAGGTAGATAATCTATCTAGTAATATATAACTAATGTGGATTTATGTGGTTTTATTCCAAAGATTTAGAATTCAGAAAAATGAAATCATTCACATATGAATTGAATTAATGTTTATACTATAGTGATTTCTATGTCTATGTGTTCATTTCGGTTATTTTCTTATTAATTTGATTCATAAGAAAGTAATTTCAAGATTACTCATTTTATGAAATTGTTATAGGGATCCTTTATTTCTCAGCCAAGTAATAGAAAATAGGTGGCATTAGTTAGATTCATTTTTATCGATTCTTGATGTTAATCCTGAGAAAGAAGGTAGGTGGCATCAATTAGATTAAATTTCATTGATTCCTGATGTTTTTTTTTTTCTAAGTTATGCTAATTCTATTAAGGTAAAAAAAAGTATAATACATTGAGGCCAAAGCCTGTACTTAGCTATGCCAGAGGAAAGGCTTCAACCAACAAAAAAACAAGATTTGAACTGCCCAGAAGTGAAACCAGTTCTTAACCGAAGTGTCTCAAAAAATATCTTGCTGCCCACGCAGGGGAAACCAACAAATTATCCTGTTTTGTGTCATTGTATCTGAGGAGACTAGAAAAAGTAAACCCAACTGAAGAGCCTAAAATTTTAAGTTTTCCCCAAAAAAAACCATTGAAAACAGAAGCTAAAGAACAGAGTCCCAATGAACCTGAGACATGTGGCATACTGAGTGGCAGTCTACTAGGCAGGTGCATGGCACGTTGAGTGGTAGCAAGGAGGCAGTCTAAGCGTCGAACACATGGCATTGAGGTGGCGGCTACGGACGTGGCGGTGATGGAGGGTTCTCCTCCACGATAAAGCATCTGTGCTCATCCATGTCGCCACTTGCCAGCGCGCGAAGTCTCCATGTCGCTAGCCTTCAACTCCGGTTGTTCTTCCTCGATGATGCAGCAATATTCATCTATGACCCAGTTCATTTGTGGAGCTGCTTGCACTTCCTTCCCTGCGCGTCTGGCCTACTGTTCCTAGCTCCCCTCCTTAGCCCCCTGAAGACTCATCTGAGCTAGTTCCGTTTTCGCCTTGGTTTGGCTGCTCCCCGCTATGGTACGTTTGCCATCAGTAATGTTTGGGAGCCCCATAGCTTTGGTGTGGCCATCTTCCATTGCTCCTTGTTCCTTAGTTTCCATGTGTCGACCTTCAACCTCAGAGTCTTGTGCTTCATAATTTTGGTTTTCCTCATGAAAGCTAATGGTGATGGTGGCAGTAATGAGGGGTTGGTTCAGGGTGGAGCAGAAGGTGAATTGGGCATTCTAGGAATGCGGTTGGGGAGCTAGTGGAGTGCTTCTAGGAGATGGGCCAGAAGTGGAGGGGAAGCTGTTGGGAGGTGTAGCAGAGGCCATCGCGTGGCAGCGACCTCTTCCACTAAGCGTATTTGGGTAGCGACCAATATTCTGCTTAGCCAGAGAGGAAGCAGTTTTCGAAGTAGAAGAGCGCTGGGAGAGACTCAGGCTCCCTCGGTTCCCACCTCTACAGCTGCGCATCCTATGGCGCACCATGCTATCTGCAATTGGAGGCGATTTTCGATCAAAATTGGACCCAGATGGATGCAGCGTCTCAGTGGAGCTAATAGGAAATTCAGTAAAGGTATGAGCAACCAAGGCCGAAGGGATGAGAAATTGAAAATACAGGCTGTGGTTGAAGTGGATGCCTAAGCCAAAATCGATGTAGCAATAAAGATTAGAACGTCTCCCAGTGGTTGTGTGGGACCTGGGTGCCACCACTGCATGAGGGCAAAGGCATTGCAGGGGCCGAGGTTGCGGGGGAGGAATGGCAGGAGCAAAGGTGGTATTCTCCCAAGAGTTCATTGCTACCTTGAGCCGAGGTTGATGGCGGTTAATAGAGTGATGGTAGCGCTCACTTGAGGTGCAATTATGGTGATAGTTAATGCAATTTTTGGACCACTGTGCTGCCCTGTGGGAGGCCATGTGATCTCGCCACACACCAACCCAGTTGGTAGCCACCTCACTGCCCTCCATTGTCACCCACATCCGGAGAGGAGCCTCCTTGTGCACCAGGTCAGTGCAAGCTTGTAATTGAGTTTGGTCATTTAGAATGTTGATTGTACCGAAATGTAAGACCTGATCCTATTCCACCCCAATGTTTGCCAGGAGATCCGCTACCTTATTGTTGTCTCTTTTGACATGAGTAAATGTGGTTTCTCTTCTATTTTTCATCCATTGCTCTATTAGTTCAAGCATGGCCACTAATCTCCAGCTTTTAGCAACTCTCGAAGCAGTGTTTCCTAGTTGTATTTGAGTAACCATATTGATTAGAATTTGGGAGTCCCCCTCTGTTATGATGGGATGGAAATTATGTTGGTGAGTTAAGTTCATACCTTGCCATAAGCCTTCCAATTCTGCAGAGTTATTTGTCTCCCATCCAATGGAGCCGAGGTAGATAAGCAAGGGTTGGCCTTCATGGTTTCTGAATATGCCACCATATCCTGCTTTGCTTGGGTTGCCGTTGGAGGCACCGTCATCGATTCCTGATGTTAATCCTGAGAACATATACAATTTGATATGCATTCATTCAAAAGATGAGAGACTTGCATTTTAGTAGTTGTCTGCCTTTCTTTCGTATTAAGGATTACTCTTTTAATTTCTTTTATTTAATTTTAATTTATAATTTCATATATAAATTAAAATTAGGGAGTACATTTCTTACTATTTTTGTAGATATTTATATTCCATTTCTCTCTCAGACCAGTTGATTCTTGTATCATATTATTATATATTTTATATTATAATAATATTCTTTAGTTTATGTTACATTATTCCATAACATATATTTGTGTAACAAATTGTTGTTTAGTAATATTGAATCTAACTTTATAAATAGTATATATAAATCATAATTAGATAGTGAAAGGAAATATACAATCTTCTTCCTTCAAATGTTATGCTTTGTCTAGAATGTTTTATTTCATTTGTATTATTAATTTAATCTTTTATGTATTATTTTTAATTGATTATTAATTTACAATCTTAGTTATGTTAATAATTGATTAACCTTACCCGGATGCGGGTGGCATTCAATGCTATTAATGGGATGCCGCACAGAGCAGGCAACTGGCCTGGCACCTGGCTGGCGAACAGCCCTCAAGACATGCGCCTCGGGCTGGCAAATACGTTCAAGGGCACACGAAGTTAATTTGTTGCAGCTTGGAATGATGGTCTCGCAGTTAAGCATTAATGCGCGCCTGGTTCATGCGCATACAGGTCAGTTCTTATGTATGGATCCGTTTGTTGTTCATGCCATAGTCACTGGTTTTATTTATCTCGGCGCAGAACTCTTCCCGCACTCCTGCCTGGTCCATCGAATTTGGAAGCTCGCCTGGTCTTGGAGACTCATTGGGCTCCTCTGCGCTCAAACTCTCACCTGCTTGCTATGCCTCAACCCCTCTCTCAGTCTATCTGTTCTCCCAAGCATGCCTCGCCGCCGAGGTATCCCGCGCAGAGGAAGCAACACGGGCAACAGAGGCCGTCCATCTCGTCCTGCACCTCAGAATGTCATTCCCATCGCCTCAGCCTCCCCTTCTTCTCCGCCCCTGGGACAAGCTGGGTCTCTTCCGCATAACTCCTTTCAGACCTCTAGGTTTACTTTTCACAGTAGGCTCAATAGGCCTGTATTGACGGCAAGCATCACCATTATTCTCATGGAGGAGGAGAATAATCATGTCAGCTCGGCTCAAACCACTTCCTCTCACTCTCAGGAAGACAGTGTTCTGCAAGGGGATATGGCAGGGGTGGTATTTAGCGTGGACAATATGCAGGAGGACACCCCTGTCTCTGAAGCGCCTCAGCAGCCTATCAATTCGACTCAGAGCGAAATTCTGGCCTGTGGGCCATCTCAGCGTGCAGGATGCATTCTCAATTTGGTGACCACTCCTGAAGGTAGCACAGAAGGAAATGATGACAATGGCTTCGTCACCTGGGTAGCCTCTTCCAGCCAGGTGGAGAGGGACACACCTGACTCGCCGCAGCATGCAGACTAAAGCCGCTCTTCATTGACGGGTGGCATTCTTGCCCATGCGCTGTGCAATTTTGATTTCGTGTCTTTGTTTCTAAGTCTATGGGTCTATGTCTGGATTATGATCTTGTTCCAGGGTGTGGCGACAGCCAATCTGTGCTCTGTTTTTTGTTGCAACTGTGACTATGTTGGGTACTTTTATGTTTTTTTGGTCAATGGGTGGCATGACAGTATGAGTCCTGGTAAAATTTTTTAGTGTGTCATGGCCCAAACAAAAAATTTTGAAGGCTGTACTGTAAATTCGGCAGAAAGCTTGAACTGTAATATCTCTGAGTATCTAGTTGAGGAATGGCCTCGGCCTCCTCTGAGGTCTTGACCTCACTGTACATATCTTTTTCCTTTTTAATAGAATTAGTATTTATGAAGAAAAAAAAAATGATTAACCTTAATTTGCTAGGATTATTTTTTTCCTTGGATTTTTCTTCAGAAGAGGAGGAATCCAAAGGCTAATGGAACCTTAAAACTCATCAAGGACAACCACACCAAACATCTAGGGCTATTTAAATAGCTCCAGTCTTGGTCGTTTCTCACTTGTTGACAAGGGTGCACAATATTAGTTATAACAATATTAGTACTCTTAGATATTCATTATAATAATTAATATTTAATTATAATAATTATAATAATTATTTATAATAATAACTAGTACTTAATAATTATAAGATCTATTAACCAATCAATTAAACTAACTAATTAAGTATTTATAATAAGAATTAGTATTTAGTAATAAATATTATTATTATTATTATTATTATTATTATTATTATTATTATTATTATTTATATTAAAAATTGGTATTTAATTATGAAGATCTATTAATCAACTACTTAATTCTCTGAGTAATTAGATTTAATAATAAATTCTCTTAGTAATTATATTTAATAATAAATAGTTTTTAATTATTATTATAATATTTCCCAATTATCTAATTAATTTCTAAATTATTATTAACCTCTTCAAAAAGGATAAAAATTACAATAAAAAACTTAAAAATTACAGTAAAAAACTTTAAAAGTGTGGATAATAATAATTATTATTAACCTCTTCAAAAATTATTAAAAATTCAATAAAAAATTTCAAAATTACAATAAAAAACTTTAAAAGTGTGAATGATAATAATTAATAATAATTATTATTATTATTATTAAAAGACCGACCACCATCTCATCTTTAAATCAAATAATCTCATAACTATTTAACCTCTTATTTAGCTCTTCTATTATCAGCATTCAGAAATATTGTTCTCAAACGTTGACAGAATATGTTTATTACTGTGGGTTCTCCAAAAACTAACTCAAAAGAAATGAATCACAGATGTCTAAAATCCAAAAATGTTATTAATATGTTTTGAATGATGCATAAGAAACATATATCTATCTCTTAATTTTTTACTTACCATTACATTCTCTCTCTATACAAAGTGTTGATATAAAATTATATTACATAATATGGAAACTGAAATGTTTTGTTTATGAATAATTTTTTTATTATTATTAATATTTCCTTTTTAAATACCACATGTACTTTGCATGAGAAATTACATATATGTAATATACCTATTGTGATTAACCCCACGTAAGGTAATTTTAAGTTACCAATCAGTTAATCAAACCTGCGTAAAAGTAATTTTAAATTACATATCAGTTACAACTAATTCTTGGCATTGGTTAAATGGATCAGCGAGCACCCTAACAGGGGAGGGAGAAGGTGGATGGAGAATGGTGTGCTGTAGTGACAGACAGAAAGGGAGAAAAGAAAAGAAAAAGAACATACCTGGTTTTGGACTAAGTCTGGTAAAGACCAGATAGTCAAGACCCTAGGTGCTGTCTTACTGAGGATTGGGATCCGGTAAGCATAAGCTCGGGGGGAGACTCAGGTCCCGAAGGACAAGTCTCAAGGTTGGGAGGATAGCGAGCTTAACACAGGGATTTTGCAGAAGGAGTACTAAAGAACGTTCTCGACAAGCGGTAACCAGGTAAGTAACAAAACCTTAAGACTCTACAACTGTTGTGATACTTATAAGTACTGCATATTATCAGTAGGGGTTAGAAACCCTACAGTGTCATAAGCAAATAGAATAACTGCGAATGAGAAGATGACACAGTAATGCATGTCATTGTGTCAATTAGAATTACTTAACTCTGCATACGTGGCAAGAAAGGCTACTTAATAGAACAGAGTGAGATAAACGAAGGGGCTAGGGTTTGTAATTGCAGGGCTGAGTACCCTGTGAAGGAGAACTTGAGACATTATAATAGAAATTTATGCATTAAACTTATTGATTCGAAAAGCCTCGGTAGCCTTACTATCACGTGATATAGTAAGTGTAAATCTGGAGAAGGGCCATCGAAACTTTAGTTTATAAGACTGGAAGTATATCAGGGTACGGCAGGCAGAAGTTTAAGTAGCAAGCAGAACGAGTTCGCAACTGAAGAAGACCTTAAGACCGGCAGAAGCCTGAGGCCACTGTCGTTGTTCTCATGACCACTGTGAGATACGGAAATAGAACTTAGGTTCATGTTCAAACCCTATCGTAAGAAGGGAAAAACAAACAGAGGAACCACTGTAAATTTAAATGGACTGCTCTAATAATACTGTCGAGTACAAAACATCTATACATTTAACAATAGATGAATAATATCTAGCGTATAAGTCGCATGCAATAGCATCTGTACCTAAAAATAATAACTTCATATTCACAGTAAATGAATAATGCTGTTATGACAGAGGAATAAATGCATGGTCGTTACTATATTCATATCAGAACTCTACACTGTTAACTCCCCTAATTCATAATAAAGATTTAAGAGCAAACTGTATATAACAGTCGGAGTCCATGTCCCGGCGGTAATAGAACGATACCAGGGAATAACCTTAAATCTGTATGACTGAAAGTCTCATTTTTCTTAACCCTCGCCGAGTCGGCCAGACATCTATTGGATTAGATGCAGGCGCGAGTCCCGGCTGGGCTATCGAGGTGATTGGGGAAGCGGCGTATGCCGACTTACCAAACCCTCTTAAAAATCATAATCACCATGAATAGACTACAAAAGATACATATAAACAAATAATGAGAGATGCCGAAACTTGAAACCCTTACGGGAGCTTTTTATAAAGGAAACGATAAGAAATAGCTGGAAATATAATAATGTTCGGCGATAGACAATAGGCCGAGATAACATTAATTTACACAGGTATTCACACTCTGTAGTAGTTAAAAGAACTTAAAGAAAATCATATGGGTTCGGTCCCAAATTCATTAACCAGCAGAATACCCTCCGACAATCTTATACCAAAACCTTAACTAGTAGTTCATAATATGAGAGGGAGATTTGTGGCTATAGAAGTACCTGTGTATATCCAGCTTAGTAGCAGCAAAGGGCAGCTTATGCCGCTGAAGGAGCCACGACTGCGGGCTCGTCATTATCTGTCAATCAGCAATGAGGCCGTCACTGTGCGATTAATATGAGAACTCTGAACATTAATGCAAACAAACCAACAGGTGGAGACCTTACCTAGCTTTGGAGCGGTGACTCTACGATGAGGATGCATGTGCTGTCGAGGGCAGCCGAAGAAGGCCGAAGCAGGAATCGTGGAGCAAACGCCCAGTGGTAACAGAGTGTTACCCCAAGCTCTGGAGCGCCAAATGGAAACAGCAAAAACCCCGATGAACGCGGGCCATAAACCTTATAAGCACAAATACATAACCCTGCGACGTGGAGTAATCTCCAGCGTTGATTATCATCCAAACCTCCCTGCCGTGGATCTTGGCAGTAATGCCAAAGTGCTGAAGGCGGGAAGGATCCAGCCTGCAAAGCCATGTCTGATCACGTGATCAGGCCGGCGGCATTAAAGGCAGGTCCAGGTGTAATGAGGAGGGGTTGCCAGCAAACAGAAGACAGTTGGGTTTCAGTACTGTGACGATAAACTTAAGAACCATCCGCTGCATAAAGTTGAAATGGTATAGTCATATGTAGAACCATTAAACCATAACAAACCTTGACTCCGTAAGTTGGATGCATCAAACATGTTATATATATATCCGTTAGTGTGTGCACATGGTCATAGGGGGAGTAGTATGGTAACACATCGGACCTACTTTATACCCGCATGTGTAAGCTTTTATATATGGTTGAGGTTGATATATTCACCTTATAAAATTTTTTTTTAGTTATATTTAAATTCAAGTACGAGGTATGTGACAATATATCCCTTCATAATGGGATGTAATATCATTATTATTATACCTATTGCAAGCATGGTAGTACACATTCAATTTTTCTTTTGACAATTTGTAGTTTCTCCATAGTTTAACAATATAGATTGAATTTTATTATTTTTGTTAATATTTAAAATTAATTACCTCAATATGATTCGTTCATTAATGCAACCTTTACACAACACAATGGCATGTGGATAACTGCCTAAGATTTTTTTGCCATAATTTTTGGATGCATTTTCAATGTTTATGCCTTTTCAGATTTTTCATGGTTAAGCTTCATAAGCAACCACCAAAAATTAAAAACCTTGAAAATAGATAATACTCACGTAAATAACATATTTACCATGAATTACTACCCGCCAGAATTTAAGATATTATTTCCATCAAAAATGGACAGAACAAGATGTAAATAAATACACTTACATGCATTGTTACAATTAATAAAATATCTCAAATTATCAATTAGTAAAACCTAAATTCACTGGATTTTAATTGAATTCGATATTTTTAGTTTAGTTTAGTTATATTTAAACTAAGTGGAAGGTGCAAATAATTTTTTTATTTTCAATTACTTTATCTTTCTTTAAAAAAATGATGTAAAATTATATTTTTAAGATAAACATTAAAATATTTTATTTATGATAAATATTATATATATTTTTAATTAGTAATATTTATTTTCCTTATTAAAAATTTGTTTATTAATAATATTTAAAGTTTTTAATATTATTTTTTTCCCGGAGATATACTTAGGGACAACACCTCTCCTACGAAAGTGTAAAGCTCTTCTCAACCTTTATAATCTAAACTATGTTTTAATATTATTATATGACTAAATTAATGTATGTTAGATATACTTAGGGACAACACCTCTCCTACGAAAGTGTAAAGCTCTTCTCAACCTTTATAATCTAAACTATGTTTTAATATTATTATATGACTAAATTAATGTATGTTTTAATTATGTTTAGACATATTTGTCATCCATTAGTTTTTATTTTTAAGAGATTTTAATTAAATTTATTAATAAATTTTGAAATTCAAAATAATATAAATATATTAAAATTGAAAAATAAGATAAAGTTGTAAGTATATGCAATATAAATATGTTGTATGACAATATAAATAAAATGGTTGATAAATGTTATAGGCACCAAAATACCTAATTCATAATCAGTCTATATTGACAATTTTGATTTAAAAAACATAAAAATTAATTAAATTCTATTTTTTTTAGCAATTTTTTTTGGTAGGCTAGCACCCTTAGGGGATTCCAACTAGTGACCTATAACAATCACTGTCTTGACAATCTACTTGTTCACGATAAATCCAAAACTCAAAAACTCAAAAGACTTATTATGATTATTATTAATTATAAAAAGGACTAATAAATGAATTAAACATATATACATTTAAGAAAACATGTAACAAATTCCTAACTATGGAGATTATAGACTTTGTTACAATACCATGGGCCAATATCATAGCTTATTAATACCACATACTTAAAAAAATCATCATTCATTTTGAGATAACATGTTCATATGATAATTTTTTTAATTAATCAATTTAACTCAAAAAAGAAAATAACATAACCACTTTTAAATTAAACCTCACATATTAATAGGATAATTTTTTTAATTAATCAATTTAATTAAAAAATGAAAATAACATAACCACTTTTACTAATTTATTACTATTACTAAAAATATTTTTACTAATATTTTTAAATATTTCAGTTTAAATGCCTCATATCTATCTGCAATAATATAATTAAAATTCTAAAATTTCTATTCCAAAATATAATTTTAATTTATTTATACTCAATTCCAACCCTTTTAAACATATTTATAAAATAACAATATTGTTCACGATAACTATTTCAGCAGTCCATAAGATAACTATTTCAGCAGTCCATAAGATTTAAACACATTTATAAAATAACAATATTGTTCACGATATCTATTTCAGCCGTCCATAAGATTGAGCCGATTTGATTGTGTCATCCAAAATTTCTGCCGCACCATACATGAAAGAAATCCCTATATCCAAAAGTTTCCACGAAGAAGTAGCAACACGGACAACATTATCATCTTCACCGTCGCTTCTGTCATAAAACCAAGTTTCCTCACCTTCGATACCAATACAATTCCACAAAAATATAACCAAAAAGAATTTACATGATGGGAGAAGCTACTTACTTGAATTGTGGAGTGAAATGTGGATGGAGTTTATGGATGAAAGCTGTTGACTGAGAAACGGTGAGAGAGGAAACACAGCAAATATGTCGACCTTGTACTTTTTGTTGCTCCATCAAAAATATATGAGCTTCACATAAATCCTCGATATGAACCAACGGTACTGATCACAGAAACGACTCATTCAACTTCAATCCTCCATGATTGCCTGTAACGTTTTCAACGGAAATTGTCATGCTGCCCTCAGTGTTTAAACTAAAGTATTTTACATACTTTTCTGCCAAACCCTCTCCTCAACTCAAATAAAAGTGAGCTATCATTGGCCTGCTCCCTATTACTGGTCTGCTTGTTCACCTTTAGAAAGAAGTCCCATAGCAAAGACCTGAACATTTTAACGACCATATAACAAAACGATTACTTACCTGTAATGGGGTTTAATATTTCCCCACATGAATACGGAAATGTTGAGATAATGGCTGGCCCACCAACGTAATCAGGTCCAATTGTCACAACCTCCATTTGGCCACTGTTTAACCCATACTCAATGGATGCTTTCTCTGCCAAAGTCTTGCATATCTAATAGAAGTGCACGCATGATAAGCACGACCTGTAAGTTACACCATATTTGAGATGCAAATTCAACCATACTACTCACACTGTATATACGTACACTGATAGGGCCGGCTTTCCTGCGCATGAATTCCACTCGAGTCCAGTTTGACTCGTCGAGACTAGACCCAATAATAAGCTCCCCTTCTTCATTCAGCGGACAAGCTGCTGCCGCCGAAGAAGTATTTAGCGCGCGAGCAGGATTTCAATACATTCAATACCCCTTTCAAAGCAGGCTGAACAAAATCATCCCGTCCCATAATTTTATACTTTTTATCAGGATTTTCTCTCAAAAGTTTTTGAGAAAGACAAGTTAAATTGCATAAATCAAGATGAAAATTAATGAAGTCACAAGAAATATAAAATTTATACGCTGTTAAATCGCTTTTAATACCTTTCATACTTCACAAATCAAATGTTAATAGAAATTTATGCATAATAAGCATCGTTACCACATACGTCCGAATCGGGGGAAAAAATTCGGAAATTCGTCAAATTCGATTCGGAGAGCGAATTATTCGAGGAAATTCGAGTCGGTTCGTTTACGGTTTTATTCATTTGAGCCTTTCAAAGAAAGCAATACTTCATTGCGAAGAGAACTGGCTTCCAAAACGTTAGTGCTTTTTTAGGAGTCAGGAGTTAGTGTTAGTTTCTGGACATTAGGATGGCTTTGCTCAAGATTGTTGTACATATACATATAATCTTAAGGTCTAAAGTTTGAATACATAGTTGTGTTTATTTAAAAAAATAAGAGAAAAAAATGTGTAAATTGGAAATGTTTTTTTTTTCAATTTCAATCTGTTTTGTAGTGTTGGAAAAATAATAAAAAAATAACTTGAACCTGTTATTATTTATCTTCTAAATATATTTATATTTTGAAAGATTTTAAATAAATAAATTTAAAATAGTGATTTTCTAAATATATATTTATCTATTAGACTTTTTGGATTTATGTTCTTATTGAGAAGAAAAAGTATGGGTATTTATTTTTAATTATATCTCAAAAGTGGTTAAATAATCTAGAATTATTCAAAATTATTTAAAATCTAAGATGAATTAGAAAAAAATAGTAGAAATATCTTATTATTACAAAAAATAAAGTATATATATTTAAATTTTTATAATGTATACTATCACACATTTTCCCAATTTAAAAAATTTCATTCAAATTTTTATGGTATCAAATCCGAATTCGAATTTGAACTTAGTAACTATGATAATAAGTACCTCAGAAAGCATGGAGAAGTCCAAAGGACTGGCCACGTCGAACACCCCATCACAGCCCTCCACCGCGGAATCAAAGGCGCCCTCTTCGCTTAAATCTGCTTGGAAGAGCTTCAGTCTCTCTGCAGCACCAGGCAGCGACAGCAGAGGCCCAGTTTTTGCCTTGTCATCTGCATGCACAAAAGTATGAGAATAGCTCACACCTAGTTTCTTATCGGAATGCGCGGAACAAACTGATTAATGAGATGGCGGCGAAACAAACTGTATTACATACATGGGTTTCTGACGGTGGCGTTAACAGTGTAGCCTCTCTGGAGAACATTCTTGACAAGCCGTGATCGGATATACCCTCCTGCAACTGTAACGCATACCTTCATGCCCCCTCCACCTTCGTGACCTTGCATTTTTCTGCACAGAACATACAGCGAATATGATGCTGATATGCGAGTTGCAAAATGAGAGGCTGAGTGCAATCCCTGAGGTTAAGTGGATTACAGATTCTCGGAATATTCACGAACTAAAAAGATATGGTTGCGGTCAAAAAATTGACTGCAATCATATCTCTCCCATTCCTAAATATTCCGAGAATCTGCAATCGACTTAAAGTACAATATAAATATCCAATAACCAAATTCCGAAATTATTCTAAAATCAAACTGAAAAGAATCAGTGAGTTCAACAAAAATCTAATCCAATCATTCATTTCTTCTCAACGCATTTGGTCATATCAACTCCTCACCTCTTTTCGACGTAATTCGTCATCACTAAGCACGTTTCTAATTGGTGCACTGTTTTCGCTAAAAAACAACTTTACTTAAATATTAGCTGGATCCACAAGAAGTAGAATACAAATTCTATTCCTAAAAGTCTTACCAATGCGTTGTAGGTGTACCTTTTTTTAATCGATCTTTGTAGGTGTAGTTACTTTACTCATGTTCTAGTAAAATACTTGTATTTTAAACCTGACATTCAAAGTTTGTCTATTCAAGTCTCTGGCATTTTCCACGATTTGTCAAATTTGCAACTTTTTCTTCACTTCATATTTATAAAACTCAAATTGAAATGATGCATAGTAAGTCCAAATGAAAGGCTACGGTATGGAGATTGACCTAGCAGATTATACTCGGTACTCTTTTGAAGCAAGAATCATTTCGAGAGACTTCATATACTCCAAAATTATTGGTGAGTTTTTATTGGATAGATGGGTTATAAGTACTTCGTTTCAAGATTTTGGTTGAAGTGATTTGACGTAAAGATTTTATATGATTTTAACAGTATTTTGTACTGACTTAGTTCTAAACCCCTCGACAAAAATTTCTTTTATATAATTTTTACCTAAAAATACTGTTAAAATTATTATGAAAACTATATGATACTAAAACAGATCTAAAAAACATAAAAATTTGGAATATTTACGAATCAAAATTCTTGAGAAAAATAATAGTTTGCTTTTAATAAATATTGATAAGCAATGAATTATAAATAAGTATGCTTGATAATTACCTAAAAGAGGTCACGTTTGGGAAGTCCATAGGACTAGCAACGTGGAACAACCCTCTAGCACATAATCAAAAGTGGCCTCTTCACATTAATATGCTTATGGAGTACGCACGACACCCTATATATTCTATTACGTAAAAAAGAGTGAGTTTGTTTTGTTTGTTTTTCTTGGTTCCAATAGGATTTTTTTTTCGATCTTAATGTTTTGATGGGTTATTTAAAAATTTCCAGCTTTTAGAATGATATTTTGAAATTAACATAGCTCTTTTTTATATTTGATTTTTAATGATATTTTAAAAGGTTTTTTTTAAATTCTATTTTGATATAAAAAATTTACAAAATTTCCTTGAAAATATAAAAACATTTAAGTTTTAGAAGGAAATTTAAAATTAATTTTAATTAATTTTCTTTTTTCCACTCACTTAAAAGAAACATATTAATGGATTAAAATATCAAAACATTTAGTAAGGACAAAAATATATCTCTTTATAAATCACAATGAGTCATTTGAAGTGATAAAAATAATGATGAAATAGGTTACATTCATTTGTTATATGTATATTCAAAATTTATCACCTTTAAAATTAAAATAAAAATTCCTTATATTTAACACTATATTTTCCTAACACTTTGTTTGTTTTAAATTTTTAAATTTTGATGTAATTATGACATTCACACTAGTAAATTATGTATATTTAAAATTTGTCACCTTTAAAATAAAAATAAAAACTCTTTATAGTTAACACTATGTCTATTATGTAAGGCTCTGTCCTAAGTTCCTCTACCAGAGTCTAAATTCTCTAATTTCAAATACAATAAATGGGCAATAGTTTATTTGCAACTTTTCAAAAAAATAATTTACCATTTAAATTTTATTTCCTACAATTAAATAGTGAGCATTTCATTTCAATCACTTACATGAGTAATCTAAAAATAAAGGAATGTCTGTCCTGATAGCCTGTTGAGACGCCCCTGAGCTTCTGATCCTGCTAAGATGCTTCTCTCGACTACCAACTGGATTTACCTCCCAGCCAACTAGGAAGTATTTCCTAGCCCAGAAAACCTCGATAGGTTCCCTAGCCCTCCAAGCCCAACTCCAACTAGATGTAGTGTGTATCCAAGATAAACAATACTTTCCTTCTCTCACTTCTCCCTTCTCTACCTTCCTCCCAAAACAAATCCTCCAAAAACACAACCAAACCAAAACAATAGCAAGACCAAGGATCCCCCTCCTCCCTTCATCCTTCCCCTTTTATGCCCCCTTCTCTTCTCCACCTCAACCACCTCTCATTAATGTCATAACTTCTCTCTCATCCTTACATTTGACTTCATTTCTCCCAAGTAAACATGAGAGGGCATTTGGGGATGTGATATGAATATAAAATTGGGTAATTAATTGGAGAGGACCTTGTCTTCTCCCAATTAAATATTTTGGGGATGAGAGATGAATATATAAATTGGTAATTAATTGGAGAGGACCATGTCTTCTCCCAATTAAATATTTGGAGATGAGAGATGAATATATAAATTGGTAATTAATTGGAGAGACCCATGTCTTCTCCCAAGTAAATGTGAGAGGACATTTTGGGGATGAGAGATGAATATATAAATTGGTAATTAATTGGAGAGGACCATGTCTTCTCCCAAGTAAATTGAGATGACATTTTGGGGACGAGAGATGAATATATAAATTGGTAATTAATTGGAGAGGACCATATCTTCTCCCAAGTAAATATGAGAGGACATTTTTGGAATGAGATATGAATATATATATATAATTTGGTAATTAATTGGAGAGACTATGCCCTCTTAAAATTAAAAAATTTGGGGAGATAAATAGGGAATAATAACAAAATTTATGATAGAGGAGGAATGACCTGTTATAGAATTTTATGAACCCAACATTTCAGACTACCAAGTGAGTCCATCATTAGGGGTGCTTCAATAGATATTCTAAAGATATTAATGATCTATCCATGAGCTATATTTAGGGTTAATCTAGGAAATTAGGTCATTAGGTCGGCCGTCATATCAGTTTTGCTCTAGATAATCTTAAACTATCTTCGCCTGTATGGATTCATTATTTAAAAAAAATTATATCAGTACTAAATTTACAGTTTCACTAATGTAGGTATGTACAATATCTATTGATAATTATAAGTCAATATTTTAAAATTTTCATGATAAGATTAAGTAAAATTTTCATGATAAGATTAAGTAGGCATTACATATTCCCAATAATTTATTTTCAATTTTTATCTTTTGATGTAATTAGGTCATAATGTTATGTTTTGTCCATTTGGTACATGTTTATGTCAAAGTTATGTGCATAGTTAGTCCCTTTGATTTCATTAAATTGTGTGTTTCTTCTCTAGTAACATTAGTTAAAAATGGAAACCCTAGATAAAAATGATAACCTTGCTTTTAAGAAGGTTAAACAAGTTCGTATCCTTAGGAATAAATATATCTCTCTCAAAAATAGAGACAACTATGATTGGTAGGTTGCAAAGGAGGTTTGTGATAATATATATCTCTCAAAAATAGAGACAAATATGCTTGGTAGGTTGCAAAGGAGGTTTGTGATAAATACACGATGGACATTTGTCATTTTTTTAAAGGATGACAATTACCTCTAATTTTATTTAATGATTCTACTCCACTATATCAACTCAACATTATTAAGGGAAGTCTCGTGTATATTATGACTACTAGTTTTTTAATCTATGTAATGTAATCGGCAATGATGTTTAACTATGTAATTTATAATGATAGTTTCCAATTAACTTTAACCTTTTATGCATTTACAAATGATTTTCTAGAAATAAAGAATAAACATGAAATCTAAGATTATAAAAGAGATTTTCGATTTAAAATTTAGAAATCATAATATGAAATTTAAAAATTTAAAAATTTAAAAATATTAATCACTTAATCTTATTTTCACTTATGACTATTGTTTCTTATTTAATAATAAATCAAAATCATATTATTATAAATTTTTTTTTCTCTTTTATATACAATAATATAGAAACTTTATATAAACCTTACCATATTTTGATAAATTGATTAATTTCTATCATTAAATTAGTTATTGTTTCTTATTTAATAATCAATCAAAATCATATTATTATAAATTTATTTTCTCTTTTATATATAATAATATAGAAACTTTATATAAACCTTACCATATTTTGATAAATTGATTGATTTCTATCATTAAATTAGTTTTTATTATCCATATGGTAATTTTTTTGCAAAATTTATATATTATATATTTAGTGTAAATTTTTTTATTCCTTTTAAATAAAAGAATATATCTTTTCCTAGTTTTGGAACCGTTTTATTAGTCATAATTGTGAGGATGAAATTTTACGTAAAAAAAAAATTGAGGTTCACATCCTTAATTCACTTATAATAGTAAACAAGATATATGTAAGTTCCTAAGAGTTATAGTGCAGTGGTTAAAATCCACATGTTTTCAGTATAATCGTAAACAAGATATATGTAAGTTCCTAAGAGTTATAGTGCAGTGGTTAAAATCCACATGTTTTCAGTATAGCAATTACCTATTCCTCTTATCAGAAAAGCATATAGCTCTCGTCTTTTATTTTTTTTTACTTTCCATCTTCCATCTACTAGTTAAACGCTGATGCGACTTTCCAAGTGAGTGGCATTTTGGTGGTTTGCACCAATTCCCAAAATCACAACTATTTGAATGTCTGAATGGCGTAATGAAGCGTGTTCTCCATCAAAATGGAGTAGTCACATGAACCAATATTACTTGTTAGACTTGTTTGGCTGCAATATGTGCACGAAGGATCCGTTGGAGTAGTCACATGAACCAATATTACTTGTTAGACTTGTTTGGCTGCAATATGTGCACGAAGGATCCGTGCTTCTCCAATGTCGACATGCATGATGATTTATACTTTTCGGTGTGTAGCTTACGAGAGTGGGTTTTATATTTATGGGTGCGTTGATTGGTAAATGAAATTCTCATTATATCTTTCGTTTATGGTAAACATGTTAGTGGGCGGGTTAGTATCATTGTCTTAAATATCTGTAGATCAAATATTATATTTCTTAACTTCAATAACCTGTGTTTAAGACATGTTCTAGTTGTGAAGTTGTTATACAGAATGGAATCTTTGTTAAATGGCATTTATTTATATTTTTGGTGTGCGTGTAATTTTTTATTTTATTTTCTAAGTTTTGATAATTATTATTATTATCATTTTTGTATTTTAATTTATTGCGAGTATAAATTCATTAATGATGGTTTTATATTAGAAGTAGTATTAATATAAATTTAGAAAAATTTCAATCTATTAATTTAGAGAAATTATTAGAAGTATTTATATAATGAATTTGAAAATACTGTAAAAATATAAAAATAGATGAACGAATTATCTCTTCTAATGTATAATTTTTATTTAAGGAAAATATATCTAAATCTATTAATTTTGAGTTTCTAGTTATTAGTATGTGATTTTTCATGCAAAATATAATGCATACATGTTACTATAATCTTTGAATAACTAGATAATGGAATCTTGCCACAAAAATATGTAAAGCTATAGAGGATATAATTTTCTTATGTATTGAGATTTTTAAATTTAAGAGATCACACACACACACATATATAATGAAAGTCTTTATATCCTTGAAATTACAAAGCCTTCTATTAGTGCAAATTAAAAGGTCTTAACATTATTAACAAATCTAGTTTTTTAGTAAATTGTAGGTATTAGACACCTAATCTTCACTATTGCGGTGATAAATTTGTAATTATGCAAATAAGAGTAGAATTGAAGAGTTAGAATAATAAAATACCTTGGAATATGAATCCCAAAAATCACACCTCTTCATGTTATATAATCATGTTTATATTAATGGAAATGAACATTGGAGAGTCATTCCTTAACTTGACTAACATTGTAAGAGAGCCCCAGGTCCAAATTTAGATGCCTCTGCCCTTCTGAGTGCCTAACCAATGCCCATAGGTTTGTCATCAATTTTTTGTTGTCACAATCCCCAGAAATGTTCTCTCAACCACCCCTACTGGTTTGGAGACTTGCGTGTGCCCTTTTAGGGTAATGCCTAGGGTTGAGTCAATTTCTCCTCCATTGATCTGTTGTAATGCCTAACCTCTTCTCATCGCGAGATAGTTGGTGATGCATTCCCGATTCGGAGCCTGTGAATCTATGACCTAGGTTGTTGGTGTATCCTCGTAGCTATACTTAGGCTTTCCCGAGGTATAATACATTGCACACATATATCTTGTATGTCTCGCTTCTCCACATTTCCCGGGAAGCGATGAATACTTCTCCTAAACCAGTATTGGTGATCCATGGTCTGACCAACAAATGGTGCTTCACAATGATTCCAAAGTCAACTGGATCCAGCACAATCCATGTTCTAATCATATCAATAATCTGACCCCGCCTACGACCCAACAGTTTCTTTGACCTTCAATTTAGTTGGCTTCTCACTACAAGAAAAAATCACATTGGTGAGAGGTGAAAAATGTCACCATAAGCTCATTGGTGATAGTCAAAAGAACCTTCATCACCAAAGGTGGCATCGCCAAAAGTATAGTTGTTGTGGTGATATTGAAGGTCCATCAACAATAATGATTTATAATGACGGATAGTGACCGTCACCATTTCATATGAGCAATGGTGACGAGCTTTAGTCTCGGTCACAAAAAAACTGAACATCACCAAAGACTGTGCCACCAAAAGTAGTGTTGTTTTGGTGACATTCAAGGTCCGTCACAAATAATCATTATAATGACGGATAGTGACCATCACTATTTCATATGAACAACAACAATTTATTGTGATGGACCTTTCATGGCCATCACTATTTGTGCATATATTTAGCGTTGTTCATTGACTATCACCATTTAATATTTTGGTGAGGGTTAAAAAATGTTATGATAAGCTCATTGGTGACATTCAAGGTTCATCACAAATAATGACTATAATGGCAGATAGTGGTCGTCACCATTTCATATCTACAACAATGATTTATGGTGATGGACCTTTCATGACCATCACTATTGATGTTTATATATGGTGGCGTTCATTGGCCATCACCATTTCATATTATGGTGAGGTTCGAAAAATGTTACTATAAGCTCATTGGTGATGGCAAAAAGGGCCTCTATCACCAAAAATTGATCATCACCATTCCATATCAATATCAGGGCGTAATGGAATCGAACCACCAACCTCCTGCTTGTAAAGAAAGTGTTCTTCCATTGAGCTAACACCCTTTAAAGAATTAGAATTTAAAAAATTAGACCTTGAAACTTTATAAATTGTAAATTCTACAACTTTCAATAAATTATAAAAATTAGAAAAGTCTTGGCAAATATTTTACTAAACAAGCAAAATAACATTAACGTTGCAGGTCCCTACCTAATGGTTATGGAAGTTATGAAAAGTGGGTAGAGGGAAAAATAGTTACATATAAAAAACTCAATATGTTCAGTTGAATACTCAATTAGAAGTGAAACTTTGAAGACATTTATAGCCTATAAATGACCTATAACTATCAATTGCACTAGATTTTGTAAATGAAACATTAGAAATGAAATAGTATATGGAAGAAGAGAATTGATGAAGACAGATGCAATATGCTATAGTTTGAGTGAAAAAAAATATAAATGTTGTTGTTGTTTTTTTTTTTTTTTTTTTAGTTACCAGAGAATCCATAGTAAAAACCATTTTTTCATCAACATTTCAAATCCCAATTGGGATCCATCATCAGGACTTCTTGTTGTTGGGTGACCTTTATAATTGGGACCTCTGTCTTTCCTTTATCATGTAAACATTCAAATAAAAAAGTAAAAATTTTAGATATCTGAATGATATCTAAACTTCTATGAAAATGTAACACGAATCTTCGGGGACCATGAACCACTAAAAAAAGAAAAAGAAAATTTAGGCTGAGATAATGACTAGGGAAACATGTAACTTATAATGGAGTGGGCTATTGTAGGGAAGGAACGAAGCTGAGGTGACAGTTCCACCGACCTCGACGACCCGATCTAGGTGACCCCTCCTCCTCCCGTCACTCAATGGGCTCCACCGAACGCTGCCTCCTCCTCCTCCTCTGCCACCCTCCTCTCCTACCCACACCCTCCACCACCCTCCCCTACCCTATTCTAAACTAATTGTTTGAAACCAAATATTTTGAACATCATGAATTTGTTTTTTGCGCGCATAGTTAACCATTACACTTTCCCTAATCTACTAGCTCCAAATGGTATTCCATCATGGTTTCACAAAGAATTAATCTCTCTAGAAATTATAGATGCATGCAATCTTACAACAACAACATGTCGACACATTTTGATGTGGGAGTTTAGCCATTAAGTTCAGGGATCAACATAAAATTACAAACCAGGATTTATACTTACAAGCATCTTCAAGGACAATATTTGAACAATCTAAACCTGGCATCTGTGAAAGTACTTATTTTACATTTTTAGTTCTTGGTTTTCTCTTACAGGTAGATATACATTGGTTCCTAGAACAACCTCAACAACCAATTCTAAATATTTCCAAACAAATGAAAATGTGCATGTAACAATTACTTGCATTAAAATTGCAATAGAAAAGTTCATAAAGAAATTTCACCTTCTGCTATAGATTTAATGAGAAGAGCACAAGAGATGCTTTATCTTGCTGCAATAGACATCAAAAGGCACTCCATGAACATAGTTATGGTGTATTTTCCGTTTTTTTACTTTTTTCAAAGAACCATTCATTTACATGTGAAACTTTAGTACTTTTGTGGGCTATAACCCTTTTTCTTGCGAGGGAGATACCAATGTTTCAAATTAGATCAACTCTAAAAAACTTGTAATTTTTTTTCAAGAAAGTCACCAGCTCTTACTGTAGAACAAAACCAAATCAGTATAGTTTAGAGAAACATTTCAAATTAAGATATTTAAGATCTCTTAACTAGAAGATTCAAAGGCTCAAGGTATTATCCAAGTAATGACTTTGGAGTCCTTAATACAGTTCAGAAAAGATAAATCTAATGATGTGCATGCGGTTTGGTAGTGAAACATCCTGTTGTAGATGGAAAAAATTCATACAATGCAGTAAGTTCTACTTCCATACTTTTTAGAAGCTCGCAACACTTACTAAAAAAGGTCTACAACTTGCAACTAATCAAGAAGACAATAGGTGCATGCTTTTGTTTTGACCATTAATTTACAGAAATAAATAATACACCAGTTTGACAATAATCCATTATTTTGAAACATTATAAATCTATGTGTGTACATAATTTTTGTGAAAACAACTGTCAAACAAAGCAGGGATTATTTGGAGACTCCAGGTTGTGGTCTTATAGATTTTTATAAGTACATCTTAACAACTATGTTTCTTTAAGCATGGAGAAATTTGCACCTTCGTTTCTTTTTTATTTCTCTTAATGCTTAAGAGATATTCAGTTAAGATAAATCTACACTGGTGTAGAAACAACACGAGAATCACTATTGATATAGAGTTAATGAAATCATTCAAGATAGGGAAAGACTTACCATCAAACATAATAGAATGTAGCTTGGTACTCCAGGAAATATGGAGTACCACCATTGCAGGTGTTGAAACTTTGGTCCATCAATGAAAAGTATAGGCAGTCCAACAGCTACAAACAATGCTCCAAAATTTAGATATTTATAAATATATCAAATCAACTTTGTTTCACAGGCCCAACATCACATTGAAATTACAACAAATTGAATCAAATTTGATTGAAAATGCAACAACAGGTTTGAGGTTTAAGTGAAATTGATTCCAAGTAATGTGATATTGTATACATACAATTTCCAAGAATGGGATAAATGAATGGAAACACACTAGGAGGATGGAAAGAACAATAATATATCATCAATTCCACATGTCCAACTAAGGTAACATCGTCGGAAACCCGGCTTGGGCCAAAAAAGGATAATTAAATCACTCCAAGTGCTGCACAACCAATATGAGAAACGAACATATTGTATTTCTACATATGAAGTTCAAAATCAAAGTTGTCAAATTTACAAAATGCTAAAAAAGAGGTCTAATTGTCTATTTCCTGTATTAGACAGTTTAATATAATATTGATTTTACATGAGAAATTTAGTATGTTTACAAAAATTTTAGAGATGGTGTTTAAGTTTGAGTTGAACCAGATCACTCTTGGAAATGTGATTTCTACTTTTTTTTTGAGATTTTGCTCAAAATAGAAAAATGGATCATAAATGTTTAAATCCTACCTGTGTTGTTGGTGAGGTTGGAGCAATAAACAACACAACACAAACAGCACCAAAGGGAGCAATTGTCAATTTCATCCCTTTGGGTGCAATCATAATATCTATGAGTTCCATGATTTCCATTGCTACAAATTCCCCTACACATATCAATGGAATAAGCTGAGCCAATCTACTAGATTTTAGGCCCCAAGAGAAAAGCACAACTTTGACAATACTGATTGACCTAGATCATGAGCCTTCTTTGAGTCACAATAGACAAGATATCATCTATTTGAATTTCAATATGACCTCCTATTCAGGAAATATTTAAGGCAACTTACCAATTCAAGATATCAACTTAAATCACCTTATGAACTAATTCCCGCTTTTCCCTAGAGTGAGTAGAGATGTGTGTGCTTCGTACTGATTTGTAAAACATTCCTTAAGTAACAATGAATACAGGGAGTGGCTAGTCTTTTTTATCACATTTTCCTTCTATTTCGTAAAGTACAAAGAAAACATCTTAATTTGAATTATTGTATGTAAATAAGCTTTAATCTTATTTAATCCAATTTTCCTCATCCATGAGTCAATACATGGTTCTGAAATTGAATGTGAGTTCTATCCAGTTTGTGGTGATCCTAACCTAATATAATAATTGATGTTATTAAGTGCATCATCCCAAAAGACAGGGCTACATGATCACTAGTAAACTAGTAGAGATATAAAACATGGAAACTCATTTAACACAATGTCACAATTCTTAGTCTTAGTATTTGGAAATTTTCTCTATAATCTCTTGAAGTGTAACCCCCTTGTAATTTGGGAGCAATGCTCCTAATAAACAACATTTTATTTATACTTTCCATACAGGAAATTTTTTGGCTATACTTGATATTATGGGCATATATTATCAGGCATATATTTGATACTTTGAGAACCAGATAATAGATCACTACATAGTGTGTATAACATGGAAGTTTTCACCTAGCTAACATGATTCTACAATCTAAAACAAGCAATGATTATTCAACTAGCCAGAAAAAAAGTATCCCCAATTATGAATCGCCCTTATCTTTATCATGTTCATCAAGATCGACCCTTTTGTAATTTCTTTCGACAAAATAGTTACATCACCATTTCGTTTCACATAAGGTTTGACACACATTTTGCACTTTCATCAATAAAAATGGGTTTCTTGATTAGGCTATCTGCCTCTTTCTTAATTGTCGGTCCTCTATGAACAAGGGGGTACCTTTTGAACATATCATATTTGAATTTAGTAGATTGAGAGAATCACTTTTTCTTGGCTTTATTTTATCCCTCTTTGTTTTAGTTTTCTTTGAAGACTTTGGCATGTCCTCATCTCCCTTAGTCATCAATTTCTATGAGTGTGTTGGTGTTTTATCATATGCCTATGTTTTTCAAATACCTAAATTTGATTATGTTGAGGCCCTTTCTCACTCACGGAAGAATTTTCTGCAGTAATATTTCCAACTGCTCGTGAACTTGAATACAAACAACAAACCATAACACCATTCACTATAGCAACAACTACAATGATGAATATTTCCATGATTAAAAGGATTCCTTCTTCTCATATAAAGGAAAACTTTCAGAGTGTCAATGAAACATGCATCATTGACTTAGATGCCCATTACTTCTTGTTATAGGAATGTATCAACAGGAAAACCCCATAGAAAGCCATAAATTCCATGCCCAGATGCTCGTCATGAGAGTATTAACCTAGAGTGTTTTCTTGGTAACTAAGCTTGTTCGCATGTATTCTTATTGTGGAAGTATGAGGGGCACATGCCAGGTGTTTGAAAAAATTCCCAAGCGAAATGTGTTCGCATGGAATTTTATTTTTAGAGGTTGTGTCAGGGATGGACACTACCAGGAAGCCCTCAAGTTGTATTACCAAATGCAACAGGGAGGACTAAGTGGAGACACACCTTTCCAATTGTCCTTAAGGTGCACGTTGAGATTGCGGCCCTGCAATAGGGTAGGAAAATCCATAGTTACATGGAACACCACGACTACAGGATATTTCAAAATTAGAAATTGTGAAGAGGCAGGAAAGCTACTTGATGAAATGGAGTTGGGAAGGTTGAAACCTGATGTGATAATTTGGAGCGCGATGATATCCAAGTATGATTAGAATGGCTGAGACAATAGTGTAGTGAGATATTTTATAAAATACAGTTGATTGGAGTGAAAGCCAATTTAGTCACTATTTCTAGTGCTCTAGATTCTTATGTAGAATTGGCAGCGCTGCAACAATAAAAAAAAAATGATGGTGCATATGAAGTGTTTGTCAAAATGCTAAAGAGGGATCTAATATCATGGAATGCAATAATTTCTTGTTATCTGCATTGAATGGATATTGTGATGAGTTGTTGGGACTCTTTTATCAACTTCAAAATGACAGGAATCAACAGATGTAATTAGTGTGTTCATTATGAGATATACCCAATTTGGTCATACTGTTGAATCCTTGAAACTCTTCAGTTGAATGCAAGTTGCAGAGGTGAAGCCTAACTTTGTTACCATAGCAATTATTTTTTCTTCATGTACTGACTTAGTGGCTTTGCAGTGTGGGTATTGAAAGGATGGGCATGAGGAAGATGCCCTAACACTTTTATGAAATAAAAGAAGTAGGTATTGAGGTAGGCCATATCAACTTCTTTATTATTTTATCTGCCTGCATCCATGTAGGACTAGTAGATGAATGCTAGCATCATTTCAATTGAAATAGTAGAAAGTTTGAGGTGAAGCCTAGAGTGGAGCATCATGCGTGCATGGTTGACCTCCTCAGCCACTTGAGACATTTGAATGGAGCATATGTGATATTGTCAAACATCTACGCTACTTCTATGGGATGATGTAGTCAACGTGAGAAAGTTAATGTTAGATAAGGGAATTAGAAAAAAGGAACAAACATCTCATTTTCATAGATAGTTCTAGCTACTACTAACTGAGGATGTTTTGAAATATATCATGGAAACTCTTCGATAGTGTTCTTGAGTTTCAATTATAATACACCCTCTTCGTTTGAATGGTGTCTCTCTGAAAGCATGGAGAGGAGAGACATGGAGGAGTTACAACTTTGCATACTTCCTCAAAAACCCTCAAGGTGGCTGGAAATATATAATCATGATAAGCTCCAAGCGTTGGACAAGTCTTGGTTGAAGCCTTATGTTGTAAAATACGAATTCATCATGTAAGTACTGGGCCAAGGTTGGGACTTCGTTGAGGAGTTTTGGCGAATTTTGAAATTAGCTCAAGTTTTTCTACAATGTTTGGTTATAGAAAATCGATGGAGAAAAAAAGGCATTTTTCGGGGAAACAAGCCAACTTAATGGAGGCCAAAAGTTGGGTTACTGGTTTGAAAACAAGAATTTCATTATCAAGCAAATTGGATGGAGGGGCTAGCAAGGGAATATGACAAGTTGTTACCTCAGGCTTGCATATTTTTGTGGGCTTGTTTGTTTGTTTTCAAGGTGGTTTTATGGTGAGAGAACCCGAGAGGAGTGCATGGTTTAGTCCTGCAACACATTTTGGGAGGCACTATAATTTTTTTTAATGGGATTCTTTCTTATTCAATTGAGCACTATTTCATGAAAAGACTCGGTTGAGAAGGTGATGAATTCCATGGATGTTATAGGGATTTGACAAGAGGTGACAAGGTTTGGGAGACCATCGAAGTGTAGATATGCTTTTAATTGATACTTCAAATGTGATCAAGCTTAAAAATCAAGATGGTTTTGGTGCTGAAGGACAAAAAAAAAAACGACAAAAGAAACAACAACAAAAAATGGAGACCTTGTGCACCTCTAGAAAGAAGTTCTACGCTACCTCACATATGTTGTAGCTATTGCATAACTCTCATATATGCTTGAACATGGGAGGAACATGATCACAACATTATTTTCTTTCCCTTTATTCTCTTCATCTATGAATTTCATGGCAAGTAAAATCATCATTTTCCTCTTTTATTTGAGCATTGTATGAAAGGCTTCATGTAACTATTTCACAAGGTGAAAAAAACTATTTTCAAGAGAAATTTGTTCAATAAGCCCTGATTAACAATTCCTACTAGATCGTGTTACAAATAATACTTGAATATATCATTCCAGAAATTCTCCTCCTTCCATATTGTAAATTGAGTAAGTATGCTTTCTATATTTTATTTCTAACCAAAGTTTGTGCCTGCCCCTTGGTTCTCTTTTCGATGTGTAAATCCAGGTTCTAAGTGTTCTGTGTCAAGTTCTTGGAGGTATAGATCGATCAAAGCAATTGGGCATGGATCAATCAATATAATCATATGTAAATGACATGATTAATGTTTTCTGGTGGGAAAATGGAACATAATAAATCTCATTCATTGGATTGATGGGCCCCTCTCATCTATCATGTATGAATTGATAGGGGCCTTCATGGTGGATTTCTATCTCTTTCTGTAGTAACATTGGAAACTCACATGTTGTTATAGCAAACATAGAAGCGATGTAGTACACCTAAGGGGGATAATATGGGGTACAAAGGGAGGTACCCAAGGCAATAATGTAATAATGGGATGGGCCATAGTAATAAATAAGGTGGTTAACATGTATCATGTAAGGGACCACAAGTAGTTAGTAATAATGTAATGGGCCCATGATATTAGATAGATGGTATTGAGGGAACCATGGTAATGACCCATGTTATTGTATGTATCAGGCCTTTATAGAGGCTAGAAACTCCCCATTGAGAGATGTCAAGGATTATTGTATGAAGAGGCATATGGCTTGTGGAGTGTTCTTCTTCCTTAAGGAGTGTATGTATGGTGTTGCCCTACCTTAAGGGTTTGATATTAATAAAGAGAAGCATTCTATCTATATTCAGATCTTGTTATTCTTGGTGATTATTTGTAGTTATTGGGTATATTGGTATTACTTTAATATATTTTCAGATCAGATTTATAACAAGTGGTATCAGAGCACTTTCTTGGGCAAAAGTGGAGAATTTTTATTTTTAATTTTTTTTGCAAGAACTTTCTGGGGCGGTGAATTTGCAGAAGATCTGTATGATTTGGGGAAAAATCTGCAAAATATAATTGCATATCTATGTTTTTGATGAAAAAATACCCAAGTTGAAAAAAGAAATCGGCTGAATCGGAGTCTGGATGAAGGAGATCTTGCTGATTTAAAAATCAATGCTGTTGCAGACATTTTTTGGGCGGCAAGATTGCGGAGAAGATCTATACATTTTGGTGTAGAATCTGCAAAATCTAATTACATATATGGATTTCTTGTGAAAAAATACACAAATTCAAAAAAAAAATCAGTCGAATTGGAGTCCAGATGCGGGAGATATCGCTCATTTGAAATTAGTTTTTTTTAAGATTTTTTGGTGACGGCAGGAGAGTTGCAACGTGGATCTGAAATTCCAATGCCTAGATTGAGATTTCTATCGCATGGAAAGATGCAAAATGGTCATTCCATTTATGAAAATAGGTCATAATAAAGATTCTGAGCAATATTGACTAAACTGCGACCACTCTAAATTTTCACCAAGTAAGTGATTTTTTTTTTTTCGTGCCATCTAGCAAGATGTTTTTTACAGGAAAAGATAATGGCCCTACTATTGAAGAATTCATACAGAGACAAAAGTTCACATATGGGGAACATTGGAAGGATTTAGTGTGGCTTGGTTTCAAAGATGAGGCTGCCAAATGGTGGTTCTCAATTGACAACAAGCAGTTGACCAAACTTTCAGATGCAGAATTTGAAAGAGTCCTTTTAGACAAATGGTCTCAGGCTAGAAAACAAGATAAGGGGAAACATGTGGGGTTATTTCCTACTGGTATATCCTTATTGCAGGTTCATGGATTGATTCAGAAGGAGAAAATCATTGTGTCTATAAATCCAAGTTGCAAGCAAAATCTCATAAATGTCAACTTGGTAAAAAAATTACAAGTGCCAACGAAACACAAGGAGCACACACAGGTTAATAACGAGCAAGTGCAAGTTTATAAAGATTTGAAGATTTCCATGGAAAAGTATATATTGCATTCTAATTTTTATGCTCCAGATATGGCTAATGAGGATGTTGTTTTGGGATACCGATGGATGGAATCGGTGGGTACTATAAATATTAATGTGCAGAAGAAATTCCTGAAGCTCTAGTATAAAAAGAAGAAAATTACATTACAGGATATTTCCATCAATAAACAGGTAGAGTCGACAGAGGCTGAAGCAGAAGATGTTCCAGGGACTAACATATCAGATGATGAGCCATTGATGGTACACAACCAAACACAAACATCAAACCAAGTACCAGAAAAACAGGTTAAGTCTAAGGACGCTGAAGTTGAAAATGTTACATCAGATGAGGACTCAGTGGTTGAGGTAATATTGGAAGACAAGAAACAACAGAAGGCACAACAACATGTACCAGATACCAATCAGGCACCATTTGGTTGTGAATTAAAGAAAGATACACCATCAGCATATTGGCACCCACATCACTCAGCAAGAAAACTACCAACAAGATGGCAACAAATTAGCTACAAGGACAACAACCCCTGCATGGCATATAGAGAGCGATGACGATCGACCTACTATACATCAACACAGAAGAGCAACGAGGATCAACTTCCATCTCAAGCGAGCGAGGCACCAATGAGATCGAGGGTTCACCTTTCTCTTGGATGGCTAGATGCACGTGCATGGTATCAGCGGACTACTCTTTTGAGTAGCTCTTATTATTTGTGTTCTTCCCATGTTTTGGGGATGAAACATGTTAAGGGGGTTGGAATGTAGTATACCTAGGGGGGATAATATGGGGTGCAAAGGGAGGTACCCAAGGCAATAATGTAATAATGGAATGGGCCATAGTAATAAATAAGGTGGTTAACCCGTATCATGTAAGGGACCACAAGTAGTTAGTAATAATGTAATGGGCCCATCGTATTAGATAGATGGTATTGAGGGAACCATGCTAATGACCCATGGTATTGTATGTATGAGGCCTATATAGAGGCTAGAGACTCCCCATTAAGAGATGTCAAGGATTATTGTATGAACATGCATTTGGCTTGTGGAGTGTTCTCCTTCATTAAGGAGTGAATGTATGGTGTTGTCCTACCTTAACGGTTCAATATTAGTAAAGAGAAGCATTCTATCTATATTCAGATCTTGTTATTCTTGGTGATTATTTGCAGTTATTGGGTATATTGGTATTACTTTCATATATTTTCAGATCAGATTTATAACAAGCGATTTCACAAAAGGTATTGTTGACACAAAAACCATTTCACTAAATGCACGAAGACATTCATTGCATTACATAGCCACAATGGTTAACAACACATAGTTCCTTCCTCGGGGGTTCCTTATCTCTATCTCTCAGTCGAACTAGTGAGTTATTATGTAATAAAGATATTTGAGATGCTAGTTATAGCATCTAGAAAGCTTCAAGTATTGGAAAGGTGCATCCACAATTGAAAAAAGGTCTAAAGGGATGCTTGATATACTTGAAGACTTCTCGAACTTCTTAGAATTTGTAAATTTTCGAATGGATGTGAGTACTTCAACATTAGGAAAGCAACATTGAATAAAGAACTTCAGTGGCCCATAAAATGTATGCCACCAGGGGGGTTCCAGTGTGGGCAACGACAATTATTTGGAGCCCCCCCCCCCAGCGAGGGATCAGGGGCGTTGCCCCCAAAGCAAAAAATAGATGTGAAATTGCCTTGTAAAATGTTTTAATTTTGTAGTCAATCTGGGTCGTTCATTGGGCAGATATCTGACGGTAGAAGTTATGTTTAATTTAGGGTTTTTTGCCCTAGAAGGCAACCCCTCGCTATATATAAGGGAATTGTTTGCGTCTATGTAGATTTTTTTTCAAGCGATGAAAAGAGAGGAGATTGAGAGCGAAGAGGGAATTACAACGGATCTGTTGTAGGTTGTATATCTTCATTTTGTTGGATAATATAAAAGGAAGGACTGGTTGTTTCTCCGTGGATGTAGCCCAAATTAGGTGAACCACTCATATCTGTGTCTCTCTTGTTTTATGCATTTTCTGTGTTTATATTTCTGCAATATATTTTATGTGTTCCATTGCTTTGTCATATGTATTGAATAGCCAAATTCTTTCCATTCCAATGGGTGGTGTTGATGTTATACTAGGAGTCCAATGGCTACAATCCTTGGGTACAATAGATTTTAATTTTCAAGAAATTTTCTTCAGAAGGAAAGGAATTTGAATTAAGAGGTATCGCAGGGAAACCGAGAAAGATAATCAACTCTAATGGAATGAAAAAACTTCTAAATAAAGAACAACGAGGCATAATTTCACAATTATGTTCGCTAGAGGTTCCCACATCGAAATCATCTATTTCTCCAAATCTCCAAAAAGTCTTGGACAATCATTCCAAGGTATTTGAGGCTCCCAAAGGTCTCCCACCTATTCGCGATCGTGATCATGCTATTCATTCGACTTGAGGAAGTGTTCCTCCAAACATCGAGCCTTACAAATATCCCTATGCCCAAAAGAGTGAAATTGAACATATGGTTGCATAAATGTTAGAGGTTGGTATAATTCAACCTAGTCAAAGTTCTTTATTTGCTCCAGTAGTATTTGTACACAAGAAGGATGGATCATGGTGCATGTGTCCGGATTATAGGGAGGTCAACAAGCTTAATATTAAATATAAATTTCCAATTCATGTCATTGATGAACTATTGGATGAATTGCATGGATCAATTTACTTCACCAAGTTGGATCTTCGTTCAGGATATCATCAAATCAGAATGAAGACTGAAAACATTCTGAAAACAGGATTTAGAACTCATGAGGGTCATTATGAATTTTTTGGTCATTCCTTTTGGCCTTACCAATGCTCCTTCTACATTTCATGGTTTGACAAATTCCTTTTTCAAACCCTTCCTGAGAAAATTTGTGTTAGTTTTTTTTTATGATATACTAATCTATAGAAAGTCTTGGAAGGATCATGTTCAACATGTTGACCGGGTGCTCAAACTATTGGAGGAGAAAAAATTATATGAAAAAAGATTCAAATGTTTATTTGGAGTACAAGGGGTGGAATATCTGGGTCATATTGTATCTCATGAAGGTGTTAAGGTAGACCGTAGAAAAATTAAAGTCATTAAGGAATGGAAAATCCCAACATTGATAAAGCATCTGTGAGTATTTCTCGGGTTGATAGGTTATTATTTCAATTTTGTTAAGAATTATGGCATAATAGCAGCACCTCTAACAACATTATTGAAGAAAGATGCATTTTTATGGACTCCAGAAGCAACGAAGGCCTTTGAACATCTTAAAGAGGCAATGTACCAAGCACCAGTCTTAGATATTCCAAACTTCACAAAAACCTTTATTGTGGAATGTGCTGCCTCAAGAAATGGAATTGGTGTTGTTTTAGTGCAAGAAGAAAGACCCATTCCTTTCTAAAGTCGTACAATCAAAGGAGAGTATTTGCACAAAGGTATTTATGAGAAGGAAATGTTGGTAATACTACATGCACTTAAGAAATGGTGACCCTACCGAATGGGAAGACACTTCAAGGTAAAAACGGATCATCATAGTCTTAAATACTTTTTAGAACAAATATTATCTTCATAAGAGCAGCAAAAATGGGTCACAAATATGTTGGGTTATGACTTTGAAATCATCTACAAAAAAGGGAAGCAAAATGTTGTGGCAGATGCACTCTCAAGAAAGGATGAAGATGTGGAAGCATTGCTTTGTGCTATTTCTATTATCCAACCAGATTGGATAAACGAAGCAAGGGATGAATGGGAGAATGACGAAGAAGTGTGGGAACTCATTCAAAAGTTACAACAAGATCCCAGTACATCTGATACATTTAGCTAGAAAAATGATTCGTTATGGTACAAAGATTGCTTATACCTTTTTCAGAATTCCAAACTCAAACAAAAGACTCTTATGGAATTACATGCCTCTCCCTTAGGAGGGCACTCAGGGTTTTTAAAAACTTACCACAAGGTTAAGAATTAATTTTTTTGGGATGGCCTTAAATCTGATATTCAAAAGTTTGTGGTGAAATGTTTAGTTTGCCAAAAAAATAAAGCTGAAACAATTAAGACCCCAGGTCTATTACAAGCTTTATCCATTCCAATTCATGTTGGGAGTAGGTTTGATTTTATCATAGGTTTACCCAAGTCTGAAGGAAAGAGTGTCATCATGGTGTTATCTGACACACTTACCAAGTATGTGCACTTTTGTGCATTATCTCATCCATTTAAAGGCAGTAGAGTTTCTACTGCATTTATGGAAAAAATTCAAAAGCTACATGGAAACCCAAAGGTTATTGTAAGTGACAAAGATCCCATTTTCACTCAAAAGTTTTTGACAAAATTATTTTCTTGTCTTGGTACTTAGTTAGCTCATAGCTCATCTTATCATCCTCAAGATTATGGGAAAACTGAGAGAGTAAACAAATGTTTGGAAGGATATATTTCTTGCTTTGTATCTGATAAACAAACACAATGGTTCAAATGCTTACCTCTGGCTGAATGGTGGTATAACACTTCCTTTCTTACTACAAAAAAAATGACCCCATTTATGGCACTTTATTGATATCACCCACAGTCCATCACATCATATTTAAGAGAAAATTCTAAGGTTCAAGCAGTGGAATATAACATCGAGCGTCAACAACAAGTTCTCCAACTCTTAAAGGATAACCTAACTTTGGCAAAAAATAGAATGAAACAACAGGCATATCAACATCGCAGCGAAAGAAGTTTTGATGTAGGTGACTGGGTATTTCTACAGCTACAACCATGTAAACAAATGTCCCTCAAGCAAGATAAGAAGGATAATAAATTATCACCAAAATATTATGGTTTGTACAAGGTGTTGCAAAAGAATGGTACTATGGCATACAAATTGGAGCTTCCTGCAGCTTCCCGAGTGCACCTAGTTTTCCATGTTTCACGCTTAAAGAAGGTTATTGTTGACAAACTCCAAGTTCAAACAATATTGCCAGAACTTGACGAGGAAGGAAAAATCATATTGGAACCTGAAGCAGTCACAGAAAAAAGAACTCGATAGCTACAAAATCGATCAATTTTGGAGTATCTCGTCAAGTGCAAGAACTCACCCGCTAAATATTCCACATGGGAGGATGATAATTTTATACAGAAGCATCCAAAACTACTCAAGTGTTGAGGACAACAATTTTTTTAAGGAGAGGGGCATGTTAGGTCCCTATAGTACTAGTGATTCCCCCATTACTATTGTCACTATATCCCTTATTGTTATTGTTTTGCCCCTATTGTCCCCATATTGTTATTATTATGCCCCATAGAAGCCCACTATTATTATTGTTGTGCCTTTATATTATTATTGTTATGTCAGCTTTGATTATATTGTGACCCATTAGGCTTCTATATATAGAAAGGAGATTTTTTCATTTTTATCATCAGAGAATTGTTCATTTGTGTAATGCAAAGGAGGTTTCCCCCTCGAAGAGGATGATTCTAAAGTCATTGATTGTTATCGAGAAATCTAGTGTCTATGCAGAGCTGCTAGTCCCACTAAGACAGGTAGCTATCTTAGAAACAAACAGATTAAAGTTACTTTCGTTTTCCTCTATGAGAAGTAGATAAGAGAGGATCAAAGAATACCAACCTCGATTTTTCGCTCGGTTCCTTGCTTGTTCCTTCTCCTCACCGACAGGTCTTTGCCGGTTCTCCCTTGACCACTCTGCTTCAAAGAGTACCTGTAAAGTCAAATCAAAATAATACCTTCAAAGTGCAGAGATCTACAATCATAAGCAATATAGGACCAGATATATATTGACCACACAAATGCATATACTATCAGACATACAAGAATGTGGAGGAAAACTTGAATAGCTTTATTGATGTGAAGATTAGGAGAGAGGATTACAACCCATTGATCTGACCCAGTGCCATCCTCTCAGCATGAAAGCCCTTCTTCACCTCATGAAAATCTTAGATCACCCAACACTATGATATTCCACCAGGAAACCAACAGCACTTCCTTACAAGATACAAAATTCTAGCCTCTGGATCTCTGGGATGAGGGATCCATATATAGATGATTGCAGGGAGGTGAGTTAGCTTCTGGGATTTTGATTAGTGTCTTCTCTCTGATAGTTCTTGATTCCACTTGGAGATTGATGATCTCTTACTCATCCCTTTGCAAATTCAGAGAGGCAAGTGTAACAGGAGAAGTTTATGGAAGATTCCATGATCATCCACCTTGCAAACTGTCTCTGCCATTTGTCCATTCTCGCCCATCGCACCCTACAGAAGGGCTTTCCAGTATGCATCACACCTTTTACACTGGGTAGGTGAGATGCATCGCACCCTTAGCACTGAGCAACCTGTATGGTCTACTTTTGACCAGTTCTGAGAAGTTTTTTGTGGAGAACTTCTGGGAGATGATGTAATCAGTTGACCTTGTTCCTTTAGGGCATGAAACAACACTTTTAGGGACTCATAAGCCCTTGGTTTATGGACATATATGATATGGGTTGCAGTGCCCAAAAATGTCTATAACAGTTGCCCCTTGAAGCATGAGGTTGTTAATCTTTTGATGTCGGGTGAAATGCTTTATCATGAGGATCCGAGGTTTTTCGAACTGGAAGGCAACCTATAATAAGATACAATACAATACATCATCTTCATAACATTTTCATGATCTAGTTGAGGTGCGCACAAATTCATTTTCATGTACATAGGACAGACAACCGTTTGTGTGGCAGACTGATGATTCTGATAGAGCCATCATCCTTTGACTCGAATGATCATCTGTGCAGCAATGATGTACATTTGATGTCTTTATTTTCTTGAATATATCGCAGCCCGGATGGATGAAACTAGATCCGGGGTCTTAAAACTCATCCAATCTTCACTCGAAGTACAAGTCGATCCATGTGAAAAATGTTCTGGAGTCGAACATGGAAAGACATCACCTGATTACCAGCCAATGATGTGAGCTGTTAACAGGCACGAGAGGAATCACCGATAATGATGATGACCCTCAAGGTACGATAGTACAATTCGCGTGGTGTGAAAATGGGACTTGGCATCGAACACCACGCAAAATCTCTCAGTCGAAGGCCATTGATGTAAACCTATTGCCGAAAGTGAGAAACTTGCCATTGAGGCATGCAAGCTTCAAAGTACTGAAAGGGTTGTTCCTAGGTCAACTTCTTGGATAATGAGCTGATGTCGACAAGAAGTGACCCGTCATAGGAGGGCCTTAATGAATCCCACATCTATGACATGGAACGGAGCAAATGACTTTTGGAGGTGAAAACGATCTGATGATACAGGGTTCAGGGTGGCGGTCATGAAAGAATGAAGCATAAAGGTATTGCAGCAGATGAGACACAAGATGGATTGGTGAATTCTCTTAGCGACTTCTCTTGAACATATCAGTGATACTTTGAAATGGATTGGTAGCATTAACCCGAGAGATGGATGGTACGGTGGACCAATGGTAATATGACTGGTGAACGGAATAACCCAACCCAACTCAATCATGGTGACGGAGTGAAAGTGTCATGCTCAAGAGTGACTCGCTAGCAATAAAGTTTCTTCAAGTTTTCTTCCCAATTTTTCCCCAGTCATTGCTGACCAGTACCTCTTTATTTTTATCAAGCTTGAGGAGGATAGCATATGCTTGTTCTATAATTTTCCCTTCTGGAAAACCCGTCGCTATGTTTTAATGAGCCTAGCGACAGTGAAACTCGTTATTTTCTGCATGGACAAGTTTGTCACTATTGGTTTTAACGAGTTTAACGACAAAGACAACTCGGTCCTTTTTCAATTTTAGAGAGTCTAAAAAGGGACGAAAAGGAAACCCTAGTGATCCTTTTTCGTCACGTAATCCCTTAAGTCCAAAAAAGTATAAAATAATACGAAAGGGATGAATTTTCGATAGTTTTAACGAGCCGAACAAGACAAGCGCTCGATCTTTTGGTGTAATAATCCCTCAGGTCAAAAAAAATTAAAATCTTGAGGAGGGATAGCACTCTCGGTAGCTTTAACGAGCTAGAGAGGCCAACTGCTCGGCAATCTTTTCATATTAGTCAGACGAAAAGAGCTTAAAGGAGACTCGCTTCTTAAGGAACGAGTGATTTTTCGGGTAGCAGTTGATTCCAAGTAAGGTTTGGAATTTTCCAGTCACGGCAGTGTCACAAGGATGGCTAACAGAATCACTCTTTGCAACTATTCCTCAAAAAGGGGTAAACAATCAAATGGAGGCGAATGATTAGCTAAAACAGAGTGGAGGTGATGGTAAGAACATGACCAGGGCTCAAAACGCTGATGATAATGCGTTCGTAATAATTATTTACTGGAGGTTGGTTCATTTTTTAATGAGCTTAAACTCTAGGCGGAACGTTTGCTCATTTCTTAGGTTTAATTTTTAATGAGCTTGAACTTCACATATAAACTGCTCGTGCGAGTCATATAATAAGGATTTCTCATCGATAGGTTCAATCTTTAGGGAGCTTGCACCATTCGAAACTTTGCTCCACTGCCTCTTGCATGCAATCTAGGAACGACAAACTACTGTCCTAGGGGTTAGTTAACTACTAAGGTCGGGTAGGAAAATTTTTCCTTTATTTCACCGGTGCCATTTGGCCCCTGCGAAGGCGAATGGTTGATTCAACCACTCACCCAACTTAAGCAGTTGAAGTTAGCGAAACTATGGAGTTAGCGTTATGCTGGTCACTTTTCACTTGCACACAAAATGTTTGCATGGCCCCAGGTATATCGAAGTAGAGATTCCCAGGTTACCTCTCAATTTGCAGAAAAAACAATTGTTCTATCGGGAAAGGCTTACCTTTTCTAGGTTACCCTTCAATTTGTAGACAAAACATTCGTTCTATCAGGAAAGGCCTACCTTCTAATAAAGGTACCTTATTCCGGTCTAATCCCATTTTCCTATATGGATGGGTGTGTCAGACTAGTCATATATCCTCTACGGAAACCTACCCTATACCTAAAGTTTTTCTGTCGAAGCAGACCAGGGTGCATGCCCCCTGGGTTTTAGTCATGGCCACCGAATTACTCGCGTTCTTCAGGTGGACAGACTGGAGATTGATGAGACATTCCTTGCATGAAAAGACCATGTAGGGATGGTATTTGACTATTAGCTATGTGTGAGCCAATGAATGAAAGCTGGTCTACAAGTTGGACCACTCTGCCTTCATGCGGAAAACACATTACTCGAAAGTGTGAGGAGATGATGGCTCCCATGCAATAAATATAGTCACGCCCAAGGAGTAGATTGTAGTCTAAAGGTCCTTGGACTACCATTACGTTTATGTACACGGTTTTCCCTCTCAAAGTTATGGGCAAACTTGGAAGGATCCCTAACAGTCGACTGGTTCCTTTGTCGAAGCCTATTAGATTTCTCATCTCAGGCATAAGTGATGGCAAACCAAGTGCTTTCCAAGCAATTGAGGAAAGGATACTCATAGAAGCCCCTTCATCTATGATGGTCCTGACCATGACCATTCTGTAAGCTTGTATAATGATTCGGAATGGTACAATCGCTGGTAAACAGGGTCTGCCTAGTAGATTCCAATCGAAGGAAATGACTAGGTTGCTCGGAGGTGGGACCAAATAAATGGCTGGGTATGACTCTGACGAACTTCCTTCCTGCATTAAAGGAATGGGTAGATTGGCCCCATGTTTATCGGAGTCTGTGTTTACAAAAAGAATTTGAATTGTGTTGTTCTCATTGTCTTCGGTGATTGTATCATCTGAAGATGGACCTTCTGAAGACAAGACTGGGTTGACTGCCACCTCAAGCTTTTGACTTTCATCTGGTATGGATTCAGTGGGTTTATCTTCAATGATAGATGCTTCGACTGACCACAAAGTTGTGTCGGTCGGATTTTCAACTAGCAATGGACTCAGCAAGAGTTTCTTGTATCCAGGAGGAAGCCGCAGCGGTGAAGCGGGACGGTTATCCAAGACTCTTTTAGCTTCATCCAGGAAGGGACAACGGTGGACGACATGATTGCCTTCGCACAGTTTGCAAGGAAATTTACATCTTCCTTTCTGTCCAGAGACTTCATTTTCACTAGTTGATGGTGTGCTTTCAACATGATCATCAGAGGTTGATGACACCGGATTGTGCAAACGAGGAGACCAGTCCCTTAAGATCCAGGGGATACAAGGGCAATCTTGATGATAGTGGTCCCCTTTGCAAATGACACATGGAGATTTAGGTCTGGACCGTGCCATGTGTGGATTTTCACTAGATGATGCATGGTTACCCCTTTTTGCCTTTGGCTCCTTCTTCTTCTTTTCCTTCTTCTCCTTCCTAGCTACTTGATTTTTTGCTTTACTAGCTTCATCAAGCAAAGAGGAAGGAGGAGAGGGAGAAACGGACGAAGTAGAAGGTTGGGGGGTAACTCTAGTATCATCTAGTTGCGGACATGATTGTTCAGGAATCACGGTATTCTAAACGACAGAGGTTGAGAAGAGCCATATTGGCAAGCCAATTGTCAATCCTGGAAGTGATAACGTGGCCATATGAGGTGCACCAACATTTCCCCAAGAGGAGAAAGGACCAAGATTTCCTCCAAGGGGAAATCCTTGGTTGGTGAACTGCATTTTCCCAACCTAAGACCAACGAGGCAAACAATGACGTTATTCCGATTAAAATAAATTTTAGATGCTTTGACACAACCTGCTTTTTCAATTTTTAAGAGTCGAGAAAAAAAAAAGATGACTCTAGTCGCCTTCGATTTTTAATGAGCCTGAAGTGACAAGTGCTCAGATGGACCTTTTCCTTTAAGGAGTCTGAAAAGGAATGAAAGAGACTAATCTAGAAATCTAGACAGAGGGATTACCAAACCAATCGCAAAACTGCAGAATAATTTTTATGGTATAGCAGTCAATCTTCCCGAATGGTGTGTTCAGTGCATTGTGATCGATAGGGCGGCAGACACGGCTTCCTAAGGATAAAGGATATAGCCTATTGTGGTCTCCCAATATATACTCAACGGTATGTGGGAGCAGAAGTCCGTACTAGGACTTGTCGTCTCAAACAGGAGGAATCACCCAACCTACAATGAAAGCGATAGTTACCAGACTTTACGATTCGAGAATACGTCTCTAGCCTAGACTTCTAGATGTTGTGTGTTAGGTTCCAAAGCGTTTTTATATTCATTGAATTTATTTTACAGTTCATCTTTCTTAAGAATTTTCCTTTCAGGTTCACCGCATGATGTAGATATACAATTCCTAAAATGCAATCTAAGATGATAAACAACCGTTTAATCTTCTTCTTGCAATGAAAATCCTAGCTACTAAGGAAAGAGAAATGAGATTCTTTCAACATAGAGCAGAGAGCACACACTAGATGCACTGTCCTAAATCAACAAGCAGTCTAAATGCAAATGCACATGCATGTATTTGTTTTCAGCCTTCTTAATGTGTGAATGACAAGAAGAATGCTAAGTACAAATCTGAATTATCTTTTCAAAGCGACAGTACTAACAATTTTTCTTCAAAACACAAAAGGAAGAAAATGACGACACTTTGCGATTTTGAGTTGAAAACTGTTTTCGACACTTGAAAAACCACTAATTGAAATCAAATACAAGAATAACTATATAATCGACCATCAAGAATGATAGGATTCTTCTCTTTGACTGAAAACGACATTTGCGACACTTCCAAATCGAAAGACGACAGCTTGATTATGCTACTTTTTGTAAAAAAGAACTATAAATGGTGCACAATACATAAAAACATTCACAATTCTTTGTACTATGGAGGTGGAATCATGCAAAGGAAAGGAGTTTCCACAGTGGTATACTAATCACAGACAACAAAATTCCTAAATAAAGCTGAAGAGAGTGAACAAAGAAACCAAAATCTGGAAGCATAAGAGGTCTTATCTGATTAGCGCACCTGCAACACAGGGAAAGTGCGATGCAGCGCACCTACTGCACATGGGAGGTGTGATGCATCCAGATTCCCAAGAGGAGAAAGTGCGATGGTCCAGGGACGAGACTTCAACTTGGTTTTTGGTCACAGTTTGCAGCTTAGTTCAGGGATTTAGGCCGAGCTAATGAAAGTCAGTAAATAGAAATCATAGGGGCTGATCTAATGAGGTTACTAGAGTTGCCACCAAGGCAATTAGGATGTTTGCAAATTGATTGTTCAGTTTATAAACAAAACCCAGAGATAGACTGAAGCAGCATTGATCTACTTTGCACTTGCATAGCAAATGCAGTTCGAAGGCTAGCTAGCTTGACTTTAGGCTCCATTTGTAAGTTTATAAAACAAACAAATATAGACAAGAAAACAATCTATTCACTCCCCAGCGGAGTCGCCATTTTGTTATCGGGAAATCTAGTGTCTATGCAGAGCTACTAGTCCCACTAAGACGGGTAGCTATCTTAGAAACAAACAGATTAAAGTTACTTTTGTTTTCCTTTATGAGAAGTAGATAAGAGAGGATCAAAGAATACCAACCTCGATTTTTCACTCAGTTCCTTTCTTGTTCCTTCTCCTCACCGATAGGTCTTTGCCGCTTCTCCCTTGACCACTCCGCTTCAAAGAGTACCTGTAAATTCAAAGCAGCATAATACCTTCAAAGTGTAGAGATCTACAATCATAAGCAATATAGGACCAAATATATATTGACCACACAAATGCATATACTATCAGACATACAAGAATGTGGAGGAAAACTTGAATAGATTTATTGATGTGAAGATTAGAAGAGATGCTTACAACCCATTGATCTTACCCAGTGTCATCCTCTCAGCATGAAAGCCCTTCTTCACCTCATGAAAAGCTTAGATCACCCAACACTATGATATTCCACCAGGAAACCAACAGCACTTCCTTACAAGATACAAAATTCCAGCCTCTGGATCTCTGGGATGAGGGATCCATATATAGATGATTGCAGGGAGGCGAGTCAGCTTCTGGTATTTTGATTAGTGTCTTCTCTCTGATAGTTCTTGATTCCACTTGGAGATCGATGATCTCTTACTCATCCCTAGGCGAATTCAGAGAGGCAAGTGTCACAGGAGAAGTTTCTAGAAGATTCCATGATCATCCACTTTGCAAACTCTCTCTGCCATTTGTCCATTCTCGCCCATCGCACCCTACAGAAGGGCTTTCCAGTATGCATCGCACCTTTTACACTGGGTAGGTGAGATGCATCTCACCCTTAGCACTGAGCAACCTATATGGTCCATTTTTGACCAGTTCTGAGCAGTGTTCTGTGGAGAACTTATGGGAGATGATGTAATCAGCTGACCTTGTTCCTTTAGGGCATGAAACAACACTTTTAGGGATTCAGAAGCCCTTGGTTTCTGGACATATATGATTGGGGTTGCAGTGCCCAAAAATGTCTATAACGTTGATCTATCTTTTCTATCTCTTTATGAGTTGGTTTCTTAACAAGTGCTCTTTGTGTGGATATTTTCACTTTGCACTAAACTCTTTTATTCCTATTACTATTGGTAATATTTTAGTTATAAATAATGCATAATTTGCATGGAGTGCACACAAAGTTGTGTACAAAATTTCATTTAAAGAACAGAGAATGTTTATTGTATGGAAGAAGCTTTCACGTTTTCATGGTGCAGATAATAAAATCATTTATGCTTATATTATTGATAATATTTAATTGTAAATAATGTCTAGACCACTGCTATATAATTGATTTTGTACAAAACCGCATTTCATTGAACATAAGCTTTGTTTATGGGATGTGCGAAAGTGCACAAATGTTTCATTGTGCGGAGGAAGGTTTCAAGTTTTGATTTTGAGGATATTTTCATTTCACATTGAAGGTTTTCATTGCTAATATTTTAGTATCAAAACATAATACATATTTTCTATTCACAATAAAATTGTCCATGCTGATATTATTGATAATATTCTAGTTGCAAATAATGCGTACTATTGCTATTTAATTGATTCGTTATAGGAAGGAAGCTTTGAAGTCTTCATTGTGTGCATCTCTGCACTTCACATTGAAGGCTTTCATTTCTAATATTTTTCTACTAAAAATGCATACCTTATTCTTATATTATTGGTAATATTTTAATTATAAAGAATGCATATGTTTGTATTTCCAAATATGTTTTAAATTAGGCATATGTGCAGAGGTGCATAGGAAGTCCATTTTTTGGAGGAAGATTTGAATGTGCATATCACTGCACTTGGCACTAAAAATGTCAAATAATTAGACTATGATCATATTTATTACAAAATATAAATATATTTATCCTCGTCACAATGATATTGATGATTATATATGAACATATGTAGTTCTTTTTAGAGAATTAGGCTAATACTTTTATTAGTGTAAACAAATGAAAACTAATCTTTACATTATTATTTACATCTAATGAGTAACTCACTACCTATTATATACTATTTCCTTAAACCTTTTACAAGTCTTTTTTGTTGAAATTGTATTTTTATTTGGAAATAGTAAAAATTAACATAAATCCATCTTAACCCCTGATGTATCAAGTATCAAGACAATCAAGTCTCTAGAGATGCAAACATTTGTGTCTCTAGGTGCTTGATGTATCCACAATTAAAATGGATCTATGTTGGCTCTATGAATCTATGCCATATGCTAATTCCAAGCTACCAAAAAAGACATTACACATTTCCTTAGATTTTCAGAAAATCATCAATAAAATGTTTTAATAATAATAATATTTTTTAATCACTTTATGTGTGTGTGTGTGTGATTTGAGTATTTTCATGCACACAAATTGAAATTTGTTAGTGTTGATATTTTCAACTGCTCTTCCTCTAGATATATGAACTATTGTGTTGTGAGTTGTAAGATCACATAGGAGTTCTTATAGGTTGTCATAACTATATTTAGATAACCATGATATTTTTCTTTTCTGATATATGGAAAACATCTGTTTTATGAAAAATAATTATGATATATGGAAAACATCTATCTTTATGAAAAAATATTTTTCATAAATTGTGAGTAATATAGTTGATACTCTTTCATGGTATCAAATCCTGTGTTTTCTCCTCTACTAAATCATTTTTTTTTAATGGGGTTCACATTTTCTTTTTATATCTATAGATCTGATCAAATGATTTCAAATCTACATGGATTTTTTGTATATGGTAGTTCTGCTCGACTTCTCATTAAGGGTCAATGTAGCTTCAACATTTATTTTCTTTAGGCACTAGATCCAAGCTTCACATTGGAAGAAGCAGGATAACAAGTGAAGTCTTGGTGGGGAATCAAGCAAACCAATTACAACAATAAATGTGTGCCCTAGTATAGCAGATAGGGAGCCTGCTCTCATCATTAGTTGTTATAGGATGAACATGGGATTATTAGATCAGTCATTACCCAATTCAGTAAAGAAATGACTAGCGTAAAGTTATCCACAACCCACACAATCGATCTCTTGTTGATTGCATTTCGAGAACCCATGGATGCTTGTGTATAGGTATCTAATGTGATACAAGTCTCTACATGGTGATAGAGAGTTCTAATTTTGAGGCTATTAAATTGGCTGACTAAGGAACTATTCATAATCCTTAATTGCTAAGTTCAACTCTAGTTAATATTGAATACTCTTTGGCATGTCTTGATCATCACTTTAGTTGAAGGATTGAAGATCCATCAATTGATTGGAGAGACATAAAAAAAAATTCACTATGTCCAGATCATATATGTCAGACCACTGCCCATATATTCTGATCTATTATTCATGCATTTTCTAGATCACGGTTGTCATTGTTGTTCAAGGCATATCACATGCTACGGGGTAACATGTAGCTACATCAACTATGTAGGTTTTGCTGTAAAGTTCAATTTCAGGTGTGGTTGTTAGTCAACTTCCTCCAATTATCGCTCTTTGGCTTTCCACATTAGAATGATCGGTCTCAGAAAATTTTAATGAGTTTTATGGGAAGTTGAAGCCTATATTAGTATTACACCAATAAGAGACATGGAGTCTTAAGTTGGTTTCTCATGTTTCTTTAATTAATTTTGAGAGAGTTGAATAAAAAGAGTCATTGGTTATCAAAAACACCAAGCGATAGCGTGCCTTGGGTGCTTACATCCACCATGGCATTCAATTTTGAAGGTGAGGTTATGATTAAAATTTATGTTGCGCATGATCCTTTTTCATAAATTCGTTTTGGAGCGAAATCCTTAAAAGTCTTTTTGGAACTAGGAATTTTTAAGGAAATTAATTCCTAAATTTATGTGATAAGATACTTTTGAGCAAGGTGATATATTGAGATATAAATTGGATATGTATCTCAATATATTAGGTCTACCTTATAACAGATACATCTACCTTATTATTATAGAATCAACAAAATAAAAAGTTAAAGCTTATGCAAATGAGACTCAATGAAGTGAAAAACAATAAAGTATTGGATTGTTGTTCTTGGAAGTCACCATGATTTGGATTTATATACCTGAAATTCTAAGGATAATGTAATGAATTTATTCAACGGATCAATTGGTATCCTGAGTAGCATGCCCTTATACATAATTGGTTTTGTGTGCATTGACCAGTGGTCACTCGTCCTTGATATCATTTCCCTTATTGTGTGAATAAGTAAGAAAAATGGGTAAAAGACTACAGGAAATTCATGAGAAGGAGTCAAATGAGAATCTTCTCATTGAGGTTCAAAACTTGTAGTTTGTTGATTATATATTGCAATTAGAAAATGAAAAATTTCATCATCAATTCCAATTTTCTTTTACTGAGAAAATAAGGAAGTTTGGTAATCTAGATTCAAACATGGGAACTTATTTCCAAATCTAATGCTCAGCAAGAAACTAAAGATACTTATTTAAAATATTATGGAAATGTTTGGTGAAGAAGCTTTCCTTCTTCAAGAAGAAAACAAAAAACTATTTGGCCAATATCAGACTTTGAAGAAAGATCATGAATCTTTATTTCTAGAGTTGAAGAAGAAAAATGAAATTATTCAAGATTTCTAGTAGTGCAAACAAAACCTTGAATTGAAAATGAGTCACTTCTAAAATGTTGAAAAGGCTACCATTGTTCTTGAGCTTCCAAGATTAGTGTCTTCCACCCTTCATGATCATGATTGTATCCTTGATATTTGCGAGAAGATTGATTTTGATGATTGTGCCTTATCACATGCTTTTGTGTCACCCATCTTCGAAAAACACACTATCAATTTTGGTTCTCGACTACTAAGGAGAATATCATATATCAAAGTAGGAGACAGGATAAATAGAGAGGGAATTTTTGTTCCTATTATGTCCAAAGCTGAAACATCTAGAGCATGGTTTGGATATGCTACTACTGCCATTTCACTACCTATGTTTGATCTTGTTGAATATAAGAAGGCATATTTTATTGCAGGTGGAGTTAAGACAACATTTTTGGAAGAAAATATCCATACTAATTGTGCTACACAACATCATGTGATGGCTTAAAATGTTTTCATAGATGACATACTTGTTGATGTACAAGGTTGTACTCTTCTTTCTACAACTAGATTTGAGCCTACGAAACAAAAGTCTGAGGATTCATCTAAGAGGAGTTTACATGTGAATATGAAAACTAGTACTTATGCATTCAAATCATTGTACAAATTACACGGAGGACTCAATTGTGGACCAATGCCAACCATTCAGATTGATTATGATTGGATTGATGAATGGCAATGGAATCATTTGAATAATGGTTTGTGGAATTCATATCATTGTATATCAATGACCAAACAATTGTTCAATGTTCATGTTGTATTTCGTTGATTATCATTTTTTGTTTCTTTATTGTGTTTAAGGAAGGGATGTTTGATGATGAGTAGAGCCTAATTTGTTGATTGACTAGATCATGTTATCCCATTGTCTTGTTGATAGTATTTTCTTATTTATGTTTGAAAGTTTTGATAGTGATAGTGCTCAAAATTATTTAGGATTAGTTGTATTTTTTAATCATGTTTTGTAGTTAAAAACAAATTAAGGGGGAAAACTATGCTAATTAGTTTGTTCTCTTCATAGCCGAGTACGCCATACTTTATATTTAGACCTTTCAGTGTCTACAGTTCTCATTATTTGATTATTTATTGGTGTTGTTGATTATGTTTGAAATATTTTTTATATACTTTTACCAATGGCTATTTGAAGATTTTATGAGGGAGTTTTAAGTGTTTTTCTTTCTTATGCATCTACATGTTTACTCAGGATCTTCGGCTCTCATCTTCAAAAGTTGGGTACTCCCTAATTGGAGCATACTTCTTTTTTTTCCTTCCAATAAAAATTGTGGGATACAATTCATCTCTATGTTTTAAGCACGGTCTTTTTGTCTGTTGGAGAGGAGTTTTACCTACGAGTTTTTCTCCACTTATGAAATTTTCTACTTGGGAACTTTATCAATTCTTGTTCTCGATATCCAATATTTATTTACGTTTACTTCCTATGGTTCGCTTAAATTTGGGTGTTAGTATTAGTATTTTCCAATGCTCCTCTTCCTAATGCTCCAACTGTTCTGAGTTGTAGGCTCATGTAAGAGTTCTTATCTACCGAATTATCATAGCTATCTTTAAATAAATCTTGGCTTCATCCATTGTTTTATATGGAAAAAATATTTATGTACTTCATATACATGAATAATAAATTTGATACTCTTTTAGATGACACCTATTCATATAAAATTTTTTTTAAATTAATAACCACTTTTGAATTAAATCTCAACCTTTGATTTGTGACTATTACAAAAGAACATTTTAAAATATTCAATGGAGTTTAAATCCCTACCATCTATCTAATAATCGTCTATAATTAAATTAAAATTTTAAATCCCTATTCCAAAATATAAATTTAATTTCTTTATATTCAAATGCAATGCTTTTTAAAAATATTTATAAAATAACGATATTCTTAACAATTTACTAAAACTATTTAAGGAGTTTCAAGAGTCCATAAGATTGAGCAGATTTGATTGTCATCCAAAATTTGTGCCATGCCATACTGGAAAGAAAACCCCATATCCAAAAGTTTCTTTGAAGAAGTAGGAACACGAACACCATTATCGTCTTTCACTGTCCCCTCTGTAATGAAAATATAACTAAAAATACCCTACATCATGGGAGAAGTATACATACTTGAATTGTGGAGTGAAATGTGGATAGAGTTTATGGATGGAGTCCGATAACTGAGAAACGGAGAGAGAGGTAGCACAGCGAATATGTCGACCTTATACTTTTGGTTGCTCCATCAATATGAACTAACGGTATTGATCCCAGAAACGAGTTGTTCAACTTCAACCCTTTCACAATTGCATGTAGTATTTTCAACGGAAATTGTAATGTTGCCATTAGTGTTTTATACTAAAATATTTAATTAGCATTTTCACAGATCTATCAAATCTAATATCTTTTTTCTCCCAACAGTCTTACTCATGGTTTGTACCTGTACCTATTCTTCACCTATTACTGACGAAGTAAAGTACAACTTGCATTTTTTAACCCGGCATTCAAAGTTATCTAGTCAAACCTTTGGCATTTCCACGGTCTATTATTACATCTGCCACTTTAACTTCAAAAGCATCGTGAGTACTTTTCATATGTTTAAAACTCATATTTAAATGATGTATCATAGGTTAAAACTCATATGAACTAACGGTATGGAGATTGACTTGGCAGATTATGATGATGATGATGGTGGTGGTTAACGTCCACTGAGACGAAATTGGTCTATCGGACCTACAATTTTCTTAGTTTTTAATTATCTGGCTCCTCGTCTTTCTTGGTGAAATTGGTGTTGTAGCTTTCTTTTTTTTCTCTACGGTCTTCCAACTTCCTTTATCTTGCATCTCCTTCATCTCTTCTGGTTCTTGGGACATTGGTGTCTTAGCTTCGTGATCTATTGTGTTCGTCCTTTTGAAGATAGTCGGAGAAGAAGTTTGGTCTAGGTGATCTGCTTTGTTGTTAAATGAAGATTTATTTTGTGTGGTATTCGAATCCTCATAACTGCTGATTTGTTGGGCTGGGCTTTCTCCTTGCTTGTCTTGAGAGGTGTTTCTTTCTTGCCCGATTTCTTGTGATTCAAAGTTTTCTCTAGAGTATTCTTCTTTGATGACAGTGTAGTGTTCTTTCTGTGCCCCTTCCCACCATGTAGATCTGTGGTGGTTTTTTCTAGCATGCTCGAGACTCTTTTGAATGAAAAATCACTTCGAGACATTTCATAAGTTCCAAAATATTTCAAGGGCTGTCATGGCGGAAGGGCATTAATGAGAAGTTAGCTTCAATGCGTTGGTTGAAGTGATCTTTGACATTAAGCAATATATATGATATTAGAGATGACGTAAAGGGGATATAAAAGTTTCGAGTTGTTTTTAGTCAGATTTTTTGGAAGTTTTTCTGGTGGTTTTTTGACTTTTTTCAGTGTCAGAAAAATTTGAGATGAAATCTTGATTTTTGTTATTTACACTGGTTTTTGACTATATATGTGATTCAACACCCTGAAAAAGCACATATACAATATATATGGTTTTACAATAAAAAAAACCATTTTTCTACAGGGAAAGTCCAAAAAATCACACTAAAAACAACTCCTAAAATTTTTTAATATTTAACCATCAAATCAAAATTCTTCTAAAAAATTAATTTATTTTAATAAATACATGGATAAACTATAAATTTTAATAAAATAAAATAATAATTATGCTTCATAGTTACCCAAGACAGCTTGAGGTTGGAGAAGCCATAGGACTAGCAACATGGAACAACCCTCCACCACATACTCCAAGGTGACCTCTTCAGATTCATATGCTTATGTAGTACGCACGACGCCGTATACATTCTAATATGCACAAAAAGATTTTTATCCTGACCACATATTCAAAGGTGACCTCTTCACATTAATATGCTTATGTAGTATGCCAGGCACCATATACATTCTAACATGTACAAAAAGATTTTTTTTCCAGATAGAATTATATTTCGATCTTAATGTTTTGATAGTATTTTTTTAATCAAACTATTTAAAAATTGTAATTCTTTATTTTAATATTTTTTAAATTAATATAAGTTTTATTTTATTTTATTTTTCATGATATTTAAAAAAATGATATAAAAGGTTTAGAGAATTGTCTCACATAAATACAAAATTTTAGGTTTTAAAATAAAACCTAAAATTAATTGAATAATTTATACATGATTATCGATGACTTGATTTTTGAGGGGATCACTGGGAATGCGGGGTGAAGGTGAGGTTCACCGTATGGTCGTGAGAGTTTGGGTAGTAGGGTTTATGACATGAGATTCGTTTTCAGATTTTGTTCTATAGAGACTAGCCACCATGCATATGTATCAAGAAAGCCAAGCTCGTCAAGAGAAGAAGTGATCAAGCTCATCCAAGTTGATGACACGCAGAGGATATGGATGATTAACAGAGCAACCAGATCATACCACAGGTGTTTTGCAGTAGTATAGTAAGGATGGGTGGTGGGATCAAATCAAATTAGGTTTGGATTTCTTCTCATTTTTTCATGGTGCTTAGACCCATTGTCAATCATTGGTTCAAATAGTCACATATGTCCCTCCTCTCTATTTTTTCTCCTTTGTTGGCATATATGAGGTCAATTTTTCCCTTTTTCTATGGTTTTCTTGGTTTTTAAAACCGTTGTTGATTGTTGGTCCAAATCAGGTTGGTTCTAGCCCTTTTCTCTCACTTTCTTGGGTTGCAAACCTAGATCCCAACTCACACAATCAATGCAACCCACTATATGTTAGAAATCTATTAGTAAAATCCCTCCCCCCAAATGACCATGGTTAGGTGAATGTTCTGAGGTTTTGAAATACAGGAAGGAGTTTCATATATTTATCAAGCCCCTAAATGGAAACTATGCTCTTATTTGGGTTTCAAGTCTGGATTATGTGGTGAATCTTAATTTATATATAGTGACATAGTTGGGATTTCCTATAGATATATTGCTCCTTGTTTATGATGGGAAGCAGTTACAGGATATTCTATAGCTAAAGGATTACAACATTACATGAAACTCCACCATCATTTTAAATTTAAGATTGCATGGGGGTGCATTAGGATCCAGGAACCCAAGAGGATCACCCCACTAGAAGGATCCAGTGAGGGGTAAATTCTCTAATCCATTGGGTACATCACAATACAAAAATGGACCTTATATTGTTAAACAAAAACAAAAATCCCTTGTCTTAAAGGTAAACTTAGCTAAGGATAATCGACTTTTCTTGTTTTCTTCAAGCGAGGCAAATAATTTGCATATTCAATGGTTTTTGTCCCAAGTTCTATGCTTTGTATCAATGGGTTTCCACAAGGTAGACAAATAATTGTAATATATACCAATTCTCCAAAGGTTTTTTCATTGTCTAGTTTGATACCTAGGAAGATCTAGAGAGAGTATTAAATGAAGGGCCTTGGTTCTAAAGAAATGCAGTGCTATTCATTACCCCTTGGTTCCAAGAATTTGATTCCACAACAATGGTTGTATCAACCATGGCAATATGGGTGAGGCTACCAAATGTTCCCCTTCCATTCTTGCATCATAAGGTCCTAAATTATAACAAACCTGGTGAAAAGTTCATGTAATAAAAGTTAATAAAGGCAGAATAAGACCACGATTAAGGCAAACTTATTCCAAGATGAATGTTGCACAAAGATATCCTAGTGGGCATTACTGGATGTGTGTTTTGGCTAAGCAAAATTGGCAAAGGCTAAGGCTAAGGAATTAAAAGGAAAAAATGCATTTTTGGCACATTTATTTATGAAAATAAAGGAAATTAGGAGGAAAGTAAGGTGAAAGGTCACACGTTGCATGTGAGGAGGAAATGGAAGGAAACTAATGAAAAATAAAGAAATTAGAGGCCTCACACATAAAAAGGCTTATGAGGATTAATTGGTAACCTTTTTTCAGTTCAAGTTTGGAGTTCTCTCATTATTCTCTCTCCCTCTCTCTCACACTCTTGGTCACTTAGAGTTTTCTTGGAGCACTATAGCTTTGGAGCAAGGAAGGAAAGCAAGGATCAAGGAAAGGAAAGAAGGATCAAGCAGCGTCAACAGGAATAATTCCAGTTAAGCTTTTGCATGTGTGATTTCCTAGTTGTTTTGGACATGTATGGTTTTGCATGCTTGTGTATGGTTCACTTACTATCGGTAGCATGGTTTTGCCAGGTTATGACAATGGTTTTCAGCGTAGCCTTGCCGTTTTCCCGATGCCATGGTATGTTGGGATGTTTATCTCAGTTTTTTAGCTTTGGTTTGCTGGATGGATTTCGGAATCCAAGGCAAAGGTCATATCAAGTTTCAAGGCCTAGGAATCCCTTAACAAGTTTTGGCGGGACACACGGTAAAGCATGAGGGAGAAGTATTGGTTTAGGGCCTAGTGATCTGGGTTTGGATTGTGGTGAAGCCTAAGAGACTGGTCTCAGTTTAGGTCCTAGTGATCTGGGATTAGATTGCGGTAAAGCCTGCGAGAGAAAGAGACGGAAAATTCCTCTAGGGTAGTGATGGATTCTGGATGGCATTCCAAGTTCGGTTCGGTTGTGATCGGAGCACGAGGTTTGGTGTGATCACGGTTTAGTGAGGGTGGAGGTGGTTTAGCCTCCAGATCCCCTTGATTGTTCTTGGATTGGTTATTCTATGAGATCCTAGATCCATGCTTCGAATATTACATGGGGGTGACTGGATGAAAGAGAGACTTGGTTCATCCATGTCTATGATTGGGTGTTACATGGAAGTCCCAAACCTAGTAAGATTTTCCTATGATTAATGAAAGCTAAGTTCTCTTACTTTTGCGCTTGTTTATATGTGGATTTAATGGCTTTCATATCGCTAATATTGTTATGGTTTTATGATGGTTATAAGCATGGTTATATGACTAGTTTGAATGTCATGGTTATTTCATGTATTTAGTTGTAATTGTTAAATGGATGGAGGAAAGACCTAATTCATGTTATAACACTTCAATGGAGAAGGTGGTGATCCTTCTAGTTATGTTTCATATGTGATTTCAGACATTTATGTTATCTCTTGTATCCTAGACCTGTAGGTTGTATTGATGCCAAGTATTTGACAAAATGTCAATCTAGATTAGGTATGCTCATGTCTAGTCCTGTGGTTTATTTTTGTTTTGTTTATCTTGTCATCATGTATTTGATGGATTTTGGAGGTTGTAACGAGTTATGGGCATAGGTCAGTATTCTGGGCTAGAAAAATGGCTCAAATCTCAACGACGCTGGAACATAGGCCAGTGACAATGACTTTGGTTTCTAGATGTTGTCCTGCCTATAGAATGAGAGCGACCAGGGGCCAGAAGATTTAAAAAATCAGTGGGACTCATAGACAGGATGTCTGAGTGGCTTACATGTCTCCTGGGGGTGTTGTTGCTTATGTGGATGGTTTTTTTTAATATGTTATGTTGATGCCATTTCCTTAAGGTCACCAAGGAAGTTGAATCCCTTATAGTAGCCTCTCTCGTTGCATGTTTACCCCAGTTGGCCAGTTGTTTGGGTGGACTTGGGAGGAGGCGGCATTACAGATTGGTATCAAAGCATGGTTGCACTCTCCTAGGGTGAATGTTTTTGTCATGCATGCATGTAAGTTTCATGCATGTTTCTTACACTTTCATTCCATGTGCTTGTTGCATTTCATCATGTTGATCATGGTTGTAGTAAGGTTATCATGAGGAACCTGATGTTGATTTTGTGGAATGTATAGTTAGAAGTATATGATTGGTTATATGATTATATGCAGCTTGATTACATCCTTGTATGTTAAGTTGCATTCTTGGTTGTTTGATGACATCTATCCATCTTGTAGGTTGGTTACAAGAACTAATTACTTATGCTCGATTACGTGCGTTCATGTGTAGGTGTAGTTGATTAGGCATTGCTGATGCATGTTGATAGTTGCATGTGGAAATGTGTTCATTAGAGTAATGGTTGTTGTCACGCATGAGGTCATGGCATGCATTGTTAATATGGCCTTACATTAATGACTGGACCCTAACTAGAATGATGTTTATGTGTTGATACACTTATTCAATATATTTCTATATGATGTTATGATTATGTTATAGATGTATCACATTGAGTTGATGATCTTGTAGACAAGGTATCCTCCCTTAATTATCCTAAGGTATGTTGGTTTAATGTGATTTGGTTTAGCTGACATAGTATGCCTTGCAAGAAAGAGATCACATGGCTAGCAAGGTGGTAGACTACATATAATATCCCTCTGCATCAAAAGGGCTGCGTGGTGTGGGGCACTCTTATGATTTGGTAGACACAGTGAGAAAACTGAAGGAAGAAATAAGGAGTTGCAAAGTAGACAATGACAAAATCATGGAGGCAGAAGAGAAACAAGCGGAGGTGAATATGATACTACTTCAACGTTTGTCATATTTTCAATGGCAAGGACCACTTCGGATCAGCCATGTACATGAGGACAAAACTAATGGGGCATGTGGTAGTAGGTCTCCTAGTATACATAGCTCGGATAGATTTAATACGATTAGAGATGGCAGACTCTTCGACACTCTGGATAGGATAGGTGATAGACACGCGTACTATTCTAGTTCTGGTTCTGACAAGCATCATGATCATCATCATTATCATCATTAAAGGAGGAGTGATAGGGGATACTTGCAAGATGAGTTTAAGAAATAAAAACCACCTACCTTTGATGGAGTGATGAAGAAATCATAGGATGCAAAGGCATGGTTTCTTGGTATGAAGAAATTCTTCTGATTGCATGATTATTTAGAAAACATGGAAGCAAAGATAGCCATTTTCAGTCTCAAAGGTAAAGTAGATATTTGGTGGGAAGACATGAGGAATGTCAAAGGTATACATGAGGATGATTTGACTTGGCATGCATTTGAAAGGATCTTCAAGAAGAATTACTTGTTGGAGAGATACTATGATGATAGCACTAAGGAGTTTTATGAGTTGCGGATGGGTTCTATGACAGATGATGAGTATACTAGAAAGTTTTTGGAGTTGTTAAGATATGTGCCTTACCTCAAGGAGGAGAAGGCCAAGGTTCAAAGATTCATTAGTGGACTACCAGTAGCATACAGAGACTGGATTGAGTTCGATGAGCCTAGATCCTTGGAGGAGGACATCCAAAAGTTGAAACATTGTTATAAGTGGTCAATGCGCAAAATTTAGCCTAAGCATGACTTGAAAAAAATGATAAAGCTAAATGAAAATTCCCACCAAAGAGAGGAAGACTTCAAGATTCATGTGAGAAGTAAAATGTAGTTCCTTAGAAGAGATTCAATACAACTAAGAAGGGACGTGGAGAGTTGCAAGCTAGAGGCAATGGTAGGGAACCATTATGGTGTTGGATATGTAGTAAGGATCATTGTAAGAGGTATTTTTCGCAGTATCAGAGTGGTAGTAGACCCTAGAACTACAGTTCTCAGGAGGTGCATACAGTTGGTGATGTTGGTCACAGCATTCCTTGGATCTATGCAGTTGTGGGCAACGGGCAGGTGGATCATTGGGCATCAATAATTGAGATGGATGATAAGATTTGTGATAAAGTTATTTCTATTTTGATTGATCTTGGATCTAACTACAGTTATATTGATCTTGACCTGGTGGATAAGTGTGGTTTGAGAAAATAAGTGCACGCAAAATCTTGGTTGGTACCATTGGCTACAGGTACGAAGAAGAGAGTTCACCATTGGCTGAGAGCTTGTGCATTTAAGTTAATTGGTATGCCTACAACAGCACATTTTAATGTATTTCCATTGGGATCGTATAGTATTCTTTTGGGTATGGATTGGTTATACCTTGGCCAAACCAAAGTGGATTTCTTCAACAAGGCCATTGAGTGTGTGGATGATAGTGGAGAAAATAGGACTTTGTAGGGAAAGAAGAAGCCTACATCAGTGAGGATGGTTACCACTATGTAGGCTAAGCATAACTACAGAAAAGGTTGTGTGATGTTTGCAGTACGCATTTCTAGTGACAAGGGTAAGGAAGTTGAGGATGTCGATGTGTTAAGCAGGTACCCAGTTTTTCCATAGCTTTAGGATGTATTTCTTGAGGACATTACAAGGTTTCCACCTCACAAGGAGGTAGAATTTTCTGTTGAATTGGTGCTAGGGGTAGCCCCAGCATTAAAATCACCTTACAATATTAGTACACCTATGTTGGTAGAGTTGAAGTTGCATTTCAAGGAAATGTTGGACAAAGGATACGTTAGGTCGAGTGTATCTCCTTGGGGTGCACCAGTGTTGTTTGTAAAGATGAAAGATGGTACTCTTAGATTATGCATTGATTACAGGTAGCTGAACAAAGTAACGATCCAGAACAAGTACCCTTTGTCGAGGATTGATGATTTGTTTGATCAGTTGAAGGGAGCAACAATGTTCTCTAAGATTGACTTGAGATTAAGATACCATTAGGTACGCATCAAAGAAGAGGATACCTTCAAGATTGTGTTCAGGACTAGGTATGGGCATTATGAGTTTGTGGTTATTCCATTCAGTTTGACTAATTCTCCAGCTACATTTATGTGTTTGATGAATAGTGTGTTGTGTCCTTATCTGGACAAGTTTGTTATTGTATTTATTGATGACATACTGGTATATTCTAAGAATGACGAAAAACACACTGAGCATTTAGCACCAGTGTTGAAATTTCTAAGAGAGCATCAATTATATGCTAAACTTAGCAATTGTAGCTTCTTTTAGACTAAGGTACATTATTTGGGGCTTGTTGTCTCCAAGGATGGCATAACAGTGGATCCAGAGAAGATAAGGGCTATCATGGAGTGGTCAACTCCTAAGAATGTGGATGAGGTGAGATCATTCATGGGATTGGCAGGTTACTACAGGAGGTTCATCAGGAACTTCTCATGCATTGCATATCGTATCACATCATTACAGAGGAAAGGTAAGAAGTTTGAATGGATAGAAAAATGTGAGGCTAGTTTTAAGCATCCTAAGTAGTTGTTCACACATGCACCAATGCTAAATATTGTGGATCTAGACAAGGAGTTTGTAGTGTGTATAGGTGCTTGCAAGAGAGGACTTGGATGAGTTCTCATGCAAGAAGGACAAGTAGTGTGATATGTGTCACGGAAAATGAATGAGCACAAGCAAAACTATCCAATGCATGATCTTAAGCTAGAAACAATTATACATGCATTGAAGATGTGGAGGCACTATCTTCTTGGCAAGAGGTTTACATTGATGAGTGATCACAGTGGGTTGAGATATTTGTTTGATTAGCCAAATCTAAATGCCATGCAAGCTAGATGGTTGGCTACCCTTAGTGAGTCTGACTTCGAGATCAAGTACATCAAAGGGAAGGAGAACTAAGTTGAAAATGCTCTTAGCAAGAAGGTATAGGTAAATCATGTAGCAATATGAGCTCTTATGGGACAGCGTTAGAAGATAGGATCTTGCAGACAGGACAATGGGATGAAAAATACATGGAGATCATGCATAAGTTACAACAGAGCACAGGTACAGGTGATTGGAATGCAGATTATTATCTCACAAAAGATGGTTTTGTGGGATTTAGAGACATGATCTATGTGTCGAATTGGAGTGAGCTCAAGAAGGTTATCTTCAGGGAGTTTCATGCCAAGCCATACTTAGGTCATCCAGGATACCATAAGACATTGACAGTGGTAAAGAAGTCTTACTATTGGTCGACTATGAAGAAGGAAGTGGCAGAGTTCATGGTTAGATGTTTAGATTGTCAGCAGGTCAAGGAAAAATGTAAGCATCCAGGTGGTTTACTGCAACTTATAGCAATTCTGGAATGGAAATGGGAGGTCAATTCCATGGATTTGATTACAGGTCTTTAGAGGACAGCCAGGCAACATGAATCTATGATGGTCATGCTTGACAACTTAAGCAAGGTAGCTCACTTCAATCCAATGAAGACTACAAATTCAGCCAATGAGGTAGCACGAGTGTTCTTTAGAGAGATAGTGAGACTGGATGGTGTTTGAAAGATGATTGTGTCAGACAGGGATGCAAAGTTCACTTCCATGTTTTGGAAGGAGCTATTTGCAGGATTGGGTACAGATTTAGCCTTTAGTACAACTTATCATCCACAGACAGATGGACGAGCAAAGAGGGTCAACAGGATATTGGAGGATATGTTCAGGATGTACATGATGCACCAACAGAGGAAATGGGAGGAGTATCTTCCATTGGTTGAGTTCGCGTACAACAACAGTTATCAGGGGTCATTGAGGATGAGTCCTTTTGAGGCATTGTATGGGCAGAGTTGTAACACTTACAATAGCTGGAGTGATCCAGTGAACAAGGTACTTATTGGACTAGATATGTTGGGAGTCATCGAGCAAAAAATGTAGGTTATAAAGAAGAATCTAAAGGAAGCACAAGATAGACAAAAGAGTTATGTGGATTAGCAGAGGGTATTCAAAAAGTTTAAGGTTGGGGAGCATGCGTATTTGTGCATCAAGCCCAAGAAAATATCTTTGAGGATTGGAGCATGTGCCAAGTTGGCACCATGTTATTGTGGGCCTTTCAAGATCCTTGACAGGATTGGACCAGTGGCATATCGACTTGCACTGCCTCCAACAGTGAAAGTCCATGATGTCTTCCATATTTCATTTCTTAAGAAGCATATAAAGGATGTTGCGCATGTTATTTATTGGTCTTTATTGCAGGTGGAAAAATAAGGAGATTTCTAGCCAAAGCCTTACTCCATATTGCAGTGGAAGCACTTTGGGCATGAAGAAGCTACTTGGGAGATGGCGGATCAGATGCAGGCTTTGTATCCTTCATTGTTTTCCAATTGAGGAATAGCAATTTTGGTTTGATGTTGGTATAAGTTTGGGATATGTTTTGTTGTGTTTTGGTACATGTATATATATGTGTATGGATATAAATACCGCCATGAGCTAAGTTATAAATCTCCAATAGCTAGTATGGGTGTCATGTTACTATGGTTGTTATCTTGTCATGTTTTCATGATGTTTCTCTTTTGAGTAGGTCTTTCATTGTAAATACTGCAACGAGCTAAGTTATAAAGCTCCATGGGCACCATGTTTTTTTTCAACGGTGTTGTTGAGGTCTTGGTATGGTTTAACACCGAGGATGATGTTCCACAAGGGGGAGGGTTCTATAATAGCCCTGACGAAAATATCATGTAATAAAATTTAATAGATGCCAAATAAGACCACGGTTAAGGGAAATTGATTCCAAGTTGAATGTTGGGCAAAGATATCCTAGTGGGCATCACTGGATGTCTTTTTTGGCTAAGGAAAATTAGCAAAGGCCAAGGCAAAGGCATTAAAAGGAGAAAAAGGCATTTTTGGCACATTTATTTATGAAAATAAAGGAAATTAGGAGAAAAGTAAGTGAAAGGTCGCAAGTTGCATGTGAGAAGGAAATTGAAGGAAACTAATGGAAAATGAAGAAATTAGAGGCCTCATTCATAAAAAGGGTTCTGAGGATTAATTGGTAACCTTTTTTCAGTTCAAGTTTGGAGCTCTCTCTCTCTCTCTCTTGGTCACTTAGGGTTTTCTTGTAGAACTCTAGCTTTGGAGCAAGGAAGGAAAAGCAAGCAAAGGGAAAGGAAGGAAAGAAAGGATAAAGGAAAGGAAAGCAGGATCAATCAGCTTCAGCAGGAATACTTGCAAGTAACTTTTTGCATGTGTGATTTCCTAGCTGGTTTGGACATGCATGGCTTTTCATGTTAGTGTATGGTTCTCTTGTTGTCGGTGGCATGGTTTTACCATGTTATGACAGTGGTTTTCAGCCTAGTCTTGCCTTTTTCTGAATGCCATGGTATGTTGGGATGTTTATCTCATTTTCTGAGCTTTCACTTGCCAGATGGATATCAGAATCTAGGGTGGAGGTGGACTCAAGTTTCATTCCCAAAGGCCTAGGAATCCCTTGACCAATTTTGGTGGGATACACATCAAATCCTGAGGGAGAAATATCGATTTAGGGCCTACTGATCCAGGTTTGGATTGTGGTAAATCTTGAGAGACTAGTGTCGGTTTAAGCCCTAGTCATCCGAGATTGGATTGCTCTAAATCCTAAGAGATAAGGAGATGGAAAATTCCTCAAGGATATTGATGGATTTCGGATGGCATTCCAAGTTTAGTTTTGTTGCGATCGGAGCACCAGGTTTCTTGTTATATCAGTTTGCTGAGGGTGGAGGTTGTTTAACCTCTACATTCCCTTTACTTTTCTTGGATTGGTTGTTCTATGAGATCCCATGTTCATGCTTAGAATATGTCATGGGGGTGATTGGCTTGAAAGAGATATTTGGTTCAACCATGTCTATGGTTGGGTGGTACATGGAGGTCCCAAACCTGGTCAGATTTGCCTATGATTAATAAAAGTTAAGTTCTCTTACTTTTTAACTTGTTTATATCTGGATTTAATGGTTTTCATATGTCTGAAATTTATATCGTTTTATGATGGTTATAAGTATAGTTATATGACTGGTTCATGTCATGCTTATTTCATGTATTTACTTGTAATTGTTAAATGGATGGATGGAAGACCTAATTGATGTTATAACACTTCAATGGAGAAGGTGGGGATCCTTATGGTTATGTTTCATAAGTGCTTTCAGTCATTTATGCTCTGTCTTGTATCCTAGACCTGTAGGTTGTATTGATGCCAAGTATTTGATAGAATGTTAGTCCCGATTACGGATGCTCAGGCCTAGGCCTAAGGTTGATTTTTGATTTGTTTATCTTTTCATCAGGTCTTTTATGGATTTGGGAGGTTGTAACAAGTTCTGGGTAGAGGTCGGGATTCTGGGCTAGGAAAGTGGCTCAAATCTCAGGGGCGCTGGCATAGGTCCGCTGAAAATAGTCCAGGGACATTGGCACATAGGCCTATGAGAGAGAATTTGGATTCTAAACATTGTCTTTCCTATAGCATGAGAGTGACCAGGGGTTAAAAGGCTTAAAACATCATTGGGACTCAGGGACAGGATGCATGAGTGACTGACATGTCTCCTAGGGCTATTGTTGCTGATGTGGATGGTTTTTCTAGATATGTTTTATCGATTCCATTTCCTTAAGGTCAACAAGGAAGTTGAATCCATTATAGTAACCTCTCATGTCGCATGTTTACCCCGGCTGGTCGGTTTCTCGGGTGGATCTAGGAGGAGGGGGTGTTAGATAAATGATATTGGAAACAATATAAGAACATTAAAAAAGGTTGACACCAAGAGAATAGAGAAAGGATTATTTACTTTTGCTAGAATCCTTTTAGAAATAGACCTATGTAAGGCTCTACCTAATCCCATATAGTTGAAACATAAAAATTTCTAGTGGAAAAAACTAATGGATTATGAAAACACGACGTCAAATGTTGATTATGTTACCAAATAGGACACTAGCAGGACACATGCCCTCAAGAAAAAGAGTGCCCAAAAATTAAAATGGGGAAAGCCCTCAAAATAGAAGAATTACAACCCTCTGATCCTTATGTCACAAAGGAAAATGAAGGGGAGAGCAAAAATAAGTCTCCAAACAAAGAAGGGTGTACTTAGGACTAGAATTGAAATGAAACCCACATATAGAGTGAAATATAATTAGAAGCGATCCACGAACACAAGAAACAAAAAATAGTAGCACACAAAGAGGATCATATGGTGGGTGCAAAGAGAGCTCATTCCTTTGAAAGTTCTAATTCAAACAAAGAACATCAACCATATACAAATGTCGATGAATTGGCACTAGTTCTCGTGGACCATTCTATAGAGGGGCGATAAAAGATCCATAAATGGAAAGGAAAGAAAGGGAAGATTAGTGATTTTTATATCACCTAATATTCTTGTAGAAATTATGGTGTAGAATTGTAACTTCTCATGAAATTTTAATCTAAATCACAAGATACTCTATTTCTCTACGGAATTCAATTCACAATTTAGAACATCAATCACAAACATCAAATGAGAAATAACACAAATGCAAACAATATTTTTCTAGGGGAAAGCAATATGTTAAGAACCCCTTATGCTTGCTTGCATTAATATAATGAATAGAGATGTATTACAATTTCTTGTAGAATCTGAGCTCAACTGACAGGTGAATAACCTATCTCTGTGTTCACTAAAAATCTCTAACCCATGCTTAGTCAATTTATGCCTTTACTTGAGCCCGTATTTCGTTCCCTAATTCCTGGGAAATTAAGCCCTTATTATTTAGGAAATTCCTCCAAAATGCTTGTGCAGTTCCCAAGGTTGATCATCTACCTGCATGCAACACATGTACACTCAAGACTAGTCTATAATTGATGTTACACTGCCTTCGAATATCCACCATAGTTGAGGAACTCAAATTCTCTACATGTACTAGTTATTTTGGGCTGATTAATCAGTTAATTGTATGATAAATGAGTTATATTGTTTTCCCACTACATAGTAATATCTCTCATAAATTTGAAAAAAAATAGTGTTTTTACTATGGCATATTTTGTAGAGAAATAACAAGTTATGGTGTAGAAGTTAGCCCATTTGAGATCAATGTAGTTGATGCAAGCCAAAACCCATTTCTAATTTAATGCCGAATGCAAGCCCTTCGACTCCGAGGATCGCAGCTCCAATTGGCCCGGTCAGGCCCTTGAGGCTCGTCTACTGCCATGATAAGCGGAAATTTTAGAATGGACCCAAAGGCCATCGCCACTCTGCAGCTTGTGAAAGGGCCTCTTGGTGTTTTTTCCGTTTGCAGCCGGGCACGTCAAGGGAAGAGATTTATTTTAAACCAGGTTGCTGGTGAAAATATTTTGTGGAAGATATTTCTTTTTTTGCTGGTGAAGACATAGTAATATCTTTCATTAAATTTGAAAAACAATAGTGTTTTTACTATGGCATATTTTGTAAAGAAATAACAAGCTATGGTGTAAAAGTTAAGGCATTTGAAACCAATGTAGTTGATGCAAGCCAAAACCCATTTCTAATTTAATGCTCGAACGCAGAGCCATCGTGGCTCTGACCCTGGCCAAGACCCCTTTCTGATTTAATGCGCGAATGCAAAGCCACCATGGCTCTGAACCTGCTCTCTTCAAAGGGGCTCGGAGAATCCTTTATGTCCCGCTCCAACTTACTGCCGAGACGTTTAACCCACTCCAACAACAACCCTGTAAACAAACTAAAGGAAACCATGACTGTGTATTGTTCAGAAAAGAGTCCAGGGATGTGTTCCTCTATCGATCTTGCTTCGAAGTAATAAAAGAAAAGAAATTTCGATTACGTTAAGTCTGTCTTTGGCTCAAAACCATACACACAACCAGTGTAGGAAATTTATCCCTACCGAACTATAACTTCGGATGGTAGTTTCAATGGTTGGGGTTCCTGTATTTAATATACATGTGGTGCTGAAGGTTAATAAATTTTCATCAAAATGTAGATATACCAATTATAATAATAGTCTAGAGCATGTCGAATACAACACCTAAGCAGCTTTTACAATGTAAGTATATGGCAATGTTCTAACTCGCTGTATTTCATAAACACAACTCGGTATTTCATAAACACAACTTGGATTTTATAAGATATAGAGCCGTTCGTTTATTCATATATTAGAAGTAGGGACAATCGAGAATTAGTGCATTTTGTGTTTGTATCAGAGGACAAACAATCTAGTCTTCCAGGATTGAAACGATGGGAAAAAAAGCATGCCTTAGTTTGAATGGAAGTGCCAGGTTAGGTGGTATGGTATCTCCAAATAAAGCAATTTCTTCAGCAATTCTCAGCAACACTCTTTTCACAATTTCTTCCAAAGTACATTCGAGAGATTAGCTTCTCAAGGATCTCGGAGTGGTGACTGGTTAAGTTAGGACTCAGGGTATAACATAAAACTCAACTTCTTAAACGCTACAGAAAACTATAAAAAACATAATTCAACATACCTGAAGAGGATTTAAACTTTGAGTATCAAGGGCCTTGTCATATTCTGTCATGGGAAGACCAAAAATTACCCCATGTTGATAATTTGTATATAACAAAAAAAATTGTAAATCAGCGAATAAGGGTAGATATCGAACGTGTATCAGTCACTCCTATCTTTGGATTTTTGCAGTGTGTAGCCTATTGTGTGACACGCGCTGAAAACAGTACATAAATTCATGATGGGGTCACTTTACCATGTTGCCAGATTTTGGTAGATCTCCTTCCCATTTTGGAATTTCTTCTGGACATTCTACACAGCATGCATTAGTGCTAGTGCCAAAAATAACAGCAGTCATAACGTCTTGATTCCAATATCGACCTCCAACCAATGTTGCCACGGTATCATTCACCTGTTTTGGATTTCAATGGTGAATATAATTTACATGACTCGGTTGTTAATGTATTGGATTTCAATGGTCAATAGAATTTACATAAAGAGTTATTATATTTCTATTTTTTGTAATTATATATATATACAGTTTTTGTATTTTAGAGTTTTTTTCTTGTAAGTATTTTAGATTTTTTTCTTGTAAGTGTTTTATAGGCTCTGGAGATTTGTCATTGTTCTATCCACCGAATTTCTATATCTATATCCATTTCACGTGGTCTAAACATTTGTGTATTTTACTTTTTCATCATATTTTTTTATCATTTTTCTCATATTTTAATTTGAAATTCAAAAAAATCATTAAATTACAAAATCTAAATATATTTAATATTTTTCAAAATCTTAAATTTATTTATACATTTAAAATACAATTTGAATAATCTAAAATTTCATTTTGACAAACAATCATATAACAAAATTTAAATAATAATTTAAAAATGTAAAAATCTCTAAACATAAACGTTGCAATAGATAATGTTGACCAGTACTCCCAAAATATACAACCTTTAAATACTTGGTATATAATAAAATATATATGTTGAACATGTTTTCTAAAAAAAAATAAAAATTGTAATAGATAATGTTTACTAATACTATCAAAATATACAACTCTCAAATACTTAATATACCATACTAATATAGATCCATTTTAAATGAAGATCTAAGATTTAACATGAGTTGAGAGGGATCCAATTTTTTTAAACAAATTTTTCTTTTTATAACATTTTAGTGGTGAATCTCCAACCCAACAATCATTCTAACTATTCCCGTGGTGAATGTCTGGCTCAAAAGCCATCCTTACAATTCCGTAATTTCAACACTCACCACGAATATTCTATTTTTTTCCACCAAACAAGATTAGTTACTAGAAAGGGGGTAAATACACAAACCGAATTAAACATTAGAAGATAAACAAAAGGGGGAAACCACACAAACGGAATCAAACATTGGAAGATAAACAATTGCCAATCTGATTAATTAGCCAGTAAATTCTATCAATTAAACAGACCTCCAGTGAATAGGAACAATAAGATTACAGGGTTTTATATATTTAAAAACGACTATTCTATATATTTAAAAACGACTATTCTAACACGAGTCTTACAAATTAGTAATGGCATTTCTGTTCAATACTTTAAATTTGATTTTTTAAGACACAGTAGCTTTAGGCAATCCACCATTACTACAAACCAAGATTAGATGTCTCATTGATAAACCCCGATGATAGAAGGCTGATGAATAGCTGGTCTTAGTTGGAATATTAGTACATAGTAATTATAGGCAAAATCCTCACAAATTCGTAATGTTATTTCTGTCTGCTGCTTTAAATTTGCTATATATATAGCCGCCATTTGAATTAAATTCATTAAATTTAAAATTAAATTGAGTTATAAATTTTAACACTCTGTCACTACCTAGAAAAAGAATATTCAGATTTTGAGGTTTGAAATAAATTTTAACACTCTGTCACTACCCAGAAAAAGAATATTCGTTGGAGATTAATCTCGACCATTTTTTTAATAAAAATAAAATTGTGAAACCTATTCCAAACTAAGACTCTATCAGCGAATAATATAACATAAGTAACCATCATGGATGCATTATTTTGATATACAAACTCCTAGCAAACTCATTTTCTCTCTCTATTTCTGTCTGATTGTGCACAGACTCGATTATAGGTGCCTAGATCCAGTGATCATTCACAAAATTGACGACAACGCACGAGAATATTACATCAAATTCTGATCCTAAGTCTAATGTTAACAATGTCCCTTCTTTGCTCATGCCTATCATTCATACTATAAGAAGGATCATAAAACTAGCCATTGCTCCAAAACGTGCAAAGTGACTAGGGTTAAAGTGAAAAAGTTATACTTAGGTTTTTAATCGGGGACTAGCAAAGAAGAGACAATAACAGAACATGACACACTTGGGCAATATCTTTCAACCATTTATACTCATGCATAAGATGTGAACAATGCTTATGCATAAGATAAGAAAAAATAACTCTCTAGAAAAGCGAAAATGAACAAAACTCTGATCATCAACCAAATCAACATTTGCGATTAAAAATATATTTTTTTTAAATTATGTATATCTATATCTATATCTATATATAATTTACAGTTTTTGTATTTTGGGTTTTTTAGACTCAAGAGATTTTTGATTTAGACATCCATGCAAGGAAGATCAACTCAAAGGGATCACTTTTTACATGCTCAACCATGAACCCTGACCTAAAAGAATTAGAGAGAATTGAACCCATGACCTCTCAATAACAAAGATGCTTTAAACCAATTGAAATTTAAATTAAAAATTATTATATTTACAATCAAATATTTTAATTTTATTTTTTTTATATATATTTTGTTTCACTTAATTTTACTATATAATTTTTTTTAATTAAATAATACATGTTTTATTATATTTATAATTAAATAATTTATATTTGAATTAAATTAAATAATTAGTCCAATTACTTTAATCTATTTAATTCAAATTATATGAAAATGTCTCTTAAACATAATTTAAAATTTTACAGCCAAACCTAACACTCAAACTTCAACAATACAATATAATATAATTAAATGACTTTTATCTATTTAATTCAAAAGATATGGAAATATTTCTTAACATCTGAATTATTTATGTCCTTATACCCACACAACTATTTCAACTTCAATAATTTTACAACCAAACCGCTATTCCCTTAGCCTTTCGGTCATCATCGAATTTCTTGCTGGAAGTTCGCAACAGGATATGTTTTTCCTGCATTGCTAGTGCAAACTCTTCCCTTGCTACGCTTCTTTGTTCTGCTCTCCCTAGATGCCTGAATTTATAAATTCCTTAGGATTCATTCCATTAAATTTGAGAGAAAATGATGGACTTAAATTTTTAATGATGGCAACGAAATGAATTTAAATTTTAATGTGATACTTTGAGCATTTTTGATAAAAAAACTATGTAAATTAAATCCTAAGTCGTTTTAATATGTTCCTTTGAGAGAGTATCAAAGATCATTCCTTTGTGTTGGTGAAATTAATCTATTCTATCATGCTGTAGCGTATTCATAAAATCTAAAGTTTGTGTGCGGCTTGGTAAAAATAAACTGCTAACTTATGTTAAGTTTGAAATTAAATGGTGGATTTTACTGTCAGATATTAAGGCATGGAATATGTAATGTGAATGGGATAAATTTCAACTTAGGATATCTAATAGATTTGAAATTAGTTATGGAATTTGAGATGCGACTGAGATAAAGTTCAATTTAATGAGGGTGTCTGAGATGCAATTCAGATAAATTTCCAACTTATTCAGGGTACCGAGTTGCGATGAAGATAAATTTATAATTTAATTTGTGAAACTCCAAGCATATTTGATGAAAAGATTTTAAAAGCAGTTTCTATGTTTCAAAATGGTCATACAAGTAGTGGGATAATGTTTGGTTTGGTCATACAAGTAGTGGGGCAATGTTTGGTTTGGGCATGGCCCTATCAGTGTCAGGGATCCATAGTAAGTTCCATTTCCCTATGATGAGAGATGTCACATTCTTAAGTGCATCCATAGAAGGGTTTTTGTATAAGTGAAATGAGTTTGTGGAGTTAAAATGATAGTCGGTGATTGATAGTTTCAGGTTGGGAATGACTAGGCATATCAAATCATAGGGATGCATGCATAGACAGATGTTATGTGTGGGCCTTCCATGTATTTTTATTCTTCACTTTGCCATTGAAGATTGATGAAAAACAGAGAAAGTGTTTTTTTTCTTCGTCATAATTATAAGTAATCACATTCAAAACATGGGAATCGCACTATTAACTCTAAAAAGGATAAAATTCAGTTCATGGTAGAGCAAAGGAAAGTGGGAAATATCGACGAAAATAAATGAATTATGGTTTGGAGAACCACAAGTAAACTTATAGTATATACTCTCATAAGCCATAAAAATGTAAAGAGAAATATAGTATGGAAAAACACAATTATAACTTTAGTATATAGGCTCATAAACCATCAAAATGCATAGAGAAACTATTGAAAGGGGTCAATTCAGACATAATTTAATTCAGATAACTTTAAAATTTTGTTTACTTCTAAAATTCAGATAACTTTAAAATTTTGTTTACTTCTAAAATTTTAAATATGCTTGATATTACCTGGAATCCAAATATTTGAGTGTAACTTAGGAAAAAAATGAACTGAAGGGAGATACATAAAGATCGCTTTATTTTTAATATCTTTTCCTTTTGTTATCATGGTTCCCATATAATAGTGAAAATCCCAGTCACAAGAGAGTTTAAAGCTAAAACTAATTGATGTCACTGTCATTGGTTATTAAAGCTTATGTTTTCAAATATAACTGAAATCTAAATTAATGAGATCAAAAATACATTTTCTCACTATGATGTCACTGTCATTGGTTATTAAAGCTTATGTTTTCAAATATAACTGAAATCTAAATTAATGAGATCAAAAATACATTTTCTCACTATGGAATGTTTAATGACGTTGAAAAGACAATGCATTTATTTAATTTCTTTTCTAATATAGAGAAATAATAGGAGAAGTCTTGTTCTATGTTTTTTTTTAAACTTATGTTATCTTCATTTCTCACAACACTTATATAGTACTTTCAAGATTAGTTCTAACATGAAGAAATCTATTAAACTACAAATTCTCTCTTCTCTCGCATCCCTCTCTTTTTGGTCGGCGGGGCATATATTTTGAGGATCCAAGTATACAATGTATAATGATTTGATTTAAGTATATTTAGTTCTCTCAATGGATTTGTTTGTGATAGTTCAAGGAATAAAATTCTTTCTCATTATTCTAATTCAAGCGTGTCATGGTTGTTGAAGATGAAAAAAAATTATTCCTTGCCCAAACCAAGTGCCTTTTACATGTTTGAATTTCTGCAATCATCATTTCAATTAGTCACTCTCACTTTTGCTATTGCGTTTTTTATTTTAGCTAACTTTTGTTAGGATTAGATATGCTCTATTTCAGACTTGTTAAATATTTATATTTTTATTGCTTGCTCAATTTTCCTTCTAAGGTACTATATCATGCTTACTTTCTTGTTATTTATATAGATCCTCTTTTAAGTAGCCCACTTCATATGAGCAGGAATTCCCCAATGCATTTAACATTGCTAAAAATGTTTTGTTTTATAGCTAAAATGCTTGATTCTAATGTATTTCTCTTTTGTTCTAAATAATCATGGGGCATGCATGTTTTTTGTGTCATGTTTCTTTCAATCGATTGCATATTGGATTTGGTACCTATGTTATGTGTTGCGAGGAGTTCCTTCATATGAAAGCTATGTCCTTGATAACTTTTGGCCTTAGAGAATGGATTCTTTCATCTCTTTTACCTCATTGATAATGATATGCCAGTACATGACCTTTTTTTGTTGTTTCTATAGAAACCCATATCAAATTGCTAATAGTATATAGGCAATCAATTATTTCCTAAGCATTTATTTGTGCCTCAATTTGCATCAAAGGTCTCATGAAAATATACAAATGGATTGAACTTTAGAAAACAATACTCCTGAGGAAAGGGGCAATTTGTTTGTTTTCACTTTTCCCTTATTTTTTGTGATGCAAAATTGCACTGCACTTTTTCAACTAACATGTTTTTACTATATTAATTGTAGTTAGCGAAACTATTAAAGACACTTCATTATATGGATGGGGTTGCAATCAAATCTACCTAAGTGAATATTGTAAGAATATGCCATTTTTTCTTTTTTTGTTGGAACCAAATTGATAATGTCTATTCTTATTCTTACGTGGTTTTTTCTGGGCCTTGTTCATGCATAAGGTGGGGAATTTTGTACCTCTAAGGATATTGTTTTTTAGTGATTAGGTGTCTCATGTAAATGAATTAATCTTTTCTAATGTACATGAATTAATCCCTTCTTTTCCATGTATCAAATAGGGAACTACATATAACTCTTTATTACTATCAGGGTGAGAGGTAACTTTACAAATTGAATTGTGATTTTTCATTAACGGTGATCATATTGGATCTTCATGTATGGTTGAGTTCACTTCTTCTTGGTTGAATTTAGTATATATATTTTTTTGTCTAGCAGAAGATACACAGAAATTATGAGATTTAAAATCTCTAGAAATTGCAAAGTTGTTGGCATATTTGTGTTGCAAGGGTTTTTATTGTTTTATTATTTTGGCTCTTACTTTAATGTAAATCTAGTTGTTGCATTTTCAACCATTCCATTCAAAAGTATCATTTTCAATTTACTAAGATTTGTGACTGGTTTTGATATAATTTGAGTTATTGTGATTTTAATTTGGATGTATTTTTATTTTAACTATTTAATTTAAAATTGTGTTGTAATTAAAAATGAAATAAAATTAATGAAAATTAGAGTTATTGATATTTTATTTTAATTTTAATTGTTTTATTATTTTGTTTAACGATTTTTTTTAATAACTATTATTTTTATTGTCATTTTTATTGTGAATCTTAAAACAATACAGTTTCGTTAACTCTATAAATAGAATTAGTTTTAAAACTAATTGGGCAGTTAGTCTTGCAAAAAAATAAAAGACAACATCTTTGATTGCATGGACTGAAATGACAACATTTTTTATTGCAATGACTAAACAGTTCCTAACACTTAACAATCAAAATGTTTGTGTTTTTCAACTTTCTTTCCACATTCCCCTACTCCTATATTCTTTCCTTTGCACCTCTTGGTGCAATTTCTAGTTAGCTTGTTGTGTGAGTCATGCTACATGGGTGTGACATGGAGCTAACTCCATTGAGTTATTTTTATCAAGTTAAAAATAGGGGTTGTATGATTTTAGATTTTACAAATATTACCACATTATGTGTCGAGCATTTTTTTTAAATCAATGCCTATATATGAAATTTCATACCATAACTCTCACGTAATTCTTTAAAGGATGCTAGCTCAATGGAAGAGCACCTCCTTTATAAGAAGGAGGTTGGTGGTTCGATTCCATTGTGTCCTAATATGAATTAATCAATGATATTGTTGTTTATTTTTAATTAAATATTTTTAATATTGATTTCCTTCAATGATGAGATATTTTTCTAGATTCATTATTTTATATTGTCCCTAAAGAGACAAAAGTGATGTAGTATTATCTTTAAATGTAATTTTTTATTGTATCTAGAGAGACAATAGTTAGGATCAAAGACATTGTCTCTTTAAAGACAATATGTCTTTAATCCAAACTATTGTCTCTAGAGAGAGAAAAAGAAATGAGAGACGAGAATGAAATTGTTTTAGGATAGACAAAAATTCTTTTGTTATACATTGTGTTTATAGAGACAATATTTGGCTTAAAGACAATATTTAAGAGAATGAAATTGTTTTAGGATAGACAAAAATTCTTTTGTTATACATTGTGTTTATAGAGACAATATTTGGCTTAAAGACAATATTTAAGACAATGCACGACTTTTCTTTTGTCTCAAGTTAAGACAATTTACACAAAAAATGTTTTAAGTATTGTCTTAAAAACCCCTTTGTGTTGTAGTGTGTCAAATAGAAAAACCTATAATATTCTTTATCACAGTACCATGATACAAGAAACCATAAACCTATTAAATATTTAACAATGTAGCATATAAACCGTTGCACTGATAATTATGGAATAAATAAAGAAACGCTGTCTGAGCACAACAACCCGAGAATAGAATATCTGGTACTGCTGTTAACTGGAAGAAATACACAAAAAAGAAAAAGGGGTGCAATGTAGTTGTTGTCTCCACCATATACAAGAAGTCTGTAGCAATGTTTAGGGTGTCAAGAACCCCAGCAGAGTTCAATTATCTATATAGCCACAACGTCAAAGGAAGAAAATGCATTATGTAAAAGCCAAGTAAGGTAGTAAATATATACTCGTATGTCATATGTTTCAAACTGATATAATTTAATTTTCAGCTAGACTAGTTTTGCAGAGAATGAAAAAAAAAAAATTGCTCGTAAATGTTACATATATATATCGTTCTTTTTAAATGTGGTTTCACGTTTTTCTTTTCTATATATATCTATAGATCTTCTCAAGTGATTTCAAATCTACTTGTATTTTCTGTATATGGAAGTTCTCTCCTCCACTTCTCGTTAATGTTCAATGTAGCTTCAACATTTATTTTCTTGAGGCACGAGATCTAGGCTCAACATTGGCAGGAACAGGATAGCTAGTGAAACCTTCACGGCGAATCAAGCAGACCAGCTACAACAATAAATGTGTGCCTTCTAGCAGAGAGGGATCCCACTTGCATCATTTGTTGTTATTGGCTGAACATGGGATTATTAAATCAGTGATTGCTCAATTCAATAAAGCAACGACTAGAATAAAGTTGTGCACAACCCATACACTGGATCTGTTGTTGATTAGGATTCGAGAACCCATGGATGTGTGTGGATAGGTATCTAATTTGCTACATGTATGCACGTTGTGATAGGGATTTTTCATTTTGAGGTTATTAAATGGGCTGACTGAGGCGCTAGGCACTCTTCATAAAGAGTTGAATTGTTTTTAATGTGATTTCTTGGAATTGCTGGTATAGCATATGGCACAAGATGTTGACCTGAAATTTTGATGTGTGTTATTTAAATTGGTTTTTCACTGTAAATATGGATTCAGCACCTCAAAAACTCTTACGGCATTTAGATTGTGCGAGGGTTACCTATCAAACCTGTAATTCCTACTGGATTTTAAAGAAATTAGACTAGAAAAGCTCACCTGAAAATCTTCCAAAAAATCTCACTAAAAACAACTAATTATTCATAATCCTAGATAGCCAATTTCGAATCTTGTTAATATCTAATACTCTTCGGCATATCACATGTAGTTGAAGGATTAAAGAACCGTCACTTGATTGTAAAGACATACATAGTTTTCCACCGTGCCCAGATCATGTTTGTTAGACCACTGCCCCGTAGATTTTTTATCTGTTATTTACGCCTTTTCCAGATCGCGGTTGTCATTGTTATTCAGGAAAGATCTCACGCTACGGGGTAACATTATCTAGGTTTTGGTGTAAACTTCAATTTCGGGTGTGATTGTTACTTGGCATCCTCCAAGGCAGTTTTGTTAAATTGGTCCAGCAATTATCACTCTTTGATTTTCCATATTATAACGATCAGTCTCAGCAAATTTTAATGAACTTTATGGGAAGTTGAACCCTATTTTACTATTACATCAATAAGAGACAGAGAGTGTTATATTGGTTGCTAATAAGAGACAGGACTGTTAAATTGGTTGCTCGTGTTTCTTTGATTAATTTCAAGAGAGTTGAATACAGAGTGATCGGTTATCAAAAACAACAATCGATAGCACATCTTGGGTGATTACACCCACCATGGCATTCGATTTTAAGGGTGAGGTTATGAATAAAATTTATGTTGTCAGCAATCCTTTTTCGTATATTCCTTTTGGAGGGAAAATCCTTAGAAACGTTTTTGGACACAGGTTTAAGGAAATTAATTCCTAAATTTAATTGATTAAGATACTTTTGAGCAACGGGTTATATGAGATATAAATTAGATTTGGTTTTACCTTATAACAGATACATTGGATCTAGCTTACTATTATAGAGTGAACAAGTAATATTAAAATCTAATATATTGGTTCTACCTTATAACAGATACATTGGATCTAGCTTACTATTATAGAGTGAACAAGTAATATTAAAATCTATGTAAATGAGACTCAATGAAATGAAAAACAATAAAATATTGGATTATTGTTGTTGGAAGTCACTTAGATTTGGATTTAAATAGTTGAAATTCTAAAGACATTATAGTGAATTTATTCATATTAAGTTTTATCGTGAGCAATATGGCCCAGGGAAAATTTTAAGAACCCCCCCTAAATTTATAAATATAATAAATGGGCGAATCTCCATGGTATATAGGAAAAATGGAAGGCGATTTTATCAATAATATAATATGTATATATAATTTTTTGGCGAATCTCTCACCGGGCATGGCGAATATTTTACTCAATTATAAAATCTTGTAAGATCTTGGCGAGTCTTTCGCTAAATAATAAAACTTTGTAAAGTCCTAGTGAATCTTAGCATAGGCTACATGCTGGTTTAATTCCCCAATTTAAATAGGCTACATTCCAGGTGAATACCATGGGTCAATACCATGTGCCAATTTATTAATTCTAATATTAGGGTTAATAATGGTTTTTTGCATGGTATTAATAACAATCTAGTCCATGGTATTTGTCATAGTATTTTGGCCATAGGTTTCACCCAAATATAACCCATTTTTTGAGTGTTCGTAAATATAAGGTGACTTATGGAGTAAATATAAAAAAATGTTTTATTTGTTTACCATACTTCTCGTTTATTTATATTTTTATTAATTTACCATACCTCTTTTACAAATATGATTTGGCCATAGGATTCGCTTAAATAAAACCTCTTTCTTGAGCCTTCATAAATAGAACGAGGGTTATGCACTAAATATAAAAAGAGGTTTTATTTATTTACGATACGTCTAGTTTATTTATATTTTTATTTATTTACCATACCGTTTGAGTAAGTATAAAAAGACGTTTTATTTATTTACCATACCTCCATTTTACTTATGTTTTTATTTGTTTACACCATTACATGTATATAAGGTGACTTATGGAGTAAATATAAAAAATGTTTTAGGTATTTGGCCCATAGGATTCACTTAAATAAAACCTATTCTTGAAAATGGGCGAATGGATTCACTTAAATAAAACCTATTCTTGAAAATGGGCGAATGGAAGGTTGTAAGTCCTAATTTCAAGGGCTAAATTTACCTTTTTTACCCTCTCCCTTAAAATAAGGTGGGCTATTTGAGGTGATTTGTAAAAATGTACTATGATACAAAATATTCGCCCACTAAAAATTTAAAACCCCTTAATTTCGCCAAAGGGCGAACATTCGCCCCTAAAATTATCCTTGCTATGGCCTTGTACATAATTGACTTTGTGCGCATTGAATAGTGGTTATTCTTTTTTGAGATCATATATCTTATTGTGGGAATAAGTTAGAAAAATGGGTAAAAGATCGTAGGAATTTCATGAGAAGGAGCTAGTTGAGAAATTTCTAAATGAAATATATAATTTGTAGTGTGTTGTTTCTATATTGCAACTAAAGAATGCAAAATTTAAGCATCAATTCAAATTTTTTATTATTGGGAAAATAAGAAAGATTGATAATCTATATTTAATCATGGGAAGTTATTTAAAGAATCTCATAAATGAATTTTAGAATATGGTCAACCTCCTTGATAGAGGAGGAAGTTGATTTTTTCACTAATTCAGAGAATATTATCTTGAAAAAGAAAATTTGTAAGATGGAGGAGCATAATGCTCCCCAAGAAACCGAGGATACTTATTTAAAAGACTCTGGAAATGTTTGCTGAAAAAGATTTCCTTTTGCAAGAAGATAACAACAGACTAATTGGAAAATATTAGACTTTGAAGAAAAGATCATGACACATTGTTGTTCTAGATGAAGAAGAAAAATGAGATTATTCAAGGTTTGTAGTAGTGCAAGAAAAACCTTAAATTGATAGTCAGTCACCTACAAAATGTTGGAAAGGGGACCACTATTCTTGAGCTCCCAGGATTACCTTCGTCCACCCTTCATGATCATGATTGTAGCTTTTTTACTTGTTAGAAGGTTGATGTTGATGATTGTGCCTCATCACATGCCTTTGTGTCACCCATCTTTGAGAAGAACATTATCGATATTGGTTCTTGATTAATAAGAAGAATGGGATATATCAGAGGAGGACATGGGAAAAATGGAGAGGGAGTCTATGTTCCTATTATGTCCAAAATGAAAACATCTAGAGCAATTTTTGGATATGCTACTGCTGCTACTTCACTACCTGCATCTAATCTTGTTGAATCTGAGAGGGTATCTCTTATTCCAAGTGATGTTAAGACTATATTGTTAGAAGAAAAACCCCCTACTGATTGTGCTACATAGCTTGAGGAGATGGCTAAAAATGTTTACATGGATGACAAACTTGTTGATATACAAGGTTGTCCTCTTGTTTCTAGACCTAGATTTGAGCCTACAAAACAAAAGTGTGGGGCTTCGTCTTACAAGATTTTACACATGTATCTGAAGCCTAGTACTTATGCATTCAGATCATTGTACAAACTATGTGAAAGATTCAATTATGGACCAGTTCCAACCATTTCGATTAATTGTGGTTGGATTAATGAATGGTCATGGAATCAATTGAAGAATTGTTTGTGTGCATCATATCATTGTATATCAATGACCATATAATCATACAATTTTTATCTTGTTTTTTTGTTGATTATCAATGGGCCTTCCTCAGTTGTGTTTAAGGAGGGGAAGTTTGATGATGATTATAGCCTAATTTGTTGATCGACTAGATCAAGTTGTTTCGTTGTCTTGTTGATAGACTTTTCTTATTTATGTTTGAAAAGGGCTGATGGTGGTAGCTTTCAAAATTCTTTTGGAGTAGTTGTATCACATTTTGATCATGTTTTAAAGTTAAGAACAAATTAAGGGGGAAATCTATGCTAATTAATTTGTTTTCCTCCAAGTTGAGTATGCCATAATTTGAGTGTCTACACGTCTCATTATTATGTTGTTTATTGATGGTGGTTACTTCTTTTTTTACTCTTTGTTCTATACTTTTACCAATGTCTAGTTCAATCTTTTATGAGGTGGTTGTTCGTGTTTGTATTTCTTATGCATCTACAAGTTCACTAAGGATTTTTGGCTCTCATCTTCAAACTTTTGGTACTCCCTAATTGTAGGAGGGTTCTATTTTTCCTTTGATTAAAATATGTGAGATACAATTTCGTCTCCATGTTTTGAGCACTAGGAATCTTTCTTTCTGTTGGAAAGGAATTTTTTCCTTCTAGTTTTTTTCCTTTTCTCCACTTATGAAAGTTTCTCTTTTGGAACTTTATAAGTCTTGTATTGGTAGCCAATATTTTTTTATTTTTACTTCCTATACTTTGCTTAAATTTGGGTCTTAATATCAGTATTTTCTAATGTTTTTCTTCCTAATGCGTGAACAATTGTGAGTTGTAAGCTCACGTAGGAGTTCTTATCTACCCAATTATCATAATTAACTAACTTTAGATAACTCTTGGCCTCTTCTGTTGTTATATATGGAACACATATTTGTGTATTTCATTTACCATGAGTTAGTATATTTGATACCTTTTAGGAAAAAAAAATGTTATTAATATGTTTTGAATGATGCATAAGAAACATCTCTATATCTCTTAATTTTTTCCTTTCCATTACATTTTCTCTCTCTCTAAAAAGTGTTGATATGAAATTATGTTACTTAATATGGAGATTGAGATGTTCTATTTATGAATAACCAAAAAATATTTTTTTGTTATTAATATTTCCTTTTTAAATACCACATGTACTTTGTAGGAGAAATTACACATATCTCTTCATGATGGGATGTAATATCATTATTATTATACATGTTGCAAGCATGGTACTACATACTCAATTTTTCTTTTGACAAATTGTCGCTTCTCCATAGTTTAACAATATAGATTGAATATTGTTATTTTTATTAATATATAAAATTAGTTATCTCAATATGTTTCGTTCATTATTACATCCTTTGCAGAACACAATGGCATGCAGATAATTGCTTTAGAACTTTTTGCCATAATTTTTGGATGCATTTGCAATGTTTATGCCTTTTTAGATTTTTCATTGTTAAGCTTCATAAGAAACCACCAAAAATTAACATCCTCGAAAATAGATAATACTCACTTAAATAACACCCGGATGCGGGTGCTTTCAAGGCTTAATTAATGTTGATTCATGTCAAGCCAACATCTGGACTTGCAGCTGGCAATCCTGCACGGCATCCAAAATTTGCCCGCGGATGAAATGAATTATATACAGTACCTGCAGATCATCAAGCATTCGGAATTGAATGCGCTCCCTCTTCAAGACTCTTCGCAGGTTGTTATATTCATGGCTTCGTCAGTTGTTTCAGCTGTCATTCCCATCGAGTCTCTCTTCATCAGCTTGTCTTTATCCCTGCATCCTCGTATCGCTTTGGTAGCTTGGTTGTTTAGCTGGCGTAAGACCTTTACTTGGCTTTCCCACCTTCGAACCTACTTCGTCTGGCCCTGTTCCTCATCTCCTTCAGGTCACTTCGTTCCCATGACAATGGTGCGTCACTGTGGTTGCTCTCGCCGTGGAGGCAGTAGTGGAAATCGTGGGCGTTCTCAGCGTGCTCCCCAGAGCATTATCCCTTTGGCTTCAGCCTCCTCATCCTCTGATCATGGTAAGCCCTTCCCGCACAATTCATTCCAAACCACCCGGTTTAAATTCCACAGTCGTCTCAACAGACCGATTCTCTCGACCAGCATCACTGTCATTTTGGCTGAGGAAGAAGATAGGCCTAGTGTCTCTGTGCATACCTCAACTTCGCAGTCTCAGGATGATAGCGTGCTCGAGGGAGAAGATGCAGGCATTGTGTTTGATCGTGGTGAATTGCAGGCTGAGGGGAGTGTCCCTGATGTCCTCAAGCCTCTAGAAGATAATACTCAGGACATTTCGGCTTCAGCTGAACTGGCGAACCCCTCAGATGGCAATCAGCGCTTGGCAGCTCCTCTAGGTGGTAGCAATACAGGTGCTGGGGACAATGTTGATGATTCGTGGATGGGCATTCCTGGTCGGGTGGAGAAGGATGCTCGGGACCCTCTGACAGATGCATGATGCCTACCGGGACCTCGTCTGATGTCGCAGTCTCCCTTCTGGTTCTTTTATCCTATGTGCTGTGTTATTCTGGCTTTTGTCAATGTGTTTTGTATCAAGTCCTGGTTCGACATGTATATCAGATCTTATGTTGATATGCTTCTTATCAGGTCTTGGCTCGGCAAGTTTATCAGGCCTTTGGTCTTTCAATTTTGCATATGGTTATCCGGGCAGCACAGAAAATATCATGGCTACAGCTCTCATCTGTCCTGTACTGTTGCTTACCATTATGGCCAGTATTTTTGTATGTATGGATTCTGGGTCTTGCGTATCTGGTTATCTCAACCCGGGGATATGGTTATCTAGTTATCTGGTCTTGTGTATTCTAGGTCAGTTCTGATGGACAGCTTCGGCTTCCTCTAAGGTCTTGACCTCCATGTAAATATATTTTCCTTTTATTAATAGAATTAGCCTTTACTTAGAAAAAATACTCACTCAAATAACATATTTACCATCAATTACTACCCACTATAATTTAAGAAATTATTTGCATAAAAGAAATGGACAGAACAAGATATAAATAAACACAATTACATGACTTGTTACAATTAATAAAATATGTCAAATTACCAATTAGTAAAACTTAAATTTACTAGATTTTAAACTCAAACATGAACTTGAATTCAATATTTTTATTTTCTTTCAGTTATATTTAGACTAAGCTACATGTATACATATTACTCAAGATGAAATTATAAATTTTTTTATTTTTCATTATTTTATCTTTCTTTAAAAAAAATTAGTCTAAAATTATATTCCAATATTCAAATATTTTATTTATGATAAATATTATATATTTTTTAAGTATTAATGTTCATTTCTCTTATTAAAAGATGTGTTTATTAATAATCTATTTAAAATTATATATATATATATGAAAGGGGTATACTTAAATATTTTTTAATATTATTATATGATTAAATTAAGGTATGTTTTTAATTATGTTTAGACATACTTTTCATCCATTAGTTTTTATTTTTAACAAATTTTTAAGAAATTTTAAATAAATTTTATTAATAAATTTTGAATTATATTGTTACATAAAATCAAAATAATATAAATATATTAAAAATTGAAAAATAAGATAAATTTTTGAATATATGCCATATAAATATGTTGCATTATTATATAAATAAAATGGTTAATTGTAACACCCCGAAATAAATAAATAAAAAGTTTTTATTTATCTTTCTTAATTACAAGTTTACGTGTCACCTTCACCCAACCAATGCGATGTGTAAACAAAGGGGAAGGGTCATGAATGACTCTCAGATTTGGCGCATATTAAGGGAATTAAATGAGACACAGGATTTTCATTCACCGCTATCTGAACCAAGCCATGGATATGTGCCACCTACCCACACAGTAGAGGTAATGGATCCTCCGCTTGAACGATTAATGCAAAGCTAAGTATGGCACGTTGTGTCCGATCAGCGCAGGTGACTTGACATGGGCATTTAACCTAAAATGAAAACCTAACATGACTTTTCATCTCATTTTGCACTCTCTGTGAGGAGAGAGCACAACTTTGATAGCGTGAAGGGTATGAACAATGGAGTGAGTGTTTAACTCTTCCTGAGTGAGTGTTCTTTTTCGGTTTCAAAGGCAAATGAGTGACGGCAAAGATAAGGAGGTAAGCTAACTAGCTCTCCTCTCTGCTTGGGAAAATGCAGCTAACTTATTCCTTCATAGCTTAATACAACATTTGATGTAGGTATGGTTTGGTGGATGGTCTAGAACCCTTCTTCGACCTCGAGGCCGAACAGAGATGTGCTTCTGTCGCCGAGGTCGGGTTCTTTCTAAACTGGAGCACCCTTATAGTTTTTATCTCTTCTCTGGCATGTAAGTATAACGATTGTTGTTGGTTTCCAGGTATTCGATACTTCAACAGTGGCACCATTTCCCTCAGGTAAAATCCTCACACGCTTTTCCATTAGGCATTCTCTGTCATTATTCAACTCGAAGTCTGCTTCTAACAGGTTTTCTGGATTCTTTCACAGGTATGGTTCGAACCTCTGGCTAGGGTTGAAGAGTCTTTCGAGAGGCATTGAACCTAAGCCATGCTTTTCTGCTATCTACCGGTCGGTTATTTTTCCTCAATCGACCGTCTACTTGTCTGAGTTTCTAGCTCGGCTCCAAGATGACGTGGGAGGGTTTGCTGGCTCTCAGCACAGTCAAACCCTCACCACAATCCGAAGTCCACGAGGGTTTTCTTAGTGAATGGAGGTTATAGCAACTAAATGCACCCAATTGGGTTTGTAGCCAGAGCTTAGAAGAGTATTTTTGAATGTTTCTTTGAACTATTCAATAGTATGGTTACGACATATGTTGCTCGTTATGACTCTATGAATATTTTTGTATGTATTGAGTGTTGGATAGGTTATGGACCATTTTTCAAGTCTCGTCTCTTACCCAGTATGTTGTAGGTGATATTTTTATTGAATTTTGTAAGTAAACTGTATAAAGGTGCAATGAATGAGCCAAGATTTAGTACAGAAGAATATTCAGAATATATACATAATTTCAGTTCTTGAATTTCTCAGTGGTTTTGATACTTTTCTTAATCGTGGTTTTGTCACCTGTTCGTGCGTTGTAATAATTCAATGAAGGGTGTGGCGTATATCCGAGTCTTAATTTATTAAGTGGTATTAATACAGACATGTATATTGAAACGTGGAAATATGTTTAGTCTTTGTATATATATATATATATATATATATAGTGGTATTAATACAGGCATGTATATTGAAACGTGGAAATATGTTTAGTCTTTATTTATATATATATATATATATATGTATATATCTTGGTCTTGCTCCTGTTTTACCACAAATGTAATACGACATGAGATTGCAGACCTTCTTGTTTGGAAAGCATCATTATCTTGTTTAATCCTTTTTAGTAAGGTGGTATAAATGTATAGTTAGTTTAAGATAATTTCCATTCCAGGTTATTTACAGTGTAACAGGTTATGGACAGAAACTGAAACTCTATTACCATAATAGTAGTAGTTGTTTTTCCTTTTATACAACAGACATAAAATGGGTTCAAGATACTATAGTACTATTGGGTTTAGATTAATCGAACAGTGTAACTACATAAAATGTTATGCATCCATTTTCTTCTCTATGATGAACAAGTCTGGTATTCAAATGTTTCCTGTAAATGATTAGTATCTAGCTTAAGACAAGAAAGGAGATCATTACTCCTATTACATACCATTTTAACTGTCATAAATAAATAAAATTCTTTGAATACTTATCTGTTACGAGTTATTTGTTTCGTGTAAACCAATAATCATTTTGGAAGGTCTCACCACCCAACTATGGACCTAGAAATCACGTCCACGGTCCCCCACTGAGCACTTCCTGCTCCTAACAGTTGAACTAAAGACAGTCGGGTATCTTGGGCATCAGGACTACTGTCCAGCCTCAAGTCCCATACCCACTCAACTATTTGCCATAAAATTGAAATCTTCCCACTGGTATCCCAATCTAGCTCAGGGAGAAACTTCTACAACCCCCTTGCTACCCTTTCCTTTTCCCTTTTGGAGAAAAGTGGTGGCAACTATTTCCAACTGCTCCAGGAGTTGTTATAACTATTTTTCTTTTCTTTTTTATTCTTTTTAATAATCTGTCCAAAGTACTTTAAAATAATAAATAACAGTATTTGTTCTGGCTATTTTAGGCCCAATAGTTTAATAGTAACAAAAAACATAAATGCAATTTAAACTTGGTGAAAATAACTCATGATATCTCGCTGTATGTTACAGCTCCCTCCCCTCGAGAGCAACACCATCCCTAGTATTATTTCTCTTTGTAAGCAGTGCAGGATAATCTTTTAACATGGCCTCCTCTTCGTCCCAGGTAGCCTTATCTGGGCAAAATTGCTTCCATTGCACTTTAACTTCGATCATGGCTCACCTTCGCAAGGTGGCTTCTCTCTGATCAAGGATACGAACAGGCTCTGCCATGAGTTCTCCCTCGGGTTCTACCTGTGCATTCATATTATGTTGTCAGAACATTTTAAAACAATAATATTTTAATCATATTTCTTTTCTATTATCATTACCTGAATACTCTCCCAGTTAATCATATGTTGAGGGTCATAAATATATTTTTTTAACAAGGACACATGAAAGACGTTGTGTACTCAGATGTGGCTTGGTAGTGCTAGTTTTTATGCCACAGGCTCGATCCATTCCAAAATTTGGAAAGGCCCATGGTATCGGGGTGCCAATTTTGCATAACCTTTCCACTGCGAGGTGCTCTTCCAAGGTTTCACCTTTAGATACATGTGATCACCCAGTTGGAATTCTTTATGACTTCTCTTCCTGTCTGCATACACCTTTTGCCTATCTTGTGCCGCTTTTAAGTTTTGATGAACCTTCTTAGCGATAGCCTCGATTTCTACTATCATGTCAGGGCCCAGTGCTAATTTGTTTTCTAAACTCTTCCAATCCATGGGTACCCGACACTTTCTCCTGTAAAGTACCTCGATGGGACTCATACCCAAAGATTCATGATAACCATTATTGTAGGTGAATTCTACCAAGTGGAGGTAATCCTCCCATTTCTGTGGCTGTTGCATTACAAACATGTGCAACATATCCTACAGAACTTGATTTACTCGCTCTGTTTGACCATGTGTCTGTGGATGGTAAGCTGTACTAAAATGGATTTGGGTCCCTAGTCTTGCAAAAGGAGCTTTCCAGAAAGCGGATGTAAATTTATATCCCTATTAGAGATCACCACTTGGGGTATCTCATGTAGCCCGAAGATTTCTCTCATAAATATGTCTGTAATCTCTACTATTTTGTAAGTGGATTTTAGAGGGATGAAATGAGCAAACTTTCTTAGCTTTTCCACAACCACCATGATGGAGTCGTGTTGCTTTCTGGTATGAGGTAGCCCTGTAATAAAATCCAGAGTTATGGTCTCCCATTTCCATTCCGGAATGGGTAGTGGTTGCAACAAACCTGCAAGATGTTGATGTTCTACTTTCACTAACTGGAACTCTAAGCATTTAGATAAATATTTAGCCACATCTTTTCTTAAGCTGGGCCAGAAATAATTTTTCTTGATAATGAAATACAATTTCTCGTACCCTGGGTGGGCAGCATAAGGTTTCCTATGAAACTCATCGAGTAACATCTGCTTCACGGAAATCTGGTTAGGAATATAAATTTTATTTATGAATGTTAACATTTTATCAGAATTAATTGCATACTCACATTGTTTCCCTCATTCCTGGGCTTCTGAAGCTTGTTGCCATAAGAATGCATATTCCGGATCTTTGAGGGAAGCCTCTCGGATAACCTCCGGTAGGTAAGATTCCACATGACTGAAGTGTACCTCATATATAAAATGTAATTTTTTGATTAGAGCATCAACTACTTGGTTTTATTTTCCTTTGATGTGTTTCAAGTCAAAATCCAATTCACTCAGCAATGCGGTCCATATGTCCTGGCAGACATTTGAATTAGACTGATTAAAGAAATTTGTCAAACTGCTATGGTCAGTTAACAGAAAAAATTTCTTCCCCAGGAGGTAGTGCTGCCACATCTTTAGTGCATGTACTACTGCTGTCAACTCCAAATCATAGGCAGAGTAAAATTGTTCATAATCCTTTAGCATTCATGACTCATATGCAATGACTTTTCCTTCTTGAGTTAGTACTCCACTGACGCTTTCTTCACTTGCATCAGTACATACTACAAAGGATTTTTCAAGATCCGCCACCTTTAGCACCAAAGCAGCTATGAGCAGTTGTTTTAGCTGCTCAAAGGTTTGTTGGCATTTTGTTGCCCAGTGGAAAACTCATCCCTTTTTCTAAAGTGAAGTCATTGGGAAGGCGATTTTCGAAAATTCCTTGATAAATCGATGGTAGTACCTTGCCAAGCCTAAGAAGGATCTTATGTCGACCATGTTTTTCGGTACAGTCCATTCCATAATTATTTTTATCTTTTATGGATCCACTGCTATTCCTTCTACTAATATAACATGGCCCAAGTACTGAATTTAAACTTTTTAAAAATCACATTTGCTGAACTTTGCATACAATTGGTTTTCTTGCAAAATCTAAAGTACCGTTCTCAAATGTTGTTCATGTTCCTCTTGCTTTTTAGAGTATATTAGTATATCATCGATGAAAATCAGTACAAACTTATCTAGAAAAGTCTGGAAAATATCGTGCATTAGGCTCATGAACGTGGCTGGTGCATTGGTAAGGCCAAAACGCAGTACCATGAACTCGTAATGTCCATAATGAGTTTGGAATGCAGTTTTATAGATGTCTTCATCCTTTATTATGATTTGATGATATCCGGACGTTAAGTCACTTTTAGAGAACACGTTAGCTCCTTGTACTTGGTCAAATAATTCATCGATGCAAGGTAGTGGGTATTTGTTCATTATGGTCAGCTTATTCAGCTGGTGATAGTCAATGCATAATCGTAAGGTTCCATCCTTCTTGCGTACAAATAGCACTAGGCCCCCCCAAGGAGACACACTTGGGCGTATGTATCCTTTATCTAATAGCTCCTGCAGCTGCATTTTGAGTTTAGTCAATTCCAGAACACTCATACGATAAGGGGTTTTTGAAACAGGGGCTGCACCAGGCATTAGTTCAATTGTGAAGTCAATGTCTCGCCTTGGCGGTAATCCTGGAATAGATTCAGGGAACACATCTAAGAAATCTTGTATTATAGGGATATTCTCTAAAGAGGTCATTTTATTTTTATCATTGTTGTACCCTACCTAAAAACATAAATCTGGCACCCTTTTCTTATACACTTTCCGATTTGGTTGGTCATAATAGGGCGCAGCTTCATATTTTTCTTAATTCCTTGAATTTCCTTCCACTGTCCTAACTTGGTAAGATAACTTATGGACTTTTCTTTGCAATCTACTAAGGACCAAAAACCTTCTAGCCAATCCATCCTTGTTAGTACATCATATGAGCCTAGGGGAAGAATATTCAGATTGACCTGGATAGGCTATTCTAAAATTATAATAGGGCAGTTTTCTATTTTGGTTGACACCTTTCTTTTGGTACGAGTAGCTAGTTGAACTAGCCATGACTGTTTATATTTACTGGTTTTCACTTGACATCTTTCTACTACTTTAGGACAACTTGACCATCAATCATACCTTCGCATTCGATCATGGTGGGTTGATATTCATCCTGATAATCGTCCAAAGCCCCATTAATCCTGGGTGCTCCTTGTGATATCCCCTACTGTAGAGGCTTCTTGCATGTTAGAAAGTTGCTCAGTCCGAGCTCTCTACAGGCAATTTTTGTAATAATGTGCTTCTCTGCATCCCCAACATTGTAGTGGCGGTTTTACTGGCTGTTCAGTAACAGTCCTGCTAATTCCTTCAGGTTGTCTATTTTCAGTGAATGTCTGAGTCCTGGGTGGGTTTCTTGCAAACTTTCCAAAAGTCCTTTGCTGATTGTTTCTTCCATGCATGGTTTTCAGATGTCTGTTTGGTGGAAAATTCCTCATTTTCTTAGCAGCAACTCCTTTATATCCTTCATTTTTATGCTTCATCTGTTGATAATAGATGTGATCCTTCCGAACTGCATCGTCCATGGTTCTAGGGTAGTCGAATTCTAATTTCTCCTTCATGAAGTTGGGCAAACTGCTAATAAACCATTGAATCTTAGCTTTTTCTTCTTGCATATATGGAACGTAATACAACAGGGAAGTAAAGCATGCTATGTATTCATCCATGGTCAGGGTTCCCAGTCTCAATTCATGGAACTCTTTTTCTTTTTCGTCATAATAATGTTCTGTTAAATATTTGTCTTTAAAGTGTTTCTGGAATTCTTGCCATGTTACTTGCTCCTCATCAATCTTCCTTACGGTTTTAATTTCTTCCCACCAGAGGGTGGCTTTTCCTCGTAATTGGTACACTGCCAACCGTGCTTTAAGTTTTTCAGTATATTCATAAATATGGAAGTATTTTCCCATGTCTATTAGCCAAGCTTTCGCTGCTTCTTCTGACTCTCCTTCGAACAGTGAGGGTCTGATTTTTTTGAGCTCACCTTGTAGTTCTATCTTTGGTCTTTTTGGCTTTCTCTGATAAAAAACGTTATCTGAATACCCTTCATCTTCTTCTTTGTGACCCTCCACAGATTCTGCCTAATCTTCTTCATTATGAGCAGTTGGGGTCTTTTCCCTATTTTCTGTACTAGGATCTGGTCCTCTTTGATTTTGCCAATCTGACAAAATTTTAAGAATCTTTTCTTGCTCCTGTCGTAAACATTCGTTGTCTGATCTGAGGTTCATCATTTCTGCTCGAAGCTATTGTATTGTCTCGAGTAAGGCAGCATTAGCCTATCTCGATTCTTCTCCCAATTGCACCCATAATTCTGGGTTGGCCTCTGCATAATGTACCTCTGGCTGGCTCAATGATCTGGGACTCCTATGCATTTTACTCTTGATGCTAATTCACCTTCTCTCTCTCTCTCTCTCTGTTTACAATAAGTCAAAACTCAGTTTATTTGCTATTTATATATCTATATACAGGAACATCACAACTTAATTGACTGTTAACAACCCAGAATCCTCAATGTACAAATTTGGGCTTTGATACCATTTGTAACACCTCGAAATAAATAAATAAAAAGTTTTTATTTATCCTCATTAATTACCAAGTTTATGTGTCACCTTAACCCAATCAATGTGATGTTTAAACAAATGGGGAAGGGTCATGAATGACTCTCAGATTTGGCACTTATTAAGGGAATTAAATGACATAGAGGATTTTCTTACACGACTATTTGAACCAAGCCATGGATATGTGCCACCTACCCACACATCGGTAGAGGTAATGACTCCTCTGCTTAGGTGATTAATGTAGAGGTAAGTGTGGCACGCTGCGTCCGGTCAATGCAGGTGACTTGGCAGGGGCATTTAACCTGAAATGAAAACCTAACATGACTTTTCATCTCATTTCGCATTATCTGTGAGGAGAGAACACAACTCTGATAGCACATAGGGTATGAACAATGGAGTGAGGGTTTACCTCCTCTTGACCAGTGTTCTTTTTCAGTTCTGGAGGCAAACGATTGACGACAGAGACAAGTAGGTAAGCTAACCATCTCTGCTTTCTACTTGGGAAAACACAGCTACCTTATTCCTTCATAGCTTAATACAACTTTTGATGTAGGTATGGTTTGGTGGATGGTCCGGGTCCCTTCTTCGACCCCGAGGGCCGAATAGAGATGTGCCTCTATCGCCGAGGTCAGGTTCTTTCTAAACAGGAACACCCTTATAGTTTTTATCTCTTCTCTAGTATGTAAGTATAATGATTTTTGTTGGTTTCCAGGTATTCGATGCTTCAACAATGGCGTCATTTCCCTTAGGTAAAATCCTCAAATGCTTTTCCATTAGGCATTCTCTGTCATTATTCAACCCAAAGGCTACTTCTAACAGGATTTTTGGATGCTTTCATAGGTATGGTTCGAACTTCTTGCTGGGGTTGAAGAGTCTTTCGAGAGGCACTAAACCTAAGCCACACTCTTTTGCTATCTACAGGTCGGTTATTTTTCGCAATCGAGCGTCTACTTGTCTGAGTTTCTAGATCAGCTCCAAGATGAGGTGGGAGGGTTTGGTGGCTCTTGGCATAGTCAAACCCTCACCACAATCCAAAGTCCGCGAAGGTTTTTCTTAAGGAATGGAGGTTATAGCAACAAAATGCACCCGGTTGGGTTTACAACCAGAGCTTAAAAGAGTATTTCTGAATGTTTCTTTGAACTATTCAATAGTATGTTATGACATACGTTGCCTATTATGACTCTATGAATCTTTTTGTATGTATTAAGTGTTGGATAAGTTATGGACCATTTGCCAAGTCTCGGCCCTTACCCATTATGTTGTAGGTGACATTTTTATTGAAGTTTGTAAGTAAACTATATAAAGGTGGAATGAATGAGCCGAGATTTAGAACATAAGAATACTTAGAATATATATATATATATATATATATATATATATATATCTTTCAGTTCTTGAATTTCTCAGTGGATTTGATACTTTTCTTAATCATGGTTTTGTTACCTATTCGTGCGTTGTAATAATTCAATGAATGGTTTGGTGTATATGTGAGTCTTAATTTATTCAGTGGTATTAATACATGCATGTATATTGAAATGTGGAAATATACTCAGTCTTTGCATAAATGTATATATATATATATATATATATATATATATATATATATATATATATATATATATATATATATATATATATATATATATATATAGAGAGAGAGAGAGAGAGAGAGAGAGAGAGAGAGAGAGATCTTGGTCTTGCTCCTATTTTACCATGACTGTAATACGGCATGAGATTGCAAACCTTCTCGTTTGGAAATCATCGTTATCTTCTTTAATCCTTTTTGGTAAAGTAGTATAAATGTATAGATAGTTTAAATTAATTTCCATTCTAGGTTATTTACAGTTTAACAGGTTATGGATAGAAACTCAAATTCTATTGCAATAGTAGTAGTAGTTTTTCCTTTTATACAACAGACATTAAGTAGGTTCAAGATACTATAGTACTGTTGGGTTTAGATTAATTGTACAAAGTAACTAGAGAAAATACTATGCATCATTTTCTTTTCTATGATGAATAAGTCTGGTATTCAAATATCTCCATAAATGAACAGTATCTAGCCTAAGACAAGCAATGAGATCATTACTCCTATTACATACCATTTTAACTGTCAGAAGTAATTAGAATTCCTTGAGTACTTATCTGTTACGAGTGTTTGTTCTGTGCAAATCAACAATCCTTCTGGAAGGTCTCACCACCCAGCCATGGACCTGGCAATCACGTCCAAGGTCCCCCTCCGATCACTTCCTGCTCCTAATAGTTGAACTAAAGATAGTCGGGTACTATCCAGCCTCATGTCCCATATCCACTCGACTATTTGCCATAAAATGAAATCTTCCCACTAGTATCACAACCTAGCTCAGGGAGAGACTTCTACAGCCCCCTTGCCCCCCTTTCCTTTTGCCTTTTGGAGAAAAGTAGTGGCAACTGTTTCCAACCACTCCAGGAGTTGTTATAACTTTTATTCTTTTCTTTTTTATTCTTTTTAATAATCTATCCAAAGCCTTTAAAATAATAAATAGCAGTATTTGTTCTAGCTATTTTAGGCCCAACAGTTTAATACTAACAAAAAATATAAATGCAATTTAAACTTGGTGAAAATAACTCATGATATCTCGCTGTATGTTACATTAATAAATGTTGATAGGCATCAAAACATCTAACTCATAGTCAATCGATATTGACAATTTTGATTAAACAAACATAAAAATTAATTAAATTCTATTTTTTTTTCAGCATTTATTTTTGGGTAGGCTAGCACCTATAAGGGATTTCAACTAGTGACCTATAACAAGCACGACCTTGACGATTGATCCATTCACCATAAATCCAAAGCTCAAGAGACTTATTATTATTATTAATTATAAAAAATGCTAATAAATGAATTAAACATCTATAAATTAAAAAAAAAAAAATGTAACAAATTCTTAACTATGGAGATCAAAGACTTTGTTACAATACCATGGGCCAATATCATAACATATTAATACCACATACCTAAAGAAACCATTACTTATTTTGACATAACATATGCATAAGATAATTTTTTTAACTAAACAATTTAATTAAAAAGTGAAAATGACTTAACCACTTTTAAATTAAACCTATATCTTTAATTTGTTACTATTACTAAAAATATTTTTAAATATTCCATAGAATTTAAATACCCGCTATCCATCTACAATGATATAATTAAAATTCTAAAATTACTCTCCCAAAATATAATTTTAATTTATTTATATCCAATTCCAACCCCTTTTGAACATATTTATAAAATAACTATATCGTTCGCGATAACTATTCGCGATAACTATTTCAGCCGTCCATAAGATTGAGCCGATTTGATTGTGTCATCCAAAATTTCTGCCACGCCATACTTGAAAGAAAACCCCATATCCAAAAGTTTCTTTGAAGAAGTAGGAACACGGACAACATTATCAACTTCACCGTCGCTTCTGTCATAAATCCAAGTTTCCTCACCTTCTATATCAATATAATTCCACAAAAATATAACAAAAAGAACCTACATGATGGGAGACGCTACTTACTTGAATTGTGGAGTGAAATGTGGATGGAGTTTATGGATGAAAGCTCTTAACTGAGAAACGGTGAGAGAGGAAACACAACAAATATGTCGACCTTGTACTTTTTGTTGCTCCATCAAAAATATATGAGCCTCACATAAAATATATGAGCCTCACATAAATCCTCGATATGAACCAGCGGTACTGATCCCAGAAACGACTCACTCAACTTCAATCATTCATAATTGCCTGTAACATTTTCAACCAAAGTATTTTACATATTTTTCTGCCAAACCCTCTCCTCAACTCAAATAAAAGTGAGCTATCATTGGCCTGCTTCCTATTACTGGTCTGCTTGTTTCACGTTTAGAAAGAAGTCCCATGGCAAAGACCTGAACATTTTAACGAACATATAACAAAAAGATTACTTACCTGTAATGGGGTCTAATAATGCCCGACATGAAGACGGAAATGTTGAGATAATGGCTGGCCCACCAACGTAACCCGGTCCAATTGTCACAACCTCCATTTGGCCACTGTTTAACCCATACTCAATGGCTGCTTTCTCTGCCAAAGTCTTGGATAGGTAATAGAACTGCACGCATGATAAGCACGACCTGTAAGTTACACCATATTTGAGATGCAAATTTAACCATACTACTCACACTGTATATACGTACACTAATAGGGCCGGCTTTCCTGCGCATGAATTCCACTGGAGTCCAGTTTGACTCGTCGAGACTGGACCCAGTAATAAGCTCCCCTTCTTCATTCAGCGGACAAGCTGCTGCCATCGAAGAAGTATAAACCACACGCCTAACCGATTTAGCGCGCGAGCAGGATTTCAATACATTCAATACCCCTTTCAAAGCAGGCTGAACAAAATCATCCTGTCCCATAATTTTATACTTTTTATCAGGATTATCTCTCAAATTTTTTTGAGAAAGACAAGTTAAATTGCATAAATCAAGATGAAATTTAATGAAGTCAGAAGAAATATAAAATTTATACGCTGTTAAATCCCTTTTAATACCTTTCATTCTTCACATACCAGAAGTTCAGAGAAATTTATGCATAATCACTACCTCAGAAGTCTTGGAGAAGTCCGTAGGACTGGCCACGTCGAACACCCCATCACAGCCCTCCACCGCGGAATCGAAGGCGCCCTCTTCGCTTAAATCCGCTTGGAAGAGCTTCAGTCTCTCTGCAGCACCAGGCAGCGACAGCAGAGGACCAGTTTTTGCCTTGTCATCTGCATGCACAAAAATACGAGAATAGCTCAAACCTAATTTCTTATTAGAGAGCGGGCAACAAACTGATTAATTAATAGCAGCTAATTTCTTATCAGATAGCGGCGAAAGAAACTGTATTACATACTAGGGTTCCTGAGGGTGGCGTTAACAGTGTAGCCTCTCTGGAGAAGATTCTTGACGAGCCATGATCCGATATACCTTCCTGCTCCTGTAACGCAAACCTTCATGCCCACTTTACCTTCTGGGCTTTGCATTTTTCTGCACACAACAGACCGAATATGATATTGGTATGCAGGTTGCAAAATGAGAGGCTGAGTGCAATATAAATATCCAATAACCATCCGGATTGCCAATTCCGAAATTATTCTAAAATCAAACTGAAGATAATGAGTGATTTCAACAAAAATCGAATTCAATCATTCATTTCTTATCCGTGCATTTGGTCATACCAACTCCTCACCTCTTTTCAACGTAATTCGTTATCGCTAAGCACGTTTCTAATTGGTTCTGTGTTTTGGCTATTCAACCCTTTGGCATTTTCCATGATTTGTCAAAATTGCAAAAAGGGTTTGTGATAAATACATGAGGAACATTTGTTATTTTTAAAGAAGGACAATTACCTCTAATTTTGTTTAATGATTCTACTCCACCATATCAAGAAAATATTATTTCAGGAAGTGTGGTGTCCATTATGACTACTAGTTTTTTAATCCATGTAATTTGTAATGATTTTTATCTATGTAATTTCCATGATAGATTTCAATTTAACTCTAACCTTTTATATATATACAAATGATTTTATGGATATTGAATATTCAATTTATTTAGATTTACATGATAATAGTAAGCATTTGAAGTATAGTCCTCAACCATTTATCAAATTTAAGTATTATTAATTGAAAATTTTAAACATGAAATCTAAAATTATGAAAGAGATTTTCGATTTGAAAAATTAAATATTATAATATAAAATTTAAAAATTTAAAAATATTAATCACTTTAATCTTATTTCCACTTATGATTATTGTTTCCTATTTAACAATGAATCAAAATCACATTATAAGAAATTTATTTTTTCCTCTTATACACAATAATATAGAGAGTTTATATAAATCTTACCATGTTTTGATGAAACGATTGATTTCCATCATTGAATTGATTTTTATTATCTATATGGTATATTTTTTTGCAAAGTTTATCATTAAATTTATATGTTTTCTGTTTGGGGCAATTTTGTTTTATTACACTTAAATAAAACAATATATCTTTCTTTAATTTTAAGGCAACTCAATTAGTGATAATTGTGAAAATGAAATCTTATATAAAAAAGTTTAAAATTCAAATTCTTAATTCACTTGTAATGGTAGACAATATATATATAAATTCCTAAAGGTTATGGTGCTAGTAGTTAAAATCCACATATTGTGAGACAAGTACAAAATCATCCCAATTACCTATTCCTCTGGTTAAAAAAAAAACATAAAAAAAAAAAAAACATATATCTCTCGTTTTTTATTTATTTTTTACTTCCATCTACTAGTTAAACATTGATGTGCCTTTCCATGTGAGCGCCATTTTGGTGGTTTGCATCAATAGATAAAAATCAGACTTGACCTGAAAAAGAAGGAGTTACAGCTCACAGGTGAGTACTGCACCTGGAGACTGCACTCAAACAAAGAGAACTCTCTTCGTACACTCTACTTACATCAAATGAGCAATTACATCATTAAGTACATTACTAGAACTCAGGAAGTTGCAACCAAACTCCTAAACTCTAGGAACATATCCTAAACTAAGGAGATACGTTACAACTTGTGTAACCATTTCTCCATTAATACAAAATAATATTAATTATTTTCAACTCCCCCCCTTAATGGAGAAAGGATTATCCTGAACTCCTAGCATCCCTCTAAATAATTCAAACTTTACACGCCCAAAAGGCTTAGTAAAAATATCAGCCATGTTATCACAAGTTTTACAATATTCAACACATATCTCTTTTGACTGTAATTTCTCTCGAACAAAATGAACTTGAGTATCGATATGCTTGGTATTTTTATGAAAGACTGGATTGTATGCAAGCTTGATGGTACTCTGGTTGTCGGTTTTGATAATAGTTGATTCTTTCTACTCTTCTCCTGCATCGTTGAGAAGTCTTCTCAACCAGATAGCTTCACATGTGGCTGCACACAATGCTTGGTACTCAGCTTCACATGAAGATAGAGCTACAGTGTACTGCTTTTTGCTGCTCCATGCTATGACCCAGGATCCAATGCTGAATGCATAACCTGTGATAGATCTTCGATCATCCAAGTTACCTGCCCAATCATAATCTGAAAAACCTGCTAGAATAACATTAGAAGTGTCAGTGTACAAAATGCCATAATTACTAGTACCACTAAGATACCTCAACACACTTTTTGTTGCGACCTAGTGACTTTCGAGTGGTTTTGACATGAACTCGCTCAACACACTAACAGAATATGCCAAATTGGTCTAGTTGTAGTTAGATATATCAAACTGCCAACTAGTTGTCTGTACATGGTAGCATCCACCTCTTTAGTACCATCGTCACTGCTCAACTTTAAGTTCTGCTGTAATGGTGTTGTTGCTGATCTGCACTGCTCCATTCTGAACCTTTCCAGCAAGCTTTTGGCATACTTCCCTTGAGTGAGAAAAGTTTGTCCAGAGTCTTTGCATACCTCCAATCCCAAGCAATAATGAAGGTTTCCGAGATCTTTCATCTCAAACACTTGTGACATCTACTGTTTGATTTCTTTGATCAGATTGCTAGCATTCCTTGTTATGATCATATCATCTACATACAAAGAAATCAAAATAATTTGCCTCTGTTTATTAAACTTGGTATACATATTTGGATCATTCAAGCTCTTATGAAAGCCATGCTGAACAAAAAATGAGTCAATTTTCTCACACCACGACCTAGGTGCCTGTTTTAAACCATAAAGTGCCTTTTTCAATTTACACACAAGATGTTCCTGCCCCTTTTTCACAAAACCTTCAGGCTGTACTAAATAAATTTCTTCCTTCAATTCACCATTCAGAAATGCAGACTTAACATCTAGCTAGTGTAGCTGCCATTTGTGTTTTGTTGCTAAGGAAATTAGCATTCTAATGGTGTTTAATTTGGCTATAGGAGAAAAGGTGTCATCGAAATCTATTCCCTCTTTTTGTGAGTAACCCTTTGCTACCAGTCTAGCTTTAAGTTTCTATATACTCCCATCTGCATTTATTTTTGGTTTATACAGCCATTTACATCCTATGGGGGTTTTACCTTCAGGTAATTCAACCAAATCCCAAGTATGGTTTCTGTTTATTGATTCAATTTCCTCATACATTGCAGCCCTCCATGCATCAGATTTACTTGCTTCTTGATAATTTGCAGGTTCTACAATGTTTAAAATCTTTGACATTAATGCATAGTCTTTCAATTTAGAAGATAATCTAGTCTTCCTACCTGATCTCCTTGGTAGGGGACTTACCTCAATTCTGTCTATTTCAGCCTTTTTTGGACTTGTATCATCATTGATTACATTGTCTGTTACTTCTTCTTCTTGCTTCTCCTCCTGCTCTTCATCTTCGTCACTGTTTTCTTCCAATAGCAATGGAATGTGCCAATCACTGTTAGAGTCATTCTTTCCTTTTTCAACCTGTTCATGAAATATGACATCTCTGCTTACAAAAACCTTGTGAGTCACAGGATTAAATAACTTATATGCCTTGAACTCATTGCCATATCCAACAAATATACATTTCAGGGCTTTAGGATCTAACTTCTTCCTATCTGCCTTAGGTATATGAGCATAAGCTTTTGACCCAAATATTCTTAAGTGACTCACTGCTGGTTTGAATCCAAACAATGCTTTAAAAGGGGTTTTGAAGCATACACATCTAGTAGGACTCCTATTTTTTAAATACAAAGCAGTGTTAATAGCTTCTGCCCAAAGACCATTTGATAGACCCTTACCTTGAAGCATGCTCCTTGCGCACTCCACAAGAGTTCTGTTCTTCCATTCTTCCACTCCATTCTGCTGTGGAGTGTGGGGCACTATAAACTGTTGCACAATCCCATGATGCTTGCAGAAATCCATGAACTCTCCCAACCTGTATTCTCCCCCTTGATCTGAGCGGAGAATTTTTATCCTTTTTCCTGTATGGTTTTCTACCATGGATTTAAACTCTTTAAAACACTGAAAGGCTTGACTCTTTTTACTCAGAAAGTATATCCATGAAAATCTAGTGCAATCATCTGTAAATAAGAGAAAGTAATATGCTCCTCCTAATGACCTGGTTTGCATAGGTCCACAGATGTCTGTATGCACCAGTTCTAAAATGTCTCCTTCCTTTCTATTAACATGCAAAGGGAACTCTTCTCTATGCATTTTCCCTAATGCACATCCATCATAATCCAGCTTAACATTATGGAAAACAGGGAGTCCATCAACCATACCTTTTCTTTGAAGTAGGATGAGGTCTTGCAGATTGAGATGGTCGAATCTCTGATGCCAGAGATTTTCGGCTGTCGATCCAACTGCAACCATTGCTTGCTGTGGCATACTCTTCACATCTAGTCTGTACAGGCTCCCCACGCGCACTCCTATTGCAATTGTTTCCATCTGGCTATCCTTAATGACACAGTTAGTCTTAAAGAATTAAACTTGCATGTCCTGATCAGTAATCATTGAGATAGAGACCAAATTTTTCTTAATTCCTGGAACATACGATACATTTTTGAGGTGTCTAATGTCTTCGCTAGGTAATTTTACAGGAATGTCACCATATCCTTTGATCTCATGTCCACTATCATCTCCTAAATAGATTTTCAACCCACATGAAGTTTCTTCAAGAAATTCAAACCAATCCTTCTTACCAGTCATATGTGAAGATGCGCCAGAGTCGACATACCATATGTCGTCCTCATCTCCCTTTGAAGCTGAAAGGGCACAATCGACTATAAATAGTCAAAGTTCGTGGCTATGATCCTCTTCTTCCTTAACAAAGTAACCCTTATGTTTTCTCTGTTTGTTTCTTCCTTCGTCTGCCTGCCTCTTATAACAATCTTTAATCTGATTTCCAGGTTTTCCATAGTAAAAACATTTTGTGCTGGGAAAATTATTAGTAGACATACCTTTAAACAGTGTCTTCTGAAATGTGTTTGCTCCTTTCTGCTGCTGCTGCTGCGGTTGCTGATGCTGCTTCCCTCTATACTGTCTCCTTTTTTCTATCAGAGCAAGGTCATTGCTCTGTGATTTCAAATTTTGTCATCGCTCTTCTTCTTGTATCAGAATCCCTATCAGCTCTTCAAATGAAGGGGATTTCTCCCTTGCTGACAACCCTGTGATAAACATCTGGTATTCATCAGTCATTCCGTTCAACGTGATCATGACCAGATCTGAATCGGAAACTTTCTCTCCGATATCTCCCAATCTGTCCTTCAGGTCTTTGACTCTAGCAATGAATCCAACAGTGGACTCATTCTCCTCCATCTTCAATGCAAACAGCTTGCCTTTGAGTGACAAGACACGGTTTGTATTCTGCGTCTGGTATAGGTTTTTTATCGTTGTCCAAATTTCAGTGACCAATTTACAGTCTCTAATATGTGGGATAACATTGTCCTTGACGGACATCTTCAATATGACCTTTGCTTTTGTCTCCCTTTTATCCCAATCTTGTTCTTGTGTCGCTGATCCTGATCTCAGCTCATTTCCTGTAACGATCGACCACGCATTTGCACTTTCAAGTAAAGTCTGCATCTTGAATTTCCAGTTGGTGAAATTCGATCCATCGAGTTTGCGAGACTCATGGAGATACGATTCTATACTATTATTCATATTAGATTGATAAAATTTCTGATCCTCTGATGAATAAGTCTATCCAACTGTACACTTTCAGGACACACTAAAAAAAAAAATCACCACATACCAAATCCGAATCTCTGTTTTGCTGAGAGAAAAAAAAATTGTATTTTCAATGAGCCACCACCGGGCAAGTCCGATCTGCTGCCACCAAACAGATCCGGAAATCCAATGCGCCACCACCAGGCAAATCCAATCTGCTGCCACCGAGTAGATCAGGAACTCCAATGCACCACCACCGGGCAAATCCGATCTGCTACCACTGAACAGATCCAGAACTTCAATGTGCCACCACAAGGAAAATCTGATTTGCTACCACCGAGTAGATTAGGAACTTCAACGCGCCACCACCGGGCAAATCCGATCTGCTGCCACCGAGTAGATCAGGAACTTCAATGCGCCACCACTGGGCAACTCCGATTTGCTGCCACCGAACAGATTTGAAATTTCAAAGTGCCACCACCGGGCAAGGCCGATCTGCAAAAATTACAGATTTTCCAAAGAGAAAGAGGCTGGCACTTCTCGAAAGCAAAATACCCGCGCCGAAAACAAAATCGACACGTCTTACGAAATTGGTGCAATTCAAGCTTGATTTTCTACACCAATAGGACTTTTTGGCGCGCTGGTGCGACTATCTCTCTCAAAACCACGCCAAATGGCACGACTGTTCCTTAATAAATTGTGCCAACCCTTTCTTCCGCTCAAAAAATGGCGCGACTATTTGCAACAAAACCGCGCCAACCCTATTTTCCGCTCAGAGATGCTCAGTCATCTGAGACCTGTCTTCAGGTGTTATTGCAGTCCACCTGATTCTATGAATGCTTCTATACACTCCACCGCCAATACAGTTCTGTAATCAATGATGCATCCTAAAAAAAAATTAAGGCTACCCCTACTCTGTGCTCTGATACCAAGATAAAAATCAGACTTGAATTGAAAAAGGAGTTACAGCTCATAGGTGAGTACTACACCTGGAGACTGCACTCAAACAAAGAGAACTCTCTCCGTACACTCTACTTACATCAAATGAGCAATTACATCATTAAGTATATTACTAGAACTCAGGAAGTTGCAGCCAAACTCCTAAACTCTAGGAACAAATCCTAAACTAAGGAGATACGTTACAACTTGTGTAACCATTTCTCCATTAATACAAAATAATATTAATTATTTTCAACTTCAATTTCCAAAATCCCAACTGTTTCAATGTCTGAATGGCATAATGAATGGCATAATGAAGTGTGTTCGCCATCAAAAGTCACAATGAACCAATATTACTTGTTAGACGTGTTTAGCAGTAATATGTGTCCGAAGGATCCGTGTATGTCGACATGCATGATGAGTTATACTTTTCGGTGTGTAGCTTATCATAGTGGGTTTTATATTAATGGGTGTGTTGATTGGTAAAAGAAATTTTCATTATACCTTTCTCTTATGGAAAACATGTTAGTGGGTGGGTTAGTATCATTGTTGTAAATATATGTGGATCAAATATTATATTTCATAACTTTTACAACGTGTGATTAACGTATGTTCTAGTTGTGAAGTTGTTATATGGAATGGATTCTATGTTAAATGGAATTTATTTTTATTTTTGGTGGGCGTTTATTTTTTATTTTTTTTATAAAGGTTTTAATAATAATAATTGTTATTTTTATATTTTAATGTATAGTGATTGTGAAGTTGTTATATGGGATGCATGGTTTGTTAAATGAATTTTTATTTTTTATTTTTGGTGAGTGTTTATTTTTTATTTTTTTATAAAAGTTGTGATAATTATTATTATTATTTTTATATTTTAATTTATTGTGAGTATAAATTAATGATGATTTTATATTAGATGTTAGTATCCATGTAAATTTAGAAAAATCTTAATCTCTTAATTTAGAGAAATTATTAGAAGTACTTACACAAATAATTTGAAAATAGTGTACAAATATGAAAGTAGATGAATGAATTATCTTTTTTTAATGTATAATTTTTATTTAAAGAAAATATGTCTAAATATATTAATTTTGAGTTTCCTATCATTGGTATGTTCATTTTCATACAAAATATAATGCATACATGTTAGTGTAATATTTGAATACTTAAATGATGGAATCTTGCTACAAAAATGTGTAGAGATATAGAAGATATAATTTTCTTATGCATGCTGATTTTTAAATTTAAGATTATATAAATATAAATTGATTATATCCTTGAAATTACAAGGCCGTTCATTAGTGCAAATTAAAATCTCTTAAAATTATTAAAAAATCTAGTTTTTTAGTAAATTGTAGGTGTTAGACACCTAATCATCACCATTCTGGTGAGAAAATTGTAGTTATGTAAATTAGAGAAAAATTGACGAGTTAGAATAGGAAAAGACTTTTGAATATGAATCCCAAAAGTCACAACTCTTCATGTTATATAATCACGTTTATATTAATAGAAATTAACATTGGAGAGTCATTCCTTAGCTTGGCTGACATTGTATGAGAGCCTCAGGCCCAAATTTAGATGTCTCTGCCCTTCTGAGTGCCTAACCTATGCCCATAGTTTTGTCATCAGTTTTTCGTTTTCACAGTCCCCAAAAAAGTTCCCTTAGCCATCCCTACCAGGTTAGAGACCTGCTTGTGCCCTTTCAGGGTAACGTCGAGGTTTGAGTCAATTGCTCATCCATTGATTTTTCGTAATGCCTAACCTCATCTCATCGTGCGATAGCTGGTGAAGCATTCCTGATTCGAAGCCTATGAATCCATGACCTAGGTTGTTGGTGTATCCTCATAGCTATCCATAGCCTTTCTCGGGATACAACACCCTGTACACATATATCTTGTATGTCTCGCTTCTCCACATTGCCTAGGAAGTAATGAATACTTCTCTTGAATGAGCATGGACGATCCACGGCATGACCAATATATGGTGCTTGACACGGATTCCAAATTCAACTTGATCAAGTGCAAGCCATGTTCTAATTGTATCAACAACATGAACTCGCCTACGACAACATGAACTCGCCTACGACCAGACACTTTCTTTGACCTTCAAGTTAGTTGGCTTCCAGAAAAATCTCTTTCAAAAGCTCGACATATTGGGCTGTAGTTGCAACGGGAGCTGAAGTGTGTTAGCTAAACAACTAACAAAATCAAAACATACGCATTGATCTCTAGAATTGTCAAGAAGTATTGGTGGAAGGATTATCCACAATGCTTATTCATGAATACAAAGAGAACATATTGGTTTAATATTGGTTTTTGGTGTTGATGATGTCTCCTTTAAATGTCCTTCAAATCCTCCAAGTGGTCATCATAAAGGATGTGTTAAGACTAATGTAATATTTATTCCCACTCAACCAAGGGTATAGGAAATTGATGGAAGGGATCACCGAAACATTTCACATTGAGTTTAGTGGGATTATTGTGTCCCCTTTGTATCTCTTTCAATTGGTAATCGTAACAGATGTGACATGATTGAGGTAAAATTTACATCCACACAAATTAGAGAAGGAAATTTGATAAAGGGATCACCATAAATTTTCACATTTGTGTAAGTATATATGAAATTTTTTCATTGTACCATAATGGAGTTTGAGGCCTTCATTGGAACCTTTCAAGTACTTTAATTATTAAGGAAGGTGGTTATTCATTGCGGAATTGATGTTTTTTTCTCATTGATCTATGAAGGAGAGATTTTCTAGGTATCTATTCCAACCCTTTCTCTCTTCACCCTTTAACTTTCCAATTATTGTCTCACATGGCACCTCCTTGTAATGTTGCATATAATCCCATAATTTTGCATAGACTTAGTATACTATGTGGAAATTGATAGTGAAGCAATTTCAATTAAAGAAACCATTCAATCTCTCTAATTTCAATTGAAAGCTATGAAGAAGAAGCTTCATTCCATGGTTGATTACAAAGGAAAATGAAGCTCCTAGATCATATGACTCATTAGGCAATTGTAAAAGGGAAGATAGAATCCTTGGTTATATTGAAATTCCATCAAGGCAAACTCAGTGAATTTACATTTGGGAATTTTATCATTTAGGGAAGTAAACACATCTAAAAGACATGACAGTCCTACCAAAAGGCCACCCACCACTAAACATGGAATAAATTAGAAAAAGCAAGATGAAAAATTTCACATAAAGTCAACACAATACAATGGTGTCACCATGGCACTAGAATTGAAATGTTTCTTTAACTACAACTAGTTTTTCACTTTCACTCATAGATTTATTTGGATATTGTTTAAAAAAATTTACCAATAATTCCATTTTGATCACATAAATGTATTTCTTAAATTTAAACTAATATAAGATATTTTTAAAACTCTTTAATATATATGCAAATATAATTTGAGATTGTATTCTTCTAAATGTTAAATATGAAAATATTAATATAAAGTATATCAAATTAATGAAAAAAATTGAAAACTATTATATTGAAAATATATATAATGCTGTGAAAATATATTATTGTTTGAAATATTAAATCTAGGCATTGAAACTTAAAAACATCAAAGAAAACCATAAAATGAGGCTTATAGCTTTAAACAAATGATAGACTTATAACTTTAAAAAATGAGAAATTAATTTAAATTTGGATAAGTATACGCAACCATTAAAATGTTTTTAATATGATCTTTAGAAATAATATATAGGAATATTTTAATAATGTGTTTTTTTTGTTCTTAAATATTTCCCAAGTATGTCAAGTCTTACTAGCACAACTGGTTGAGGATGGACCTTGTTAGTGTTGGAAAAATGTAACTAGGTTAGGTCTACATTAATCTATTTGAGTCATCATAAAATGTATTTGTGAAAAGAATAAAGAAAATATTTTTTATTATTGTATCAATGACTTATTAAAGCATGTATTCCATGTTTGGGTCATCATTATATTAGTCAAAGTACCCATTGTGGATTCCTACGATTAATATTGAGTCTATAGAGTCATTGTACATTTAAAGAGACCCTTCTTGGGCTTTTGAATCATATAAACAAGTTTATTATTGAGTCAAATGTAATTTGGGTAACCTCCATACCAAGTCGGCCTAAGGACACCGATTCGCCCTCACTTGGAGACTATAAATAAAAGGAAGTCAATTTCACTTGGAGCATCTCATCTCAAGTGAGTTCAATATTTTTAAGGAAGATGGAGAAGTGTGAAGTGGGTTAAAGAAGTCTAAAGGAAGTGTCAGTTGGGTCAAGTCTAAGGAGAAGAAGAAAATCGAAGATTTGGAGCTACTCTCTCTCTATTTTTTGCACTAGTTTGAGAGATTGAAGTCTTCTAAGTGTTGTTGCTGCCAATTTCTTCCTCATGCAATAAGTTTATACATAGTCAAAGTTGATGGGGGTGGAAGTGTTGCTGCAAAGGAGTTGAATATTTGGATGGATGACTTGGTGTGGAGGGAAGGTTTGGTATTTTCTTGGTTGAAGAGTCTCAAAGAATACTATTGAAGGAAGATAAATTTTTACTAGGTTTTCCCTCAAGGAGGGTTTTGCCCTGGCATAGTGCCTACATATTGTGTCTTTTGTAAATGGTAATTTATTGATGGAATATAAGACAATAAAGAAGTAAAATAAGCCAAAATAACTCACAAGTAATTATCAAGAAAGAGGAATCAAACCCTAACCTACTTGCTTTGATTTCTCAACATGGTATCAAAGCTAAATTCCGAAAAAGTTGAAGATCTCTTTGTTGGCATGGATTCTCCCTCTTTGATAAAATACATGAGAATGGGTATCAACAGTGCTTGAAGTTGGAAAATGGATCAAAGTTGCACCTCATAAACATTCTATATGTTCCAGTTTTGAAAAATAATTTTCTTTCTATTTTTTATTTAGAAGATAAAGGGGATAGAGTTTCTTTTGTTGATGGAAAAGTATTGGTTTGGTGGAAAGACTCTAGAATTGATCAATCTAGGGTTATTAGATTTCATGAAGGAAACCTTTATAGAGTTATTACACCACTTCCTCAAGTTTTGGTTCACATGGATATCAATCCCATTAAGCTCTGGTATATGAGGTATGGTCATATACATATAAGGTCATGCCTACTCTTTGTCAATTGGTTCAAGGCATCCCCAATATGAAGTTAGATCATGAAGGTGTGTGAAACGGATGCTCTTTTGGAAAGCATACAAGAAATCCATTTCCAAATAGTAAAACTACATCTAAAGAGATATTAGACCACATTCATTACGATGTGTGTGGGTCAATGTGTGATAAACTACTTGGAGGTCATATCTACTAAGTAACATTGATTAATGACCATTCTAGAAAGACATGGCTTTACCTTCTCCAAACAAAATATGAAGTATTCAAAAAGTTCAAGGCGTTTAGGGCCAAAGTGGAAATGATAACCGCAAGAAAGATAAAGACTCTAAGGTCCGACAATGGTGGGGAATACACTTCTAAGGAATTGAGTGCATATTGTAAGGAAGTAGGAATTCAGAGGGAGCTCATTTTTCCTTATTATCCCAAATAAATTGGAGTGACTCAAAGTAAGAATGGGTCAATTGAAGAAGGCATTCAAACAATGCTCCTTGATTAAGACCTACCAAATTTCATATGGGGAGAAGCAACCATGACAACCATGTACAATCAAAATATAAGTCCTCATAGAAGTCTTAATAATATAACACTCGAAGAAGTATTCACAAGAAATAATTCGAGTATGGATCACCTCAAAATCTTTGGACATCCAACATACATCCATGTTCCAAAGGACAAGTGAAAGAAGTTGGATTCGACAAGTATCAAGGGAATATTTGTTGGATATAGTCTCTCCTCAAAATAATATAAATCTACATTAAGGAAGGAAGACATATCGAAGTAAGCAAGGATGTCATATTTGATCAAAATCAATCCTACTAGAAATCAAAGGATATTCCTATTGATTCTAATGGCGAAGAAGTTCCAATATTTGAAGAAGAAGATGATCATGATGAAAAGCCTACTACAAATCTAGAAGAAGAAGGACCAAGTGAGCCTATTCAATCTGTGGTCATCCAAACCACAAGGAAAAGGCCAAATTGGTTAAAAGTTACATTAGAACATGGTGAAGGACATGAAGCTATGAAAAGAACCTTCAACGAAAGTATGAGACCGAAAATATATTGTGGTTAGGATGCATATATGACGAAGTTAATTGAAGCTGAACCATCTACATTCAAGGAAGCTACTCATAAAGCAGTTTGGAAGAAGGTGATGAAAGAAGAATATCAATCCGTTATGAAAAATAGGGTTTGGGAAATCGTTCTTAGACCTAGTGACAAATCGGTTGTCACCTCCAAATGGATCTATAAGTTCAAACATGATGTTGATGGAAGTATATACAAGTATAAATATGGATTCATTGCAAGAGGTTTCTCTCAAAAGGAAGGCATTAGTTATGAATAAACATTTGCACCCACAACAAGATACATGACCATTAGATCTTTGGTTAAATTGGCTTCTATAATGGGTTTGAATATGCATCAAATGGATGTGAAGAACGCATTTCTAAATGGGAACATTGATGAGGAAGTGTATATTGAACAGCCTAAAGGCTTTAAAGTTAATAGCAGGGACTCTCATGTTTGCAGACTTAAGAAGGGCCTATAGGGTTTGAAGAAAGCTCCTAGGGCATGATGTGCAAGAATGGATGCATATCTACTTAGAATTGGGTTCGTAAAAAGTTATGTTGATCCAAATATTTACATCAAGGTTGTGAATAATAAGCCCATCATTATTCTACTATATGTGGATGATCTATTCATTACAAGTGTGGAGCAAAGAATTCAAGAATGCAAGAAGATGTTGGTCGTTGAATTTGAAATGAAGGAGATAGGACTGATGCACTATTACCTGGGTGTAGAAGTATGGAAGAGGCCTAAGAAAATATATTTGGGACAAAGAAATTACATTATCAAGTTGTTTAAAAAATTTGGGATGATGGATTCCAAGCCAATGACTACTCCTATGATCACCAACCTTAAGAAGTTGAGGGCCTCTGACTCTAGTCTCATGGATCCTACCTCCTGTCATCAGTTTGTGCTCTCCCTAATGTATCTGGTAAATACTAGGCTAGACATATGTTTTGCAGTAAACATTATTATTTAGTTTTAGTTGGAGCCTCGTCGTGATCACTGGATGGTTTCGAAACACATATTGAGGTATCTTTGTGGCATTATACATCATTGCCTAAAGTATGATAGTAAGAAAGTTAAGTTGATTAGTTACAGAGATTCTAATTAGGGTGGCAGTGAGATTGATGGAAGGAGCACTATCGAAGGATGTTTTAGTCTAGGAGATACTATGATCTCATGGATGAGTAGGAAGTAAGATCTCATTGCTTTAGGCAGTGATGAGGCAGAATGTGTGGCTTCATGTGGAGTACGAAAGGAGTTTGTTTGGTTAAGGAAGCTTGTGACATATTTTTTCAAGAAGTCTTTGGGTCATATTGGGATTAATTGTGACAATCAAAGTTGTATCAAGATTTTTGGAGAGCCCATGTTCTATGCTAGAATGAAGCATATCAACAATAAGTTGCACTTTATTATAAATCTAGTGCAAGATGGGATCGTGAAGTTGGAGTGTGTCTTGATAGATGACTAGGTAGTAGGCATACTAACAACGTCTCTTCCTAATCAGAAGTTTGAGTATTTAAGAAGCCTGTTTGGTTTAGAAAATATTTTTGATTGTATTGATGATGATAAGGAATTGGAAGAGATTTGTTGAGGCTTTTTGTGTGAAGCATTTCCTGAGAGGATTTTGGGTCGAAACTTTGTCTTGATGTCTAGGTCCCAAAGTAAGGAGGAGGGCATGGGTCATAGAACTCTGACCATGGATACACACCTAGGTCATTGGGTTGGTGCTTATTAAGTAAGCCTGATGCTAGATAGGGAGGCTGAAAGCTTGAGTCCACCTTATTCCCACTTGGATAGATTGCCCTGGTCAAGAATCTTGTCCATGACATTGCAGTGCCTAAACTATTGAGAGACCAATGGATAGATTTCCCTAGTCAACAATCTACTCCATGGAATTGCAATGCCTAAACTCTTCATTTTTCATATAGTTTGAGATCTTCAATTGTATTTGTATATTATGAATACCTCTGTTGTTCAGAGGGATCGTTGGAAAATGTAACTAGGTTCGATCTTCATTAAAGTATTTGATTCATCAAAAATTGTAGTTGTCAAAAGAATAATGAAAATAATTTTTATTATTGTATCAATGAATTATTAAGGTGTGGGTTTCATGCTTGGGTCATTATTATATTAGTCAAATTTCCCATTGTGGACTCCTGGGATTAATATTGAGTCATAGAGTCATTGTACATTTAAAGAGACCCTTCTTGGGCTTTTGAATCATGTAAACATATTTATTATTGAGTCATATGTAATTTATGTAACCTCCACTGCAAGTCGGCCTAGAAGAGATAAACTCGGCCTTAGGATACCTAGTTGACCTCACTTAGAGCCTATAAATAGAAGGAAGTTGAATTCATTTGGAGGATCTCACCTCCAGCTAGTTTGATATCTCTAAGGAAGCTCGAGAAGTGTGAATTGGGTCAAATAAATCTAAAGGAAGTGGGAGTTGGGTGAAGTCTAAGGATAAGAAGAAAATCGAAGTTTTAGAGCTACTCTCTCTCTGTTTCATTCCCTAGTTTGAGAGATCAAAGTCTTCAAAGTGTTGTTTCTCCTAGTTGCTACTTGATGACATAAGTTGCTGCATAGTCGAAGTTGTTGGGGTGGAAGTGTTGCTACAAATGAGTCAAATATCTCGAAGGCTGACTTGGTGTGGAGGGAAGGTTTGGTATTTTCCTAGATTGAAGGTTCTCAAAGAATACTATTCGAAGAAGAGAATTTTTTACTGGGTTTTCCCTCGAGGAGGTTTTTGCTCTAGCATAGTGCCTACATTTTGTGTATTTTGTTTTTTGATCTTCATACACACATATAAATATGGAAATTTCTTGATGAAATATAAGATAATAAAGAAGTAAAATAAGACAACATAACTCACAATTAATTATCAAGAAAGAGGAATCAAACCCTAATCTACTTGCTTTGATTTCTCAACAATTAGCAAGGAGACCCAGCATCAAGCCTCACAGGTGGTGGTTGTTCTTTGTGATAGGGGAGGAGACATGCCAAAAAATAAAGTCATCTTAGGGCTAGTGTGGCCCAGGCCAGGTGTGATCCTCAAGGGAATTTGAAGGATTAGATGCCCCTTTCTTGCAACTCCTCAAGCCACAAGTTAATCTGAAGGATCACAAACAACTTGACAAAAAGAAATATTTCCCAAGTATAAATAATAGATTCAATTTCTTTTTGTTGTAGATAGTGGTCACGATTATTATTTATCTCTAATTAGCTTATCCTTCCTACATTATTTGGAGCCCCAACTAACTCCCCTCTCATTTTTTGGAAAATGATATGGGGCCCCCCTAAAATTTAGTTTTCAATTTTTAACATTTGGCTTTGATTTTGTGTGATTGTAATGGTCCTGATGTACAATTTTCTCAGATTGATGATATGGCATGTCCTTGGTTATTTTGTTAAGTGTTTCCATTTACAACATTTTCTTTTAATGTTTCTTGATCAACCTGTCTCTCATTCAATAGTAATATGAAAATCTTGTCTCTTTCTAATAATTTAAGAAGTTATTCATGTCTTATTACTCTATATTGCATATGAATATTAGATTGAAAATGGATGCTACCAAATCTTTGATTATGTAGGAGCCCTACCTTAATTTAATTTGCACATTATAATGTGTTTCTAACTCTTAGTATCACATGTTGAATCACATATATGCCTTGATATTTACATTTGGCTTGGATTAATGCATGGTTAATATTTTATCATTTATTATCCTTGTACTATATGCACCTATTTGCTATTACAAATGATTTAATCCCTATCCATGATATACTATACTTTAGAACATATGTGTCTTGGTTTAATTTATGGGTTGGATGACTCACTTAGGACTATAAGTTTGTAACCTTGTATGTGGTGATATTTTGAAAGTTCTATATTTGTAATTATCAGGAATGAAGTTTTCATGATAAATGCAATTGTTTTACGGGTGATTTTGTGTCCTTACCACACATGGTAATACAAATTCCTTCCAACTGTATCGAATCTGCCACTCATAGTCACTTGTACCTCGAACCCATTATTCCCTCTGTACTATCTTCTCGCTTGTCAATGTCTCACTTAATTCCATGGGGTTTCAAGGATACCAATGACTAGTCATCTCATTGTTTACTTCATACTTTGTAGACTTCTCCACAAGCTAGGGTTTGGTAACCCACCTATTTCATTTTCTCCTATGTATCAAAATAATTCCTAGTAGAAACCCTCTTGAATTCTACCCATGTTATGACTTATCCGATTGGAATCCAATGGGTCAAAAATGGTAGAGGGATAAGATGAATGTGCAGATTTGTTTCACAAAGTCGGATGGTGGAATTTTCTACAACTATTTCAGGGTTTTATTAAAACGGTTGTCACAACTTTTTCCTCTACATTAAATGGGAATAAATCCCTAGTGGGTGATCTGGATATTGTTGTAGATGTTAATTGTATTGTAGAGGCTACTCATCTCTTTGTCGAGGGAGAGAAATGGTCCAAAAAATGTGGAGTACATGACATCTCATGGAAGATACTTTTTTCCAATAAAGATTATGTCTATCATGTGAAAGGTATGCTCATTTCTGCTCTAAAACTGAAATGGAACAATTTAGTCCTTTTGTTGCATCATTATGTTACATGTCAAGGGCGAAATAATTTGTTTTTTTATCTATGATATAAGGTTATTAATGGAATTTATTGGCCATAATATTAATTTTCCCTTTTATTTATATAAAAACTTGACTAAAATATCTTGCACATACTAGTCACGCCACAAGAATTCTGAGAGATCACTCTTTCATCACAGCCTTATCTGTATTTTGGTTAGATATCAATTGGAAAAGGCATGGGACAATTGGAACTATTTCCTTGAGAAAAATGGTTTTAATAAACCTAAACTCTTTGAATATTTTGATTATCCAGTTCTCTCTACACATAATTCTCCTTTGAATCATCTTATTCAGTCAACATCTCATCATTCATTGCTTAATAATTATGATAAACCATTACTTGAACTAGAACCTTGTGTTTCAGATGATAATAGAAGTGAAACCCTCGTACCTATCCCTATTCATTTAAAGTGAAGCATGGCCAAGGGGACCATTATCTGTCATATGGAATTGGAAAAGGAAATTATAAATACAAAGGAAAACAAATTCCCCAAGGTTAGTCAACAACACGAACCTGTAACTACAACACTTGCACATAAGGAAGAGATTAGTCACACAAAAATAAATACTCAATCTAAAGTTAAAACTAGACAAATTCCAAGGAAAATTGTTTGAGCCAAGTAGGCTACGCATATGAAGACCCTTAAAAAGGAAGTGTTTGTGGACTTGGAGACTCCACTTGAACCTTCATCCAAGGAAACCAAACCTCATGTTGAAGATTATGTAGAATGTAGTAAACTTGAGTCTGGTTCTAATAGAAACACCGCCTCATGTTAATAGCAACACCAATGGGACTTCTCACAGTCCTTCTAATTCCAATCTGTCTTTGTTGAACATGTATTGGAATCAACAAATTGTTTTCACTGTGCCATACCTTAATGCATGTATAGACTAGTTAATAAATGAAAATTAATAACTCAAGGATTCCTGTCAAGCTAGGGAAACAAACAAGGAACAAAAATCTTCTACTATTGAAAATAAACCACAAGATAAAGATACACATATTATCATCTAGTCATTGAAGGTCAAAGTCATTAGATGATCTGATATGGATGACTCGGGTCCTGATAAGTAAAATATTTTATTGTAATCTATGATCGATATTTTTGAAGTTTCTGAGGTATGTCTCAGTTTGATTTATTTTAATAAAGTTAATAAAGGAGTTTCGACAAAATCCTTGATCTTGTAGCAACCTTATCTTCTTGTCAATACAATATTTAATTTTGGTTTGTTTGTTGCAACACATCCTTCATATTTGTTGAATGTTGGTTTTGGGTCCTACAAAGAAGGTTATACTCGATTGACTTGTATATGTTACAAGTTGTCCATGGATTCCCTATTATTCATTTGTCTTTTTCTTTTAACTATTATAATTTGGCCAACATGCCATAAAAATAGTGGGAATTATCATTGTAATAGAAGGTTAGAGACTTTCTCGGGAGGAGGTACTCGTAGTATCAAATAAAGGGTTTTTACAAAAAATAAAGGTTTTATAACTATATGTGACTTTGGAATGTTTTTAATTACACTCTGAGTTGTAAGGCTTCAATTTATTCAATTGTCTAATTATATATCTTTTAATCATTTAATAGTAATTTATATTTATCATCTGTTGGTTTTTGTATAATTTTATTTCTCCAATTATAACAAATAGAAGTTATTGTTTGCATTTTTTTATTCCATAAATAGTTAGTGATTCATTATATTTTTATTCTTCCTTACATTGATTTATCTTGTATACATTCTTATATGATCAGTAACACCTCCAGTGACTTATGTTGTGGGACACCTAATCCTATAAGGGTTGGCATGGAATGTGAACAGTCACTGGAGTCCAAGAGACCACTTCGTATATGAAGACCAAAGGTTAGAAGGGAATGTATAAATATGTAAATCTTGTTAATAGAATGAAATTCATGTTTATCATATTTGGCTGTCCACATTCCATGTGTGTTTAACATGGTATGAAAGTGTTAGGTCTATAGGTCCCTAGTTTAATCTTCTCCTTGAATAACGATAGTCTGTTTTTCATATAGTTCTGAAAATCAATTCAAAAATTCTCCCCACCATCTCTGTCCATAACTGGATTAAACTCATACCCCTGCTCCTACCTGTAGGTGCAAAAAGCATTTTAGAAACATGTCTAGTTGACCTAGAGAAGATTTTTTCTTTAAATTATGTTCTCTACGAATTTTGAGGTAGCCACATTTCACCGGAATATTTTTCCTCCCAACCAAATTCAATTAAAACTATCTAGAAATTTAAGAGACCCCTTACCTTTCATCAGATATGAATTGAAGGTCGTATGATATGCAATGCAAGAGTTATGTATGATGTATGTAGAGGCCAGTCTGATGTGTATGACATGTGCATTGACTTGAGCATTGCTCTCATTCTACGTATTTTTATTATTGTGTGGCTATGGGAAGATATTCGTTTGTTTTCCTTGTTGCACCCCTATCTAATAAACCTATCGGAAAAACTCATGTTAAGTTATGTTCCCTTGTAAAAATGCATCCCACTACCACTGTTGTATAATAATGCTTGGGCCAAACTTACATAGCCCAATGCCTTTGTGTATTGCCATGAGGAAACCTAAAATCTATCTATTCTCTGGTTGAAACATACTATTTATCCTTTAGAAATTAGTTATTCCTACTTCTCTGTGACTACACTTGTTGACTCAGTGCTATGTGCATCCAATCCATTCCAAAAAAATCCATGGGCTTGATTATCAAGATTTGAGGGGTTTTTATTCTGCATGTCTCTTTGCATCTAATGTTTTTTCGTTCTTAGTACAAATGCGAGTAAAACATTTCTACTACTCGATTTAGTGAGGCTACAATATGGCTCGATTATTGTTAGTAGAAACCTTGATGGTCCACTAACAAGCTCATACTCCTCATGCCTTAGTAAACTATTGTGAGAAACCATGCTAGTACATCATACATAACAACGTTGAAACATGTCCCTCCAAGTATTTATCTATTGTGCTTAACATTTTCCTTGGTGTGTGCCCACTTCTCATCTCTTTTGTGCCCATTTTTTTTAGTTCCCTATTTGTATTTCATGCATGCACCGTACACCTACAGCCCTTTGCAGCGTGAATGCGAGGTACGCCGAAAATGGAGCAGGACTGAGGTGTGTTTTCCCCATGGATGTATACAAGCTATCTCTAGAGTTTGAACCACTACAGGTCCCCCATTACACCTTTCACTAAACATCTTATCCCAAAGGTCAGAATTCATTTATGCATTTGGATATACATTGTTCATTTGTCTATGTCTGTTGAATTGGTTTACATATATGTGTTGCATCTTTTTCTTTGATGAACACTGAATGGAGCATTTGGTATCATACTTTATCCAATACATTGAAGTTTGTGCTAGCTCTTCATCATTTGTGCATATTCTAGTCGTGTTATTTAATTGTCTTGAAGATTGAAACCATGTGTGTTGTTTGTTGTCACAGGTCAATACAAAATGTTAAAGCATTGAACTGGTTATATATATGTGAACGTGAACGATTTAAGGCTAAAATATATATATTATATTGAATTATATGAATATATATGCTTTGAATTCCATATATGGTGTTGGTTCATATGATGGCATATCGTTGGCTCTAGTGAGATTATATAATGCTTACATGTGCACCGGTTATATGTTGAAGTTAAATATGCAACATTAAATTGATTTATATGTGAATTGGTTTCAATAAAGTTTATATGTGCACTGAAGACAAATTTATGCCACTAGAAGGGTCACAGTCATACAAGCTACTCTGAGTTTGAACATATTTATGTCATCCAAAGGTTTTAGACGACTAATAAAAGGACATTCCATTAGGAACAAATATTGGTCATTTGGCATTCTTTTATGTTTGTTTGTAGTAGGAATTGAGATATAGAAGTCCCCGTTAAGAACCAATTTGCATTGTCTAGTTTGTCGTCTCCTTGAAAGTTTTGGGCAAGAGAGAATTATAGTGTTGAAGGAATACTGAAACTACTTCCTGGTCTGGTTCAATAATATTTTGGACTCTTTGTACACATGTCCTGAAAACGTGATACTCCTCATTTGTTGACCTTGAGCCTTTATTTTTGCTGACATAATCTCAAAATTTGATGAAATATGAGAGTTAATGAATACTCTCATACTCGCCACTCTTGATGGGATGATAAATATCAACAAGGAAACTCTTTCTGACATTAAAATCTATCTGCAAAATGCATGTGACAAAACTGATTTTTTATGACTTAAATCTCAGCTACAGCAAGATGAACTACAACAGTGTAGACATCATTTCGAACTGGTATTTTTTCAAAATAACCCTCTATTTGAGTTTGAAACATAGTCCCATTAGTTGTCATAATGTAATAAGATTAATGAGATTGAGGTTGGTTCAGATTTAGTACCTATTTCGGGAGAAAATGTGAACAAAGATGCAAAAATTCAATTTGCACTTCCGAAGCCCATTATTAGACCTTGGGAAGAGTTTGTCAACAACATAAACAGAACCAATATTGGATACGAAAAGGATGTGTCGTTTCGTATTCCAGACTACTTTATGCTTATTTAGTTTCATAGTGTTGGATTTATTCATGACAATTCATATTCACTTGTTCCTATTCTTCATACATAACATATTGTGAAATGCCAACATTTTAATAGACTCAGCCATATGAAATATCACTATTTTGATCTCCATCCATGTGAAAATTTTGGTGAGCACACTCATCATTCAAATAAATGCTTCGAAAGAAGGGACAAAGATTCATCTTGGATGGACTTTTTGTTAAGAAATTTACCCGAGAACACAAATTAATTACGGAGAATTACTGAGAGGAACAAATATAAAAAATAACCAGCAACAACCATAAACACATAAACACACATGTTTATCTGGGAAAACCCCAAATCCAAGTAAAAACCCAACCTAATGATATCTCATTAGCACTGGCCAAAACCTTGGCCAATCCGACCAAGTGAGCCTTCACCGCTCACCTCCAGGCCTACTTTACAATGAAGTCCTTCCAGCCTTTTATAAGCTCCATTACATATAATACCACGGGCATAATACTATGGGTGCACAATACCATGTGCCCCAAAACCATCAATTTTTTATCTGGTCAACTTTGACTCTCTCTCGAGTCAAGTTTATCTAACATTTCTTTTTGGCAATGGGCTTCAACAACAAGAAGATATTTCAGTCATATGTCATAATTTCTTCTAGAGTATTAAAAATTCTTTTAGTTGATTTTTCTTCATCTTCTCACCTTTCATCTAACAGGGGGGAATTAACGGTCACATACAAGATTCAAAGCCACATAAAGTGACCCGAGGCCACAACTGGAACCTGTTGTTGAGCCTACAACCAAAGATAACCATACCCAGATTTAGAGTTGTATCTGTTAGCCTCCTATTACAATAGGTTTCATATTTCATGATTGACTGTTTACATGCCAAATATGTCATTCTTTCCCTGCTGCAAAGGTTCCATATTTCCTAGAAAATCAGAAAATTTAAAAAATGTAAAGAGGGTATGCCCTAAAAGAAAAATCAAAGGGTAAAAAGAACAATGAATTAGCCAAAGAGAAAAATAAATGAAATGAACCCCAAACAAAAGGCCAGGAAAGTGTGCAAGCTCAAATGCCACTACTATGTTCCATTTTTGATGAACTATTCCATTCTTGGAGGATTTCATAGTTAAGGTAAGGCCAAACAGCTTAATCTTGGCTTCCCTAGGTTTAAATTGCTTGTTATAGAGATAAAGAATTAAGATCTGACCAAACTGTTTAATCTTGAAAGATTGTTAGATAGGTAGAGAATCAAGGGTGCTCAACAGCTTAATCTAAGCCCCTGGATGAAATAATGGTAGATTTAGATAGGAGGATAGGCAAAAGAAAAGATGAAAAGCTGGGTTTGCTAGTTCAAGTGCACCCAAACAAAAAGAATACAAAATTTTAGGTAAGTAGGCTGGGAAGGAAGTTTTGAGGTTGCAGAATGAAGACTTGTGATAAATTTTGTGTTTCCAAGTGTTAATCTACTTCAGATCACAAGTGCAAGGCAATTTTCCTTTGGAGCAGCTCAAGCGAGGCATGACTAATTTCCCCTTCTTCCTTTTCCCCAAATCATTCACTAATTCCCCCTAAAAGTTGTTAAGATCTGCTTGATATCTTTAAAAATCATCATATTCCATAAACTTTGCCTAAGTAAAGATCTGCTTTACTTAGGAGTGCTCATATTTCTTCTATAAAGTCCTATTTCCCCTTTGTAGCCTAAGATTTCTATCCTTAGCGCTTTCTGATCAAAATTCATACTAACTTCTAACTTACTATGTAAATCCCTAGCTATTTCCCCTTCCCCTACTAAAAATATGTTAAATATTCCCCTTATATACATATCCCCTCCCTCTGGTTGAAACATAACCATAAATATGCCTTGGGAATTACTAAGTTTATTTGAAACTTAGTAAGAACCCTCATTTTCCTCTTTAAACCATCTTCTAATGCGATTGGAACCCTACCGATGCACTAAACCCCCCCTCCGATGTATAGAAAACCCTCTTTTGACCTTGTTTACCCTTCTCTGATCATAGAAACCCTTCTTCAATCAAAGAAACCCTTCTCCGATTCATAAATCCCTTCTCCGATTGCATTACCCCCTTCCAACGCGATATCGCTGTCGGAGGTCGCAACATTAGTGTTGGCCCTTTTATATTGTGCCCCGATGACACTCCGCCGATGCGATTATCGCAATCGGCAGTCGCAATACATATGTGCTCCATTTATGTCTCTACTCCCCTTCCTCCGATGCGATATCGCTATCGCACCCGAAAGCGATATCGTTATCGCAAGCATTCCTATCGCAAGGCTTCCTTTTTCCATATATCTCCGCCTTTATCATTATTCTCCGTTTTATCGTTAATCTTAAGTTTTCCGCAAAATCCCATGTTTTATCGTTAAAATCATGTTTTATCGCAAAACATTGGTTCACCGCAGATCGCCGCATTTCCATGTATCGCAAACCTTTATCGCTATATCGCAATCACTCACATATAATGGTTCATGCCCCCTTATTCCCCGCTGACGCTATATAGCGATCGCGCGTCATCCATCCGATTGCCCCCTTCATCTGACGACCCACATCTAATCGCTCCATCGCTTATATATAAAGCCCGCACCCCATGCTCCCCGCCGATGCGATATCGCCGATCGCGCGACAGCCGTCTAATCTGCCCCCAGATCCAACGGTCCACATTATGTCGCAAGCCCCCATTTCGCTATCGCATATATATAAGTCCCGACCTCTCACCCTCCGCCGATGCAATATGCCGATTGCGTGTCTGTCGTCCAATCGCCCCCGCCCATCCGACGGTCCATATTATATCGCATCGCTCATCGCTCATCGCTATTGTATAAAGGCCATCGCCCATTCCTCCCCCGATATGCGATTGCCGATGCGATATCGGCGATCGCTATATCGCAAGTCTTATATATATATAAAGCCTCCGCCCCCAGGTCCCCGCCGATAGCGATATTGCGATTCAATCGCAACCGTTGGATCTGCCCGCGCTAGATCCAACGGCCTTAATTTATTCTCTGCTACAGTGTCGCTCCCGCTTATTTTTTCATTGAAATTCCTTTGTAAAGTGGTTTTTTACTTTATAAAGGAAAAAAGGCTATCTCTTCATATTATTCATGTCTGCGCCCGCGCGTGCTCCAGTTCAAAGGAAGCATAGCATTCTTCAGCCATTTTTGATCGCTCCAAGCCCAGATTTGCTCCGGACAACGACCACGGCCCCGGCACCAGTTATCAGTATGCAAATCCTCCTCTATTATGCAGTATTTCTCCTGTTTTGATAGTATTTTGATCGGCCAAGCACCGAAACAGTTCTAAAGGCCACGGAAAGCGCAGCAGCAGCCAAATCTCGCCATAAAGTGGCAGGCAAGGGCGATTTTGCAGTTAAAGTGTATCAAAGTAGCGGCAAAGACTATCAGATTAAAGAATATCAGTGGAAAACTTTAATATCGAAGCAGATGAGCAATAAAGAGCCCCAGCAAAGTCAAAGAGTATCAGTGATGGCGTTTTAAGCCATTAAGGCTCACCAGATCAGAGTTAATGTGCATCAAAGCCACCTGAGAGCAGCGGATCAAAGCCCAAAGCACAGTTATTGTAAAATGAACAGCACAAAGCTTAAAGGACACCATATTTACTCATTTTTGATGCAGCTGCCTCCAGCGCAGCTCAAAGTAGATATTTGTTACATTTATTTCAGCAGAAGTTAGGTTAATCACAGTTATTTCCCCAGATCTTCCCTCAGATATGTTTTGTAGATATTTTTCCTATATAAACCACCCTGACCAATGTATTAAGGGTTGGTTGGTTGGTTGTTGTTGAAAACTCATTTTAGACTTGCGTTGTATATTTTGAGAACTTTTATGAACAAAGATAGCTGGAATGCTTTGCTTTTGAACTGTCTGGTGTGGATTTGATGGCTGAAGAGCTGATTACAGAATTCTAGTGCTACTTCATGGAACAATAAGTCTTTCTTACCTGTTTTCAGTTTCTATGTTTGTAATATCATCTATGTGTCATGATCTAAGTTGCAGGAAGAAAGAATAGTTCATAGGTTACTTAGTTGTACTCTGTTCTCAATTTCTGTGATTTATCTATGTTTTCCTCTGAATTAGTCCTGAATATGAATACTTCTCTGCTCATATTTGCACTAGTTCCTTCGTATATGAATGTTGTTTAGGAATCCTTGATTGCTCCTATATAATGTTCACTCACCTTCCCTCTGTTAGCATAATGAGAGCTACTTAGTTTCCTTTCATTCCCTGACCACCATTTCACCCTTATTCCAGCTTGAAATTGTTCCTTGTTTAGCTATCTTTCTCTGTAATCCCTCTTTGCCAAAGAAGACACACCCAGCAGCCCATAATCCTTGACTCCATGCCCAATGGTCTGAACTTCTCACTTTTCATGCCAACTCTGCTTGAAGACATCATCCATCCCACCAAACATCAAAACAAAACCCTTGTACACCATAACTAGCCTAAAATCATATCAAAACAAAGCTAAATTACAAAGAGAGAGCCCTCTCTGATTGCAGGTAGGCTAGAACCTGCAATCCAAAGATTGGTTTGTGGTTACCTCGGCCGTATCCCTTAAGGAGCCAAGGGACAACCTGAGTGATAACATCATTGGCGACTCCACTGGGGACAATCTTAGAAAATTCCAAAAAACAAGTTCAGAAGCTGGCCCCAAAGAAGAAAACTCGCAATAGCAGGTCAAATCCAAACCCAAATCCCGCAGCTGCTTTTGAAAATCCCAATTTAATCCCAAGAAACCTTAGGAAACAAGAATGAAAAGAGGATATTGGTGATTCAAGTCCTGAAGAAATTCCCCAAGGCTATATTCCAACCCCTAGTAAGGTTTCACTTCACGCTATTCCATCCTCTCCTAGTTCTTCATCCACCTCTCAAAGCACCTTTTCTACACCTCCATCCACTACACATACTACTAATATTATCTCCATTGTTCCAGTCGTTCCATTTCTTCCTGCTGTTCCACTTATACCTGTAAATATGGAGAATTGTTATGCCCCTTTACAGTTACCCGCAAATCCTGGGGCTATGCCTCATGATTATCAAACTAAAATCACATATTTTGATGGTACTGGTTCTAACACAGCCCTGCAACATACCAAGAAAATGCAGGACTATTTTGAGAATTATGAAATAGATGATGATCATGTAAGAATGAAGATTTTTGTCCAAAGTTTAACAGGTGATGTAAGACCCTGGTTTAGAGCTCTTCCTGCAAATTTCATAGCTGACCCAGAGGCCCTTTACCAAACATTTCTCAACAGACGGGAGAAAAGGAAAGATCCACTGCAAATTCTATCTGAGTATGACACTATCAAAAGAGGCCCACAAGAAACTGTCTTAGACTATTGTGCTAGGTTCAACAATATTTACAATGCTATTCCACAAAACCTTAGACCTCCACCTGATCTAGCTTTATACAAATTCCCTGATGGATTTGATTCTGACATGGCATATCAATTGAGGGAAAGAGCCCTTCAAACCTTAGCAGACATGCAGAATATAGCTGTTAGTGTGGAGGCAAACCTGATTGTTAAGAGAAATAGAGCAAGAGCTGAGAGAAGAACTACTTTTAAAGAAGAACCTTCAACGATTGAACAAAAACTGGATGCAATCAACAATACCGTGCACAGTATTGGAGATAGAGTGGGAACTATTGAATGAAAATCATCATGGGAGGGACAACAAAATAATACTATCAGAAACCCGAACTTTAGAAAAAACCAAAACCCAAATGTTGGAAGGGCTGGCCCAGATCATGATATAAGACCTCCTTTTCATGAAAACTATGCTGAAGCATCAACATCTAGTGAGCCAACAGAGGACTCTCACATTAACTTGATGGGTCTAAAGGGTGAGCAACAAATTTTTCTAACCCAAGAAGACCAAGATGATCATGATATCGATCAATTTCAAACTAAATCCGGAGAGTCATTTGACTTTAGAGAAGGCGATGATGCAACAGTATATGAGGTCCACAAGCAGTACAAATTGAGAACCAGAACCATAGATGTACCTGAACCTATCAAACCAAAGGATGCTAAATAGCCTAAGAAAATAAAGGACAAGGCAATCCTCACAGAACCTTCTGAAAAAACAGTCCCAAATCCAAAAGAAGTGACCATAGAGGATGTAACAGATGTACAGGTCTTTAAAAGCCAGCCTTTTGTATCCTCTTCCTCAAAAGAGAATCCAAACAGCGCTCCTGAAAGCCTTTCCAAAATAAAAATACTTCAAGATAGCACTGATAATCAAGAGAAAATCGCTGAAAGTGCAATTGAAAAAGGAAAATCTGCCAGTCACAATACTAAAACCCAATCAGAAAAACCTTTTGATTTAGAAGCAGAAATTGGTAAATTAAAGATATCTATTCCTCTCTCTGAGCTTGCCAAACATGATGTATATAGGCAGCAAATCAAAAGATCGCTGCAAATGTCAGAGAATAGGGATGATGTTAATGTCCTAGATGATCAACCTGAGCTGCTTTTTGGTCCTGAGGTTGATGGTAAAACAACAAATGGAGGTGTTCTACCCTTTTATGTCAGTTTACACATCCATGACAAAGTGTTACACAATGCAATGTTTGATTCTGGAGCTTCACACAACCTAATGCCCAAAGCTGTAATGGAGAAGCTAAACCTAGATGTCACTAGACCATACAAAGACTTATTTTCATTTGATTCCAGTCAAGTCAAGTGTTTAGGCCTAATCAAAGATTTGTGTGTATCTTTAGTCCAATACCCGAATAAAACAATCCTAATGGATGTGGTGGTAGCTGATATTCCACTCAAATATGGTATGCTTTTATCAAGATCTTGGGGAGCCAAACTCCAAGGATCTTTGCAATTAGACCTCTCCTATGCCACTATTTCAGTCTTTGGGCAACCAAATATTCTGTACCAACAAACATTGATGAAATATGTGGTAAGTAGTGAGGAAAAGCCCCAAAACTTTCCTATCTATTCAATCCATTATGATATGGATTCTTTCATTTTGTTTAATGTTGATACAAGTCCTCGGACTGATGATAAGCCTTTGGCTTTAGAGCAAGAAATAGGCATAAATGAAGAATCGGTTGCCCATAACCAAGAAACTGTGGAAACAATTGATGCAACCAGCACACAAGATACACTACCTGAAACAGAAAATTCAAATCTGCCCACTCCAAAAATGATTACAACTCCCAATACTGACCACAAGCATGAAATCCTATGGTATTTGGAGTTTGATGGTTCGGTAAACAAACTAGGAGCAGGGGCAGGAGTGTGGATCCATAATAGGCAAAACAACCATGCTAAGGGTCATGCCTATAGATTAAACTTCAGATGTACCAACAACATGGCAGAGTATGAAGCCTTCCTATTAGGCCTTAAACTAATCAAAGCTCTAGGAGCTACAAAAGTTTCAATTTTAGGAGACTCTGATCTAATTATACAGCAAATGAAAGGCAATTTTGTCACTAATGATAATAGGTTGAGAGCCTATAGGAAGGCAGCCACTGAAATACTCAATACCTTCACAGAATCCCAATTTACCAAAATTTCAAGAAGCCATAACTTACATGCGCACAGCCTAGCAACTTTTGCCAACACATGCAAGCTGCCTTTTGAGCCCAATCACCATTTCACAGCCGAGATAAAAAATAGGCGTGCAGTCCCAGACAATGTCAAGAATTGGCAAGTCTTTGAAAATGATGCACAGATCAACAATTTCCTCACTTTACAGCAAGAATTTTCAAGTTTAAACATTGATGAAGATGCCATGGATGAACAACAACAAATGAGCCAAAATGAGCATACCATATCAGTTGAAGCAGCAAATCAAATGTTGCGCCCAACCACTTTTGATAACATAAATCTACAAGAGCTCAAACAAATGAATTTGGATGAAATAGCTAAAGCAGAGGTTGAAGTTATTGAACTGAAAGACAATTTTCTGCCCACAGGCTTGACTCCCTTAGAAGACATATTTGATTCAAATGATATCCCCAAAAAGCCAAAAATGCAACCCTTAAATGCTGCAATTGAAGACTGTAATATTGGGACCACAGAAAGCCCCAGAATGATAAAATTGTCCAAGTCTTTGCCTCCTGATCAAAAGCCAAAGTATGTTGACTTGTTTAAAGAGTTCCAAGATGTATTTGCATGGAGTTATGAGGACCTCAAATCCTATGACACTTCAGTCATTCAACATACCATTCCTTTGAAACCAAATCAAAAGCCTTTTAAACAAAAACTAAGGAGAATCAATCCTGTGCTTCTCCCCTTGATTGAGAAAGAAGTAAAGAGAATGTTTGAAGCTGGTATTATTACACCCATTAGATTTTCAGAATGGGTATCCAACTTAGTGCCCACAAGGAAGAAAACAAGTGAGATTAGATTATGTGTTGACTTAAGGAATTTGAACCAAGCCTCTCTCAAAGACAGCTACCCTTTACCCAAGATGGACCATATTTTACAAAGGGTTGTGGGGTCTTCTAGGATTTCTTTGCTTGATGGCTTTTCAGGATTTAATCAGATACTAGTTCACCCGGATGATCAGGATAAAACAGCGTTCACAACACCATGGGGAACCTTTAAATATGTAAAAATGCCTTTCGGACTTAAGAATGCAGGTGCCACTTTTCAAAGGGCAATGGACATTGCCTTTGCCAAAGAAATCCATGATTTCTTAGTAGTCTACCTTGATGATCTTACCCCATTTTCAAAATCAGACCAAGAACATTTAAAACATCTGAGGCAAGTATTCCTAACTTGCAGAAAATATGGCATATCTTTAAACCCCAAGAAATCCCTGTTTGGCCTAGAGGAAGGCAAACTTCTTGGTCATATCATTTCAAAAGATGGTATCAGGATAGACCCAGACCGAATTCAAGCCATTCTTCAAGTCCCATATCCAAGAAACATCAAAGAACTGCAAGCTTTTTTAGGAAAGATAAATTTCCTAAGAAGATTTATCCCAAACTTGGCCGAGCTGATAAGATTGTTAAACAATATGCTGAAGAAAGATTCCAAAGTCAAATGGACTTTAGAAGCCAAACAAGCCTTTGAGGGCATCAAGACAGCCTTAACAGAAACACCAGTCCTCACTAGCCCCAAATTTGACAGAGATTTCATCATTTTTTCCTTTGCTTCTCAACACACCATTGATGTCATCCTATTACAAAAGGATGACCAGGGAAATGAAAAGCCCATTGCTTTCTTCAGCAGAGCCCTTAGAGATGCACCCTTGAAGTATCAAATCATGGATAAACAAGCATATGCCCTTGTAAAAGCTATCAAAGATTTCAGAGTTTACATTTTATACTCCCATGTGATAGCATATGTTCCAAATGCAGTGGTTAAAGATATTTTAACTCAAGAAGGAATTGAAGGAAAAAGGGGCAAATGGATTGCTAATATCCTTGAATATGACATTGAGATAAAGCCCACTAAACTGATAAAAGGACAAGGTTTAGCCAAACTGATGTACGAAACCAATTTTCAAGCCCTAGACATAAATGAACTCGACAACGAACAGGAGCTGGCGACTCCACAGATCAGTCAGGCCTTCTTGCAATCACCTTGGTATGCTGATATTTGTTTTATATTGTTAAACCTGCATGCTCCTCTAGTGTTGTCCAGAACCAAAAAGAGATTTTTAAAGATGAAAGCCTCAAAGTTTTGTATTATAGACAGTGCGCCGTTTTGGAAAAATCATGAAGGAATTTTGTTGAATTGTCTAACATTGAATGAAACTGATAGTGTTATGAAGGAGTTTCATACAGGGGACTGTGGAGGGCACTTATATTGAAAGTCTACTGCTGATAAGATATTAAGGGCTAGTTTTTATTGGCCCTCTCTGTTTGCCGATGTAAAGAAATTTGTTGTTTCATGCCATAAGTGCCAGATCTTTGAAGGCAAAAGAAAGTTGTTGCCCTTACCCCTTAAGCCCATTTCAACTGAGAAACCTTTCCAACAGTGGGGTTTAGACTTCATTGGAGAGATCCACCCATCCTCTTCGGCCAGCACAAATGGATTTTAACTGCCATAGATTACTTTACCAAGTGGATTGAGGCCATCCCTTGTAGGCAAGCCAATGACTCAACCATCATCCAATTCCTAGAATCTAACATTCTGTCCAGATTTGGCTATCCCGAAAAAATCATTACAGACAATGCCGCTGCCTTTAAATCCAAGAAAATGATCAGTTTTTTCCACAAATACCACATTTCCTTAGGTCACTCCACAGCCTATTACCCTCAAGGTAATGGCCTAGCCGATTCATCCAATAAAAGCCTCATTAATATCATCAAGAAAGTCTTGGAGGAGAATAAAAAGAATTGGCACAAAAAGCTTGTGAATGCACTATTGGATAACAGATTGACAACCAAAAGATCCATTGGTACAAGCCCATATGAGTTGGTTTATGGAATGGAGGAAAAGTTCCCTTCGTCTTTGGGAATCCCTGTTATCAAATTACTGCAAGAAATTCAATCTGAGCCAAATGATATCCAAAGAAGAATCAATCAAATCATCCATCTTCAGCAAACAAGAGAGCAAGTGTATAACAGAGCGCAGATTTTGCAAGAGAAGCTGAAGAAAATGTTTAATAGAAGGACCAAGGCTGAAGATTTCTACATAGGCAACAAAGTGTTAAGATGGGACTCAAGGAGGGAAGATAAAGGAAAGCATGGCAAATTTGATTTCCTGTGGAAAGGACCCTTTGTCATTCAAGCTATGCAAGGCAACAACACATATTTTCTGAAGAGTTTGGATGGCACAGAAGCTGAAGAAGGCCCTGTCAATGGCCGAATGCTAAAGCACTATCATGATCCCTTTTGATGTATATAACTCAGCTCTATATTTGTACATTAATATTTGTATTTTCAGCATGTCTATTTACAGCAGTCCGATAAGGGAATAACGCAGCAAATTTTGAAGGAAGGATCAAAGCAAATGCACCATTTGATCTCTGTTTTGAATTTATCTCAAAAAGAAGTGCTCAGGAAAATTTGAATATGTTTACAAGCTCCCAAAAGGCAAGAAGCAGAGCTGTAATTTTTCTGCAATTCAGCTCAAAAAGGATACTGCATATCAGCTTATAAGAATTCAGTCAAAGGCATTAAGAAGAAGGAAGTTTTCAGATTACAGCAACAGTTGAAGACCAAGGCATTCTGACCTGCTGTTCTTGGCTTTTCATCTGGAAAAGCCATCCCCAAGTGGAGCCACTGTTAGCATCCTATTACAATAGGTTTCATATTTCATGATTGACTGTTTACATGCAAAATATGTCATTCTTTCCATGCTGCAAAGGATCCATATTTCCAAGAAAATCAGAAAATTTAAAAAATGTAAAGAGGGTATGCCCTAAAAGAAAAATCAAAGGGTAAAAAGAACAATGAATTGGCCAAAGAGAAAAATAAATGAAATGAACCCCAAACAAAAGGCCAGGAAAGTGTGCAAGCTCAAATGCCACTATTATGTTCCATTTTTGATGAACTATTCCATTCTTGGAGGATTTCATAGTTAAGGGAAGGCCAAACAGCTTAATCTTGGCTTCCCTAGGTTTAAATTGCTTGTTGTAGAGATAGAGAATTAAGATCTGACCAAACTGTTTAATCTTGGCAGATTGTTAGATAGGTAGAGAATCAAGGGTTCTCAACAGCTTAATCTGAGCCCCTGGATGAAGTAAGGGTAGATTTAGATAGGAGGATAGCCAAAAGAAAAGATGAAAAGCTGGGTTTGCTAGTTCAAGTGCACCCAAACAAAAAGGAGACAAAATGTTAGGTAAGTAGGCTGGGTAGGCAGTTTTGAGGTTGCAGAATGAAGACTTGTGATAAATTTTGTGTTTCCAAGTGTTAATCTACTTCAGATCACAAGTGCAAGGCAATTTTCCTTTGGAGCAGCTCAAGTGAGGCATGACTAATTTCCCCTTCTTCCTTTTCCCCAAATCATTCACTAATATCCCCTAAAAGATGTTAAGATCTGCTTGATATCTTTAAAAATCATCATATTCCATAAACTTTGCCTAAGTAAAGATCTGCTTTACTTAGGAGTGATCATATTTCTTCTATAAAGTCTTATTTCCCCTTTGTAGCCTAAGATTTCTATCCTTAGCGCTTTCTGATCAAAATTCATACTAACTTCTAACTTACTATGTAAATCCCTAGCTATTTCCCCTTCCCCTACTAAAAATATGTTAAATATTCCCCTTATATACATATCCCCTCCCTCTGGTTGAAACATAACCATAAATATGCCTTGGGAATTACTAAGTTTATTTGAAACTTAGTAAGAACCCTCATTTTCCTCTTTAAACCATCTTCAAATGCGATTGGACCCCTTCCGATGCATTAAACCCCCCCGTCCGATGTATAGAAACCCTCTTTTGACCTTGTTTACCCTTCTCTGATCATAGAAACCCTTCTCCGATCAAAGAAACCCTTCTCTGATTCATAAATCCCTTCTCCGATTGCATTACCCCCCTCCGACGCGATATCGCTGTCGGAGATCGCAGCATTAGTGTTGGCCCTTTTATATTGTGCCTCGATGACACTCCGCTGATGCGATTATCGCAATCGGCAGTCACAATACATATGTGCCCCGTTTATGTCTCTACTCCCCTTCCTCCGATGCGATATCGCTATCGCAAGCATTCCTATCGCAAGGCTCCCTTTTTCCATATATCTCCGCCTTTATCGTTATTCTCCTTTTTATCGTTAATCTTAAGTTTTCCACAAAATCCCATGTTTTATCGTTAAAATCATGTTTTATCGCAAAACATTGGTTTACCGCAGATCGCCGCATTTCCATGTATCGCAAACCTTTATCGCTATATCGCAATCGATCACATATAATGGTTCATGCCCCCTTATTCCCCGCCGACGCGATATAGCGATCGTGCGTCAGTCATCCAATCGCCCCCTTCATTCGACGGCCCACATCTAATCACTCCATCGCTTATATATAAAGCCCGCACCCCATGCTCCCCGCCGATGCGATATTGCCGATCGCGCGACAACTGTCCGATCTGCCCCCAGATCCAACGGTCCACATTATGTCGCAAGCCCCCATTCCGCTATCGCATATATATAAGTCCCGACCTCTCGCCCTCCGTCGACGCGATATGCCGATTGCCCCCGCCCATCCGACGGTCCATATTATATCGCATCGCTCATCACTCATCACTGTTGTATAAAGGCCATCGCCCATTCCTCCCCCGATATGCGATCGCCGATGCGATATCGGCGATCGCTATATCGCAAGTCTTATATACATATAAAGCCTTCGCCCCCGGGTCCCCGCTGATAGCAATATTGCGATTCAATCGCAACTGTTGGATCTGCCCACGCTAGATCCAACGGCCTTAATTTATTCTCCGCTACAGTGTTGCTCCCGCTTATTTTTTCATTGAAATTCCTTTGTAAAGTGGTTTTTTACTTTATAAAGGAAAAAAGGCTATTTCTTCATATTATTCATGTCTGCGCCCGCGCGCGCTCCAGTTCAACGAAGCATAGCATTCTTCAACCATTTTTGATCGCTCCAAGCCCAAATTTGCTCCGGACAATGAGCACGGCCCCAGCACCAGTTATCAGTATGCAAATCCTCCTCTATTATGCAGTATTTCTCCTGTTTTGATAGTATTTTGATCGGCCAAGCGCCGAAACAGTTCTAAAGGCCACGGAAAGCGCAGCAGCAGTGAAATCTCACCATAAAGTCGCAGGCAAGGGCGATTTTGCAGTTAAAGTGTATCAGAGTAGCGGCAAAGACTATCAAATTAAAGAATATCAGTGGAAAACTTTAATATCGAAGCAGATGAGCAATAAAGAGCCCCAGCAAAGTCAAAGAGTATCAGTGATGGAGTTTTAAGCCATTAAGGCTCACCAGATCAGAGTTAATGCGCATCAAAGCCACCTGAGAGCAGTGGCTCAAAGCCCAAAGCATAGTTATTGTAAAATGAACAGCACAGAGCTCAAAGGACACCATATTTACTCATTTTTGATGCAGCTGCCTCCAGCGCAGCTCAAAGTAGATATTTGTTACATTTATTTCAGCAGAAGTTAGGTTAATCACAGTTATTTCCCTAGATCTTCCCTCAAATCGGTTTTGTAGATATTTTTCCTATATAAACCACCTTGAGCAATGTATTAAGGGTTGGTTGGTTGGTTGTTGTTGAAAACTCATTCTAGACTTGCGCTGTATATTTTGAGAACTTTTATGAACAAAGATAGCTGGAATGCTTTGCTTTTGAACTGTCTGGTGTGGATTTGATGGCTGAAGAGCTGATTACAGAATTCTAGTGCTACTTCATGGAACAATAAGTCTTTCTTACCTGTTTTCAGTTTCTATGTTTGTAATATCATCTATATGTCATGATCTAAGTTGCAGGAAGGAAGAATAGTTCAGAGGTTACTTAGTTGTACTCTGTTCTCAATTTCTGTTATTTATCTATGTTTTCCTCTGAATTAGTCCTGAATATGAATACTTCTCTGCTCATATTTGCACTAGTTCCTTCGTATATGAATGTTGTTTAGGAATCCTTGATTGCTCCTATATAATGTTCACTCACCTTCCCTTTGTTAGCATAATGAGAGCTACTTAGTTGCCTTTCATTCCCTGACCACCATTTCACCCTTATTCCAGCTTGAAATTGTTCCTTGTTTAGCTATCTTGCTCTGTAACTCCTCTTTGTCAAAGAAGACACACCCAGCAGCCCATAATCCTTGACTCCATGCCCAATGGTCTGAACTTCTCACTTTTCATGCCAACTCTGCTTGAAGACATCATCCATCCCACCAAATATCAAAACAAAACCCTTGTACACCATAACTAGCCTAAAATCATATCAAAACAAAGCTAAATTACAAAGGGAGAGCCCTCTCTGATTGTAGGTAGGCTAGAACCTGCAATCCAAAGATTGGTTTGTGGTTACCTCGGTCGTATCCCTTAAGGAGCCAAGGGACAACCTGAGTGATAACAGTATCCAGAGACACAGAAGCCGCTAAGCATGCCTTTAGTTGGTGGTTGTCCTTAAACCACCACAGGTTGATACCTCCCTTTTCAGGTTGAGGTTCTCCCTTTTCTCCGTAGGGTGAAGACCTCCCTTTTCCAGGTTAATGATCTCCCACTTCAAAGAATTAAGGAGCACTTACTCTAGCATAATACTTTAGCTTCTTGCTAGATTTGGAAGCATTCCAGGTATTGCACTAACCATTCGAGGTTGACACTGAAAGGTCTCCCATTTCACAAAATATGGGAGCACTTCCTCTAGCAGAAGACTTCAACTTCTAGCTAGATTTAGAAGAGTTCCAGGAATTACGTTAAGAATTCCAATGTTGGTAGTCATCCTTAAACCATTACTGGTTGATACCTTGAGTTCTCCCACCTTATACCATCATCTCGAAGAGCATATTAAACCTATTTTTGCCATTCATATTTTAACATTTTGGATTACATCTCTCTTCTTGGACTTGTATATACCCTTTCGGATTAAGGTGGGTAATATCATACACATAATACACTAAGGGTTTATGTGGAATGTGAACAATCACCGGAGTCCAAGGGACCACTCCGTATACGAAGACCAAGGGTCACAAAGAAATGTATAAATATGTAATTTTTGTTCATAGAATGCAATTCACATTTATCCCATTTGGTTTTCCACATTCCATGTGTGTTTAACATGTGTCAATATGTAGATAATTCAAAAAAATGAAATCTTTCACATATGAATTGAATTAATGTTTATGCTATAGTGATTTCTAAGTGTATGTGTTCATTTCGGTTATTTTCTTATTAATTTGATTCATAAGCAAGTAATCTCAAGAATACGCATTTTATGAAATTGTTATAAGGATCCTTTATTTCTTAGGCAAGTAATATAAAGTAGGCGGCATTAGTTAGATTCATTTTCATTGATTCTTGAGGTTAATCCTGAGAACATATATAGTTTGATCTGCATTCATTCAAAAGATAAGAGAATTGCACTTTAGTAGTTGTTTGTCTTTTCTTTCGTATTAAGGATTACTCTTTTCTTTTTCTTTTCTTTTTTAATTTTAATTTATAATTTCATATATAAATTAAAATTAGGGAGTACATTTCTTATTGTTTTTGTAGATAATTATATTCCATTTCTTTCAGGCCAGTTACAATTTCTTCTGGTGTTGATTCTTGTATCATATTCTTGTATATTTTGTATTATAATAATTTTCTTTAGTTTATGTTACATTATTCCATAACATATATTTCTATAATAGATTGTTGTATAGTAATATTGAATCTAACTTTATAAATAGTAGACATAAATCAGAATTAGATAGTGAAAGGAAATATACAGTCTTCTTCTTTCAACTGTTATGATTTGTCTGGACTGTTTTATTTCATTTGTATTATTAATTTAATCTTTGATGTATTATATTTAATTGATTATTAATTTAAAATCTTAGTTATGTTAATAATAGGTAGTTACATTAGACTTAGATTAGTTTTAGATTAACCTTAGTTTGTTAGGATTATTTTTTTCCCTGGATTCTTCTTCACAAGAGGAGGAATCCAAATGCTAATGGAGCCTTAAAACCCATCGAGGAAAACCACACCAAACATCTAGGGCTATTTAAATAGCTCCAATCTGGGTCGTTTCTTACTTGTTGACAACGGTGCACAAAATCCACGTCAAAAAATGGTGCTAGAAGGAGGACCCATTCGACTATAAATGGAAAAAGGAAGTAATAACAACAAATTGTTAGGTCACCTACTATCACCAAAAGTCATACAAACCCTCCCCCTCCTAATACATCTGCTAGTTGTTAGCCACAACCCTAATATACCAATAACGAGCCTACCACTCTAACTCAATGACATATCTAAGCTGAAATTTACTAAGTTCTTCAAATATCTCATGAACTTCTCTCTCAAACTCAAGAAATATTTGAACACAGTTCTTTTATTCAAAGAAAATTATCTCAATACTTAGTCATTCCTCTTGACCTATAGTCACAAGAACTCATAATACTGGATCCACATGAAGACATCCCTCAAACTACCACTACTTTCAACAATAGGCTGCATGACAATCTAACTGGTAGAATCATTGACCTTAAACTATCTACATCTAAGATACCTACTGGTGATTCCAACCAATTGACCTTTCTTGCAGGTTTATATTTTTCTCCTTCCCTCCCTAGATCACCGTCTTCCTCAATAGACTCCTCTAGTGAAGAAGGCTCTTCTAAGTCATCGAAACATAAAGGATCCCCAACGATGGTGATTAATAAAAGAAACGCACAAAATAATCTTGCAACTGCTTCACTATATCAGGACATTATTATTGTACCTCGCGTAAAGAATCGCCTACTAAGAAACCCTCAAACATTTCTCCCATAATCTGATCCCAACTCCAAGCACCTAATTGAGGATCACATCAAGGAATTTATGTTAGCCAATCGACATGAAGACGTAGTATGCATATTGTTCATTACGCATTTGAGGGGAAGGCCACTGCGTGGTATTTCTCTCAGCCTCTCCAAAGTATCGTTTCTTGGGTAGAATTTTATGTTATGTTTTTGGAGAAATTTTTGCATGATAAAATACCCAAGGTCCTAGTCATAGAATTGTCAAATATGAAAATGCAGAATAAAGATAAGGTAAAATATTTCACTGTTAGATTTTGTTCATTAAAAAATTAAATTCTTGTTGAATCTATGCCTTCTCAAAATATGATTGTTTCCTAGTATTTAAATGCTTTACCTCATGATATAGCCATGTGGGTGAAGAGAGCCCAGAAAGATACAATATAGGTGACCTTTGAGGAAGCCATATTCATGGAAAAAGATATCCTTAGCCTTAAACCCAATTCTTATCAACAATATAACATGGTCTTTTCTTCCTATAAGAAGTATGAAACATAAAAACAATCCTCCAGAAAGAAAGAACCTTCCCATTTTGATTTTGAAAGCCTCCAAAAGGCTCTCAATAAATTGTCAAATCTAGAAAATAATTCAGCAGAAAGTTCTTCAAACAAATCGAATTTTAGAAATCCTTATATGAATCCTTTCCAAAATAAGTCTTTACCTCCAAATGAGGGACTTACTACTAAAGGATTGCTTGATACTATACAAGAAATAATGGTTGAAATTACCTCTAATTAAAATCATGTAGAGGACGCTGAAATTAAAACTAAAGAAGAAAATGACTTGCCACAACCTGCTATAGGTCACTTATCAAATATACTTTTTGAGGAAGGCCCTTATCCAATCATTGCCAATCAGTACCAGTACAATACACGTAGCAAAAATGCAATTTAAAACAAGAATCATTTGTTGCTGATAAAGCCAAGAGCATCAAAAAACAACCAATAAATATGCAAAAAACTATTGTTATAAACTTATAATACAACTCAATTAAAGACCTGAAGAAATAGAAGGTTAACATTTCATTGTTTGAACTATTGAAAAATTCTTTCTTTCAACAAAAATTTAAACAACACTTTATTGAACATTCGACTGAGAATAAAGTTGTTTCACACAAAGGTAGATATTTTTGAGAGAACTCCATTTGACCATGTGCATATTTTTAAACGTCTGTCAAATAATATTCCTACACAATAAAGAAATCCCCCCCCAATATTTCTTATTTATGAGATATTTAACTACAATGCACATATTTGTATGATTGATTCGGGGGCTTCCTTAAATGTTATTCCAGTTTGCAAGAAATTAAATGCTCAAATTCAGCCTTCCAAAGCTAAAATTTATCAACTCGATAAGACAAACATGAAGGTGGTATGAGATCTTACTGATGTACTCATTAGATTGTCATCTGATCATATGGTTCACCATACCATGACATAGTTATTTCTGACATTCTTGAAGCATACCATTTATTTTTAAGTTGGAATTGGATACAAAATTTAAAAGATTACATGTCTATAGATTAACACATTTATGGTTACCTTGGAAAGGACAACCCAACAATATTAGAGTCAACAGATAGAAATATATGTGTCACGTTGTAACTAACATTGATGGCCCTAATGAACCTAGAATGTTCATTGATTCTTTATGTATCAATTCATTATTTGTTAATTATGTTTCTAATATTTCTCCTTTTACAAATAATGAACAAGAATCTGATTTTTTTGACTATCAATAAGTTAGTAACAAAAAAATAAAAAATCGAATGAAGTTAATTCTAATCATAAATGTGAATTACGGTATTTGTATTTTGATGGTTCAAAATCTAAATAAGGTGCATGTGCCAAGGTGTTTACTCTTGGATCCTAGATGATATAAAATATTTGTTGCTTGTAGGTTAGAGTTTGTTGCTTTGTATCAGAAATATCCCCATTGTTATGTGGCATGTAATATTTGATTTTTTTAAAAAGCGCTCGTTATTAGTGAGTGAGAAGCTCGAGTCAATACATTTGTAAATTTTATCATCCATGAAAATAAAAATAAAATAAAATAACATTTTGAAAAACATTGACCAAAATAGAGTTTGGCCAATTTTAACTGGCTTATGAGCCCAAAGAGTAGTCAACTCTACAAAATCATTGACCAAAACTATGTTTGACTAAGCTTAGCCAAGGGTAGAGATTTGACACTATCCAACAAGCTCAGAAAGTAGAGTGACTCAGTAATCATTGCATAGTTATGACGACTCATGTCTTCATGGACTCTATAATATCTCTATGAATTAAAATCAAGGAAGAATTAAGCATATTTTTTATACGCACTTACATTTCAAACCCTAGAAAAACCAGTTAAATCACATTCTGTGATAATTACAAATTAAAAATAAAGTTATGAAGGAAGGTTGAAGAATCACAAGGACTACTTGGCTTCCATCGATTCAGTTTAAATTTCATTTTAAATTCAGTCTTAGAAGAGGAAAACAGAACCTGAACCTAAGGATGAATATGATGGTTCCATGAAAAACAAATCAAAGCAAAAAGTAATTAAAAAGGTAAAAATTGAGAAACATGCGTACATAATCTTTATAGACAACAGCAATCTCCATGCTTTTAGTGACATATTCTTTGAGTTCCATCGATAATTTATCTAATTTATCCTTCCCTTCACCTTGGCCCCCTACACTGCCAATGTTTAACCTGATTATTATCAAACACATAATATAGTTAAGCTAATTTGTAAAAAGCTTCAGGAAAAACAAGAATATAAATTTATAAGCTGGCATTTTTTATAGGCACAGAAGCAAATTTCAAAAAGAGGCCCAACTTGCAACTAGTCGTGGTTGGGGTCCCATGTCCTCACACAAACAAAAATCCTTGAGCACGACTAGTCCTACAGGCCAGTGTTTGTTCCGAAGATCTGACTCAAGACTTACACATTTCACTTTCAAAATGGTGTGCATCTTAAATCGATAGGGACCAATGAAAGTTTCCTTTTGCTCGGAGAATCCTTCATGGAAAGAAGAAAAATGGTTGGCTTCACTATTTTCAACCATGAAGGCAACAAAAATATTTTCTTCAACATTTAGAATGCACAAAAAATATGAGGTTTTACAAAAATGTATGTAGCAAAAAGTCTCAGTGCCAACTACAACTATTCTTAATCAGGAAACTATATTTCGCTAGTAAATCTCTGTGAAAATTACAGACCCATATATAAACCTAAGACCTTTCTATTTCTTTCTTCCTTCTGAGAAAATTACCTGAATAACAGTGACACACTTTTCAAATTCTAATAGCCTATATATCACAGTGCTTCCACAACAAAACAAAGCTACTAAAATCCTCGAAGTTCATGCGAATAGAAAGCATCAGTACACAACGAGATAAATTTCACGTCCTGATGAAAATGGACATGAATTAAATTTCAGCCGAGGGAAAAGTAATGAATGAAAAAATAGGAAGGAAATTGATGGAATGACATGTATGAAACAAAATTATTTATTTTGTTGAACAAAATTAACAATTTTTATGACTAAATTTACTAGAATTTTAATGAAGTTGCAAAAAATGGCGCAGTGGTTTCCCCTTTGTCAATTAGAAGATAGATATCATGTTATCATGCACTTCATCATCTTAGAAATCAATTGATTAGAATTCTGGTCAACATAGTCGGTTCGCACGTATTAGGAGTATGTGAAGTGGAAGGCACAAGAGAGTAAGTCCGATCTTTGACTTCATAGTCAAAGCCAAACTCCGATTTGTTTCTAGGTGAGTTCGAGAATAATGAATCCAAGGAAAATATTTGCAAGTAAATAATGCTGCAATGTTCAAGTAGTACTATAAAGCATTGGAATGTACAACACGGTCTATAGTATTTAATGGTGATGACGTTCATCCTCGAAATTAGTAGATGGGAATGTAACAACGCGATGATTTCATCACTTATAAAAATATCAAAACCAATAGTTAACTAAGGAAATTTGAAAAAAATTCCCAATACAGACTAAAAATTCCACGATACATACTAGATTAATATGTTGGAGACGATCATAAATGTCACTATGCAAGAAGTAACATAATAAAAATTTAAATTTCAAATTGATATTAAAAAAAAATTAGGAAACCTTCTCACATAAATAAATTTTTAGATTTTAGAATAAAACTTAAAACTAAATTTAAAACTAATTTTAATTAATTAAGTATTTTTTTAAGGAAATATATTAATAGCCCAAAATTCCAAAGCATTTAATAAAAAATATATATATCGCTTTACATCATTTTATTTGAATTATAACAATGATAAATTAGTTTACATTTATTCATAATAGAAAATAATATATATTCAAAATTTACGACTTTAAAATATGAATAAAAACTCAAAACAAAAATAATAAATTTCATACTCTTTATAGTCAATGGTATATATTTTCTCAATAATTTCTTTCAATTCTTTTATATTGGGATGGAATTACGCATATGCTTTGTCCATTTATTTGCCTCAACTTTATGTGTTTTTCTATGTTCTTGTTTAATCTCTTTGCTTTCATTAAATAGTGTGTTTTTTCTCTCATATTATTGGTCAAAAGTCGAAGCCTACAATAAAACAAAGAATGGTAAGAAAATGACACAAGAAAAATGTAGGAGTAAACATGGTGCACAAATTGCTCACAAATCAATTCGTATTCTACAAAGCAAAGCCAAATTACAAGCCACATAAATAGTGGTCATGAGATCCAACAGTTTCTAACACAAGAGAATATTGTTGACAAAATCTCTCAATAGACTCTAACCACTAACAAACAAAATATGCCTACATTGTAATGTAAGAATTATTCAAAGTGCCCCTTTAATGCTTACATTTACATCATTACAAAGATTAAGACAAAAATGACAAATTAAAATTCACATGTCACCTCTGTCTTATTGGTCTTCCTCGACACTTATCCACACTCTGAAGTCTCTCGAACAACGCTCTTTTAACCAACACAATTTTTGAGCTTCCCATTCAACTCATTTAAGACATAACCATCTCTAACCATCCTTTTCAAACTTTGTATAATCGAAGCTTCTCAATTTCCCGAAGGACAATATTGATATTGGATTGTATCCAGTAGTCAATTATGCAACTGACATTTCGACACACATGGATCTCATAACATAACTTGTAGTTGATGCTCTTCAAGCCCAAAGCACAACAAGATTCATCAGTATATAACAAATTCACACAATTAACTTAGTAATGCATTCTCTCGGCACCGAAAGACGTCGAGAACCACTAATATAATTATATTTCACTATTCAATAATTGGTTCTGCAAGTTCGACTTATAAACCAAAAATAAATATAATTTTAATAAATAATCACTTAAACCAACCCAACAATTTTTATTTAACTGCACCTCTATCATCTTTTCCATATGATTAATATTATATTTTAGTCTCAAAAAGGTCAAAGCACACATATAATGTGAACACCTACAGCATAACTAAAAACCCCACCGTTGAAGTAATCAAAATAATTTTATTTGTAGCTACCCAAAATTTTCTCCATATGCGCCCACCGTGTTTGTCCTCAATTTCATATTATGCGATATGACACTGAAGAAGAAATAATTGTAAATCAGCTTGCTGGCATGCACCTTGATCTGTTCATTTCTATCCCTATCTGATCGTATTCTGCCAATGGCATTGTAGGCATCCCCATCCTTCATTTCATATAAATAAATTTCCTCCTATGCTCATTTGAAGAGAGAGAGATTGAACGGGAGATATGTATAGCATTGGAAAGGATGGAATTTGGAACAAAAGAAAATGTCAAACAGCCCATAATGTTTCAACGTATCATTTCAGAACGATTCAAAACTCACAAAAAATTGAAATGCGATCTGTAAATTTTAATCCGACAATATTGAAATGATGATGTGCGAGATACTAATTGTTGGAGGTACCACATTATTTCGAGTAATCCCCAACAATGAGAGGGTGTTTCCCTTATATCGACATCGCCATCAACATATGAGCTTCAATAGGTGTATGAGATGAAAGCACAATCGATGGAGCTGAATAAGCTTCTGCTGCAGCCAAGCCAAACACAATATATCCAATAAAAGCTTTCCAATACAGGTGCCACAGGTGTTTCATGATCTGAACCCGAAAATACATTATTCAAAAGCCTAAGGCTTAGGGTTAGGCGTGTTCAATACGTAGTTTACAGCAGCGGGAAATAGTTCCATCAAGTTCGCGCTCGTTGTTTCCTGTCCTCCTGGGCCTTCCTTGAAGGGTGTCAAGCCCATAGAGTTTTTTTTTTTTTGTTTGAAGGGAGTCAAGGCCATAGAGGCTCTGATACTAACATGAAAAATAGAGTAAATATGGTGCACAAATTACTCATAAATCAATTCATATTCTACACAATAAAGTCAAATTACAAGCCACATAAATAGTGATCATGAGATCCAACAGTTTCTAAAACAAGAAAATATTGTTGAGAAAATCTCTCAATAGATTCTAACCACTAACAAACAAAATCTAGTTACATTTTAATGTAAACATTATTACAAGTGTGACCACATGGAAAAAAGAATCAACTATATGGTAAATAATTAGATATATATATATATATATATAGATATATATATATATATATGGGTAGAAATAGTGTTTGTTTTAAGGAGGAAAAAAAGTCCATATTATTGGGAAATAAATAGAGACATCTATGGTGGGTTTTTTGCAAAGTAAGCTCATGATAAATACAATATGGACCTTCGGCATTACGCTATACGGCGTTCCGTATGAAATGAATTTTCCTCTAGCCCACTTGTCATTCTTCTGCAGCCTTACATTATATGTTAAACGATTAAAATAGGTTTAGTCGTTTGATTAGAAGAAATAATTAGTTATAAAAAGGAGTTATTATCCCCTAGCCGCCTTAACCGCCTTACACACAAATTCTATCCCTCCATAATGGTTTCCGCTTAGAGCAATGGATTGCAGGCTGTGGGGCTCACCCACTGCCTATGGGAACCCCTATGGAGCTCTCTATCATAGAATTTGGACTGTGATTCAGCTTGGTTCTTGGTGCAGAATAGTTCCTGTCTGCATACAAACTCCCTCAATACAATACAGTCTACCACAACTAATGGAATTTCTTGTGAGACAGGCGAAGAGGTTTCTTGTCATGGTTCCCATCCATAAATTTATGGTGTGATTAAGGCTCTATCTTACTCCTGTTCTTGAGGGGAACTGCACAAGTATATTTTGTCAAGGTATTGTTGAATTATGCTCTTGGCTTTATGGAGGCGATATGCCCAAGTTCGTCCCTGGATAAGTGCTTTCTATGGATTTTGATGGCTGCGCATACAACATTGTACAGTACCATGGCTGTCAGCTACAAGATCGGGGGAGAAAAGTTGGATTGCGTGGCCTTTTTACTGTGCCATTGCTTTCCAGAGTTCACAGTACCAATAGAGGGAAATGCCAGTGAATTATTTCTCTACGCAACAAGTTTTAGTCTATGTCGTTAGGCTTTCTTAATTTACAAACATAAAATATAGCACAATGTATACCTTTTTCGTTTTTATTTCAATCTGTTTCACTTTGTTCTCTGAAACCCAACACTTGTATCTGATAATGAATACCATCTCTTTCTCGAACCAAAAATTTCAAGAGAATCCATTTAGTCAAATATTTAAATAAATTTATTTATTATAATGATTAAATAATAAAAAAATTCAGCGATTAACGAAATCCTTATTAAAATTTGAGAGTTCACGATGCAATATGAGGACACGTACTCAATTTGACAATTTTCGTGTCCATGTTTATAATTGAATGGAGAATGGAAACGCTCGTGATCGTGCCAATCATGAAGATATATATAATTAATAATTAGTGTAGTTGGTATTAATTGAATGTAGTTAATTAAAATTAAGTACATTAATTATTTTTTTTTTTCAGAAAGAAAATCAGAATAGTATTATATTAAGAAAATATAATGAGCATTGGACATTACATGTCAGCATTCAGAACTGAAAATGCAGGAAAGGAATAGCTGGAGCCTGGGTCATGCTGAAATCTGGGACATTGTCGAAGATGATCAGAACAATATCTTATGCGTAGACCCCATAAATAAAAAACAAGACAGGTTGTCATCCAAAAACGAAAAGGATCAGCATAGTTCAGAGAAAGAGGCTGAGTGGGGGAAGAAACAAAACGATAGAAGGAGAGCCATCATTGACAAGCAGGCTCGAGAATAGCTGTAATGTGCACCAACGTGGAGGAGATAGGAGTCATGGAGTCCTGAAAAATACAGGCATTCCTCCACTTCCAAAGGCACCAACATGTGGCGATAAATAAGGAACGCCATTCAGGGCGTTGGGCGCTCCACCACTTAAAAGCCTCATGAACTGTAGAGAATACCTGTAGAGAAAAACCATGAGATGAAGAGAGCTCATGCCAGATAAGAGCTGATGCAGGGCACTGAAAAAACATGTGGATATTGGATTCAGACGCTTGTCCACACATTACACATCTGCTAGGTCCAGACCATCCCTTTCTTCGGAGGACCTCCCATGTGAGGTTCCGGTTGAAAAAAACCAGCCAGGAGAATAAAATTGCCTTGAGCGGGCAAGATGCTTTCCAGAAATTAAAAGGGAAGATTGGAGAGGGCTGTGCCTGAAGATTTGATGAGGCGGCTTCATATAAGTCCTTGACACTTACTGGAAGAGATGAATTCTGTTTAGACCATGACAATTCATCAGAGGAGCCTGTCTGCTTGATTCCGATGTCAATGAAATACTTAGTTGCCAGCTCCCAAGACTGTCGCAGCGGATGAGGCAGACCAAGTGCATCGGCGTCCTTCCAGATTGGCAAGGAGGAAGACCACGACGATATCAGTTTATCCCATGTGAACAGACCCCGGGAGTGAAAAACAGCAAGCAAATCTGGGGAGAGCTTTTCTTCCAGGCCGAATACAGTAGGATCAATACCGATGAGGATGTTGGAGCCAGAAGAGAAGCGCCATCTGAGAAAGGCAAAAAAGAGGTCCTTTATCTTTCTGAATCCAAGCCAAACAGCGGAGCCCCTTTTTGTGCCAAGGGACTTTTCCCTGAACCAGTAAACAATGGATCGGCCCTTTAAATATTTCTGATTAATAATATCACTCCATATACTGTTATCGAAGACCCCTCTGTGGAGAGAGTTGCAGAGAAGGGCCTTGCCGAAAGACCACTGATGCAAGAGACCCCATCCGCCCGCCCTTTTCGGCCTGGAAATTAAATCCATGTTTGCCAGGTGAATTTTTGAAAAATGAGAACGCCCACCCCATAAAAAATTTGCTGATAAAGAGACCATTTTCCGAACTATAGCAGTGGGCAAGAAGAAGAGCTGCGCCCAGTAGATCGCAAGCTAGGAGAGAACGGATTGGACCAGGATGAATCTGCCTCCGAGGGATAAAAAGCGTAGTTCCCATCTTGAGATTTTCTTGTAAAACCTGTCGATCAGCCAGGCCCAATCCTGGATACTGTACGCTTTAGGCTTAAGAAAGAAGCCCAGGTATTTGAAGCCGCCTTTAATTGTTGCCAATTGGACACCAAAAAGATCAGCGATCCATTGCGCCATCATCACATTTGAGTCGTTATGATATAGTGTGGATTTGGCTCTATTAATGATCAATCCCACAGCAGATTGAAATTTCTGGAAGATACCTGAAATACATAACCAACTAGATTTACAAAGCATAACAAATATTAGAATGTCATCGACAAACAGATTATGGGAAAGAAAGATATTCTTGCAGATCTTAATCGGGGCACATCGATGCTCGGCCACTGCATGGTTGATCTGCGAACTGAGGGTGTTCATGACTAGAATGAAGAGAAGAGGGGAGAGAGGACATCCTTGACGGAGTCCTCTTTCAGCTTGAAAGGGAGGTGAGGGGGATCCATTTATGATGACAGAGTATTGAACGTTCTCAACGCAGGCCATCACCCAATTGATGCCTTGAGTCCTCAGACCAATTTTTGCTAGAAGAATGCGGAGGAACCCCCAGTCCACACAGTCGAACGCCTTCTCCAGATCAACCTTGAAAACAGCTGCATCAATATTTTTTGTTAAGACAGAGAACAAGCATTCTTGGGCCGAGGCGACGACATCTAGAATATTTCTGTGTTTTAAAAACGCATATTGATCCCTGGTGATGAAAGAATTGAGGATTGGCTTCATTCTCTCGGCAATAATCTTTGAAATAACTTTGAAGAGGATATTGCACAATGCAATTGGCCTGAAGTCTGCAAAAGAATCGGACTGTTCCTTTTTAGGAATTAACGCTATAAATGTTGTTGTGAGAGCATTGTTGATGTTCCCTGACATACGGGTTGCATCTACCATCCCCAGCAGATCATCTTTGAACATGTCGTAGAAGTGTGAGAAGAATTCTATTGGCCATCCGTCTGGCCCGGGACTTTTGTCCTTTTGAAACTTATTAATGACTTCATGAATTTCCTCTTCCATGATGGCCTTGAAGAATTCTGTGTTGGCTGCTTCATCGAACATGACAGGAACCCGGTCGATCATCCAAAGAACATCATTAATCTCGTTAGGCCTTCTCCTGTATTGCTTCTGGAAGAATTTTGTAGCCTCCCTCTCAATGGCTTGCTGAGAATAAACAAAGCCTCCGGATTCGTCCTCGATCTTCCATATCGAGTTCCTGTGCCTGCGAGCATTGGCGAAATTATGGAAAAATCTAGTATTATGATCACCCTCCTTGAGCCAGAGAGCTCGGCTTTTGAGCCGCCAAGATGATTCTTCATTAAGCAGCAGAGCCTGTTTCATTTTTTCCAAGGAATTGAGATGAATTTTTTGGTCGAAGGGCATAGAGTCGAAGGAAGCCGAGCCAGATATAATCGATATCTCCGTCATTATATCTTTAAGCGCCTTTTTATCAGACCTCTTCTTTTTGATAATCCAGTCTTTTGTAGATTCTCTGAGCGAGTGCATTTTATCACGAAAGGTAGAGAAAGTTGTCCTCTCGACCTGCTTTAATTCATCCCATTTTTGTTTTATAAGGGCATTGAACGATTCGTCCTTTAGATAGGTTCTGTTAAACTTGAATGAGTAACCCAGTTTATGATCCAGGATCCTCCATTCAAGGAAGATGGGTCGATGGTCTGACGTATAGTCATTTCTAGTGCTTGCCGTCGGCATACCCCATTGATCAATTATGCTGGCATTAATGATAAACCGGTCGAGACGTTTGGCAATGAATCCCGGTCCGGACCTGCAATTATTCCACGTAGGAGCCATCCTTTTAGGAATTACATCAATCAGGTTCCTTTTGAGAAATTCCGAACGAAGTCTGTCAGCAAAGGGATCGGTCTTCCTGCAGTTGCCCCAGCGTTCGTTTGAATTCAATGCTATATTAAGATCCCCTGCAATCAAAAGAGATTCGATATTAAGGATTTCAGATGCAAACAGACACTCCCAAAAGGATGATTTTTTCCTGTAAGGCGCGTAGATGTTCAAAATATTTAAGATCTTTGGATGACCCCTGACCAGAGCAGAGATAAGGATGCCTGCACAGCATTTGTAGGCCTTAGCTTGGACTCTGGACGGATCCCACATGATAGCCAATCCTCCCGACAATCCAACAGCATCGGAAGCAACGATATACCAAGATGGAAACATCCTTCGGAAGAAAGCTATGGAAGTCTGACTAGAGTGCATGGTTTCTTGAATAAAAATGATATGAGAGTGGGCGGATAAGAAAATCTGTTTGAGTGCCAGAAATTTAGGGGCGGTGCCCAAACCCCTGATATTCAGAGAAGACAGGAAGGTCATTTGGAAGGTTGACCAGCCATACATGCTCTAAGAGGCTAAGACGAAGGAGACTCAGAGATTGGAACTTCAACGAGAGAGAGGTTGGTTACGCCGAAGTCTGAAACAGTAGTTCTACCTCTAAAATGACGGGAATCCCCTTTCTTCTTTTTTCTGACAGTGATATTCTTAGCGGAGTTAGGGCTAATGGAGGGGAAGGAGGGCTTATGTATAGTTAGAGGCTCGAGGATCGGCGGATTCCTGTGAAGGAGGAAGTCGATATCGCTGTCTGATTTGTTTATAGACGATGCATTCGGGGAGTTTACAGGCGTGGGCGAAGGCATAGGTTCCTTGCCCTTGGGTTGATGAGCGGGAGGCGTGACTGTAAGAGGGGTTGAAGAATTGAGAATAATGGGGCAAGACCCCACCATAAAGTCGCCCTTATCCATGGGGGAAGGGGAGGGTACCGGGCTGTCATCAAGAGGCTCAGGGATGGACGGACGATTCAATATCGGAGAGGGCGGATCATGGGACAAGGCCTGGGCAGAGGATTTAATCTGGGAGGGCACTTGATTGAGAAAACCTTCTGTGTCTTCCGACTGAGAATCCACAACAGTGACACTGCCCTTCCTGAGAGAAAAACGTTTAGTTTTCCTTCTATAGTGGAGCCTGCAATTATTAATAAGATGACCTGTGCGGTGACATAGAGAACACCGGAAGGGAATTCCCCAATAGTCTAATCTTTGGCAAATTGTAAAGCCTTCCCAAGTGATCTCAATTTGCTTCGGATAACCCCCTTTGTAGGGATTTTCAATCAGAACCCAAGCGATCCTCTTATCTTTCTCTCCTCTGACCCATGGATCAACATAAACAGATTTTCCGACTGAGTTACCTATCGCCATAAGAGTTTCCACAGACCATAATTCCAGCGGTAAATTGGGGAGTTTGACCCAAATCATGCAATTTGATGGTGTATTTTTGAGAGGGTCAAAGCCCATATACCATCGAGATAGAAACAAGAAGCTCCTGCCTACAACCCATGGCTTATTGAGGATCATTTCTAGATCGGATGTCTTTTGAAAGTGAAAGGAAAACCAGTCTTTCATCAGTCTAGAAATGATTGGGGTGTAACCAATCAGAGGGAGCCATTTAGAAGACAACCATGTTCTCATCTCGTCCTCAGCCATCTCTGGGAAATGCCATTTTCCAATGAGAGCGAGCTTCTGGAGGCTATCAATGCGAGCAGACAATGTTGCACTAGAGACAGAAACCGCTTTAGGGGGAGGAATAGTTTTGACCGGATTCCATGATTGCTTTGAGCGGTTCCCCTTTTCTTGTTCACTGCTGCCTGATGGGGGAATGGGGCCATTTCTGGGCTGAAGCAACATCTCATCCACCGTGGCATGCCTGCTCGGATTAATGACAGCCGATTCACGTGCCATCTCCGCCTCAATGGCAGCCGAGAAAAGAGCCCTTGTGGTCGGAGAGTCACCATCAACCGACATAAATGAGACAGATGGGATGATGGAAATGAGTCTGGCAAACGGTACTAACAGCTACAAATAAACCTGGATAGAAAGATCACTGGATGGAATAATCTATAGGAAAAAGTACCGCCCAGAGGGTTCCAATAGATTTAGTTAGGGCAGCAAGATTTAGAATTAATGATATTCTGGATGAGAGTACCCCGAGCCCCAAGAAGGAAGCTATAAGGACACGATTCTAGGATCAGCTTGAAATAAATGGATGACAGGGGAGAGGCAATATAACCGTCAATATGTCATTTTGCCTAGAGACGAGAACCTTCAATGCAGAGAAGGACGGCTGAATTACACTCCTTGAAGTTAATGCAACTTTAAGTGGACTGATATCCAATTTGAAAAGAAAACCGGCAACTATCCGGCAGTGAATTCCGGTAGGAAGGCCAACCGCCAAACTCTGTGAGCCAAAGGGGTTCGAACAGGGGATGGATGGCAGCGGACAGAGCTTCATCTAGACCTGAGACTATGAAGGCCTAAACAGTAAGCCTAAAAGCTTATGCTTCCGTCTGACTGTTGCAATCAAAACAGCAACAATAGACATGGATGACACACCACCATCTGCCAATGCGGAAGCGGATATCTGAGCAAGGACTGTAGACGTAGAAAGATGCTCGAATTCTATTGAGAAAAGACTTCAGCATGTTTGAGCATTAGTCGTTTCTACCTGTGGGGAATCAGACTTTTCCGGGAAAGTTCGTAAAAAACAGACAAGAACATACCAAGCATCTATTCGCATTACTATTTTAATGAAAAAAATAGAGAAGAGAAGCGATACCTGACCGGAGGAGCCGCGAGCGCGAGCGAACGAAGAGCCGGGAGAGAAACAAGACGATAAGCAAGGCTTGCCTCAGTTGACCCGAAAGGATCATGGAAGAAGAAGTGAGGAAAACGCAGACCCCCAGCCTAGGAGGCCAGGGGAGGAAAAAAAGGCAGTATGTCGCAAGAGAGAGGATTTAACGATGATGTCCAGAGAAAAGCTTGAATGGTTAAATGGAGAAACTAAAGACACGTACCCTTGTCTTCATGCATGGAGCAGCAATCGACGAGGCGTTAGAAAACTGGATAATGCAGTGATTGGAGGAGAGTGATAGCTTCAGACACCTGTTCAAACGAGAAACGGCTCCCCGTCTACCGCGCTCCGCTCATATATCTACGTGATGGCTAGTGATATGTGTCAAAATTAAAATTAAAATTATACGGCTTTGTAGCAAGGTTATGTTAATTTAAGGTTTTAATGTTGTGTTCAACAAAACATCCGTAAATCACTTTGAATTATGTTTTCTTTCGGTTAATTCTTAACCTGTTTCATACGAAAATGATATTTATACTATGCTAGGATCTTTTGTTTACAATTTTTATTGTGATACTTGGCCCTTAAATTTTACAGAACATGGGATGGTGTCAAAGGCGTCCTTAAAATTATAAGTTGGCTCTCTTATGCTCTTCATGTGAAAATCAACTGCCTGTATTATTACCTTTATCTGAAAAACCAAGTGGTCGGAGAATGCGCGTTTCTTTTCTTTAATTTTTATGTACATACTATGTTTTAAGATTTCCCTTTAAATGAATTTTAGTCAAAATTAAGTTATCTTTCGTTTCCATTTGATAGCAAATTTGACCCAATATATTCCCAAAAACATATAAATAAAAATAAATTAGTCACTAAATAGAAAATAAAAATATAAAATATTTAGATTTTATTCCTTACTTTAGTTTTCTTTAAGAAATTTTTCAGACAACATCATTTTTTCATCAATCCACAAACTAGAGTAGCTATTATATGGAATCAATTATAATAAGCATCGAAATATAATTAGGGAAGCCATATAAATTAAACTTTTCAAGTTGCTAAAATTAAAGAAAATTGTTATAACTTATTTAAAATAACCATCGATATTAAATCTTGGTTTATTATGCAAATTATTAATCTAGATTTGTGAATTATTAATAGTATCCAGGAAAAAAACAATAACACTAAAAATAAAAATATTTATAATTACGATAATTAAGTAATTATATATATATATATATATATATATATATATATATGAAAAAAAAAAAAATTTGAAACCAATAATACAATAACTTAACACAAGCACATTAATAAATGTGGTTAATCTACTAATAAATTTATATCATTGTTATTGTTAATTATAATTTTTATTATAATAAAAATATTAAATTAAATTAGTAATAAAATATTTAAAATTAATATATATTAAAGTTCTTTCTAAGTGGCCCAAAAAGATACTTTCAATAGAAGCACTTTTCAATCAACATAATATTTAGGAAAGCACAATATTTAATATATTAAATATAATTTATTTATTTTTAGAATAATTTATATGATTATTTTAATAATAAATATTACTCTATTATATTATTTTTGATAATCACATTATTACTCTAGTTTATTACATTAAACTAATAATAAATTAAAAATTATTATAAAATTATATTAATTAAACCAAAAATATTTGAAATTAAAGGTTATTTGTAAAAAGACATCCTAATCATAATCATAGACTTATTTTCCAATATGAATAGGTAATCAATTTATATAATAATTACACTGTAATGCGTTCTCCTCTTAAATAAATTTACCAAATTGCCATCGTGTCCCAGTCTAATGCATACAATCAGATGTTAAGATGTTAAACGATTAAAATTGTTTGGGCACTTGGATTAATAGTTAGGAAAGGAAAACAATTGCTCGACATAGTTAGGGAAAAACTGCATACAACCTCCCAAACTGTAGTCTTTATTGCGCGACAGGGGCAAGATGGATTCCCTTCTGCCAAATGCAAAGAACTTTCAGATGAGCGCTACCAAATGCAAGGAAATTACATATATGCGAGCTTCGTTGTGTGGTTGATTGTATGGAGATGACAGAAGCTCAAGGAAGAATTTCCATGGAGACCTGGGTATTTAAATGTGAAGGCATCCTTCGAAGCAAGATTGTTCTACACATTTTATGAGGCAATCAAGCCAAATATGCCCATCGCAGAGACACCCATAATTTTATGGATGCGAGGGGGCCCAAGCTGCTCAAGCATGAATGGTAATTTCTACGAATTGGGGCCCTCGAGAATCTTGTTAGACCTCAAACTATGTCAAAATGACTCACCATGGAACCGTAAATTCAGTGTTTTACTCATTGATAGTCCAGTGGGTTAAGGCTACATCATAACAGAGAATTGGATGAGGACATCCCTACTGACCATAACCAAGTTGTAGAGCATCTCTATACAACTTTGGAGGATTTTTACAACTTAGTTCTAGAACTCAGTAACCGTCTTTTGTTTGTGGCAGGTGAGAGATATTTAGGTAAGTATGTTCTTGCTTTTTGTCATTGTATTTTAATGAAATCTAAAAATAAATCAATGGAGAATACATAATCGAGTTCACTCGATTATGGTGGCTCAAAACTTCCATTCCATCTTTATGGGCTTCTGATTGGAAATGGGCTGACAGACTGAGAAATTAAAGTGCAAACATATGCCAGTGTTGCATACCATTTTGGGATGATTGACAGAAACCAAAAAAACCATGCGGAGGAAATGGCAGAACGGGTTTTGGAATTCATGCATAAACAAGAGTGGTTTGAGGCATACAAGGCTAGGAAATATTTGTTGGACTGGATTCAGAATGTGACTGGTATTGCAACTCATTTGGATGTGAGGAATGTTCCTTACCACTGCTCCCCTGATTACACCTTTCCTAAACTAGATATCAATGAATGGGGCACTAAATGTCCCACTCTTGCAACTGATACGTGGCATCATCACCAATTTCTTCTAAAGGTACTCTTTTTAGAGGTTGTATGTTTGTAGGCTCCACTGTCCACATACCAGTCAACATCAGACATGATGTCAGATGACAGGCATGAGACCATTGATAAGTGTATCTCAGGATTGGATGAAAGCTCGTCCACTTGAGCTTATGCTTTTGCACTACTTGCAAGTTGCTTCTAGCATTGTTTCTTCCCCTTCCCCTTCTTTTGATGGCATTGGAAGCAAAGTGCCCAAACTTTTGACACGTGAAGCACTGGATGTGGCTCAAGTCCTTCTTTCCCTGGATACAAGAACCTGGATTCACTTTCTTACCTTTCTAACCCTTCTTAGTTCTGGTTTTCTTGTTATTTTGATAATCCATTGAATAACATACTTCCATTTGAATTTAAGACAATCCAACAATCCTCATATAGAGGGTTATATTAATTTTATATTATCATTATAGGTAAACATTAATACTCATCCTCATATACTTTAATATACGAGATTCTTTCGTCAATGTCACTCCATTGAATTCTAGACAATACCCTATTACATATCCATACTCTCACTCTCTTTTATAAGTGAAACCTAGGGTTCATAAAAATATATATATTTCTTAAATATTTGGATCCGCACTCTATCTAACTGATAAAAAATGAATTCAGAAAGACTACGAAAAATAAAACAGAACTGCTTCGTCTAACATTAGTGCTTTATCTTTAACATGAAATCTAACGATAAAATTATCCTATTCTATTTATGGCTGGTGCATACATGAATGCATGTGTTGTTATTGCTCGAATACTAAGATTTGTGATGTGCCCTTGATCCAAGTGGATCTTCACATACAGTGGCATGGAAAATCTCAAAATTCAAAGTGGCAGAAAAGCAAGTATCCTAACATTAGATTGAAGTACTTGTCGCCTTGTTTCTAACAATGCAAATGGTACTCTAATCTGAGTCTAGATGATGAAGTTGTGGTAGAAAGAGTTTGCCTTAGTTCCTTTGAAAATGAGGCATTTTCTCTTAAAAATGGATTTAAGTCTTTATAAAGACAAATCTCAATCGAAGGGTCCAAAGGGGCAGACTTAAGGAAAGGCCTTTAGAACCCCTGATCAGTGATCTCCGATTAGTTGGAGTCAGGGGGCAAGCAATCTCTGATATCGGGACTTAAGGAAGGTGACAAGCAATCGACGATCGGCAGGACCAAGGACCAAGACCCCTGAGCCACAATGATGCGATACGCCGATCCGATCGGGCTGATGTGATACACCCATATCGGCGATTGGTGATCAGCCAGATTGACGATTGACGATTGGTGGATCCTCAGGATAAAGGGCCATTGAATGAGCGATATGTTGATTGCGATATGGGGATCGGGCCTGATGGGTCTATAAGCCCGATTTAATGGAATTTAAAGTCTGGCCTAAAGTTTTTTGGTTAGATTTTCGTATGTTGCCATGTATTATCGGTCCAAACGGAAAAAGGCCTATTATTAAGGTTTGTTACGCCCACCAACCCTTCCATCTAAACAGCCTCTATTATAAACAAAACAACTCCGATTTTTAAGTGACATTGTGCTATAAAGCCCAAGACATGCAGCAGTGTATGGGAGGAAGGATTTTTAGCACATAGTTCGAGGTAGCAGCTTGTAGGAGGGTTGATTGATCACTTTCTCCGAATTGGGCGAAGTTTATATGGGTTTTGCCCCTCTCGACGCCACGGATGCAGTGGAGCTGTCCATTTCTCCATCTGAGATCTCCATTTCATAGCCATTGTCCAGAATGGAGGTATAGCCTCTTTTTATGTAAATTGATGAATGTATTCTCTTCATGCCATTGAATATATGAAGTCCGCCCCATTGATCGAGTAGGGTGCGAGGACGTGGTCCGAGTTGGACAAACTACGTTATCAAGTCATGTTTTATTATTGTTGTGCCCTTATGAGTTCCTTCTTCTTTTCTTGTGTGCACATTAAATTTCTGAGTTAAGCTGCAATTTTCGCATGTGATTCTTTTCATACATCTATAAGTAAAAGAACCCTAAATCAAGTGGTATCAAAGCAGGTATTTTTAGATGTGAATTGCATGTTTGTATGCTAACAAGAGACAGATTCCGAAGAGGCGAAGGGGAATTAGAGCCTTTCGATCCTGAAGCAGGGCATGCACATCAAAGGAGAGGCATGGCAGAATATGATGCTCATCTTGAAGATGAGCGCAATTTCCACAAGACCTTCTATTCAATGGCAGAGAATATCAGTCAGCTAGTTTTAAGGTTGGAGAAAGCAGAGGAGAGAAACCCAAAAGAACAAGGTTCAGCACATGGGAATGGTGGAGAAGAACCCCCTCCTTCTCCTTCTGGGAGTGAAGGTTCTCCTTCCTCTCACCACCATAATTGTAGAAATTCAAAGGATGCATCTAAGAAGCCTTTCTTTAAATTAGATGTTAAATTTGATCTTCCCATGTTTAATGGTGAAAGCAATGTAGAAAAGCTTAATAATTGGATTAGGCAGATTGAGGTCTACTGCAGGATTCAGAAGATCGTGGAGGATGAGGCAAAGATTCAGCTGGCCTCTCTATGGCTTAGCAGCACTGCTCTTGTTTGGTGGGAGAGCAAATTGTAGCACAATAAGAATGTGGGTAACCTCTTTTCCTCATGGCCTGATTTTATTTCTGTGTTAAAGGAACAATTTTATCAGTTAGGATACAAGCAAAAAGATTTAATGAATTGGCAGTATTTAAGCCAAGGCAAAGGTCATGATGTTCAAAGTTTTACATAGGAGTTTAGAAAGCAAGCACTTAATCCGGGTATTGCACTTGATACACCTGAAGTTGTAACTAAGTATATTTTCTCATTGCATAGCTACATTAGGCATTCATTGTTGTTGTTTGAACCAACCACTATTGACTCAACCAGCTTAAAGGCAATCCATATTGAGAACAGGGGCAAAAATGAAAGAGATGATCAGTCCAAAAAACCACCATTCAAACCTCCCAATGGAAAATCCAAAGCGAAATGGAAAGGAAAGGAGAAGAAGATGGAAGCAGCCAAAGAAGGAGAAAAGTTGTATTGCAATCACTGCAAAAAGGAAGGCCACGATGACGATCACTGTTGGAAACAGCACCCAGAAAAGCATCCAAAGAAGTATGGAGGAAAAGGGAAGTAGAAGACAGTGGCAACTACGCAGCAAGACCTTGGATCGGATTCTAGAGATGAAGTGTTAATCACAGTCGCAGGAACAAAAGGTACTCTTACACCTCATGTTAATTCTAAATCGCATGAAGGCACTAGTTCTGTAAATGAGTCCCTTCCTAATGATCGAAAGAGAATTGAACTGTTTCATATCAGAGTTGTTGTAAATCATACTAAAGTTGAAACTCTGTTTGATACTGGATCCCAAGAAAATTTAATCGTAGAATCCCTGGTAAAGAAACTTGGCTTAGAAACAAAACCACATCTGAAACCTTACCCGCTTGGATGGATACATGATAAAGCAAAACTGAATGTAACCAAGCAGTGTAAACTCAAATTTGTGATCACTTCTAAGCTAGTGTACGAAGTAGAACTGGATGTCATCCCATTGGATATTTGTGGCATGGTGTTAGCGAGTCTGTATATATATGATATAAAGGCAGTCTTTTTCCGTCATGAAAACAGATACCATATCACAAAATATGGGGCAGAATATATATTAAGGGCTCATCAAAATAAAATCAATGCTAGCCTTGTAAGTGATGGACAAATGAAAAGGCTAGTGAATTCCAGTAAGGGTTGCACGCTTATGGTTGTAAGGGAAAAAGAGGCAGAATTAGCTGACACTTTCTAAGGTTATGATCAGGAACATAAACAGGAATTATTTGAATTAATTTCTAATTATGGTGAGCTATTTCAGGAACCGAAGGGATTACCTCCGAAGAGGGAAATCCAACACGAGATCCATTTGCAGCATGATGGTCCTTTGCCAAATATTGGCATGTACTAGATGTCGACCATTGAGATGGAGGAAATCAAGAAACAGGTGTAGGAATTACTGGACCAAGGGGTCATCAGTTCACGCACTTCTCCGTGTGGCTCATCGATTATCTTAGTCCCAAAGAAAGACGGCATGTGGAGGATGTGAATGGATTACCGCACGCTAAACAAAATTACGGTGAAAAATCGTTACCCTCTTCCACACATAGATGATTTATTAGATCAGTTAAAGAATGTTGTTTATTTCACCAAGTTGGATTTGCGCAGTGATTATCACCAGATTCGAATTGCAGAGTAGGATGTGTAGAAAACTGCCTTCAAGACCAAACAAGGGTTGTTCGAATGGATGGTGATGCCATTCGGACTTTGCAATGCTCCAACCACTTTTATGAGGGTCATGAATGATCTCTTTCGGCCTTTCATTGATGAATTTTTTCTCGTATATTTAGATGATATACTTGTCTTTAGTAAAAGTTGGGTTGAACACATGTGTCATGTAAAGAAAGTGCTTGATGTATTGAAAAAAGAAAAACTCTATGTAAAGTTGTCAAAGTGTGAGTTTGGGAAAACCTCTTTGGGTTACCTAGGTCATATTGTTCGTCATGGTCAGTTAAAGATTGATCCCTCTAAAGTTGAAGCAATTGTAAATTGGCCTAAGCCTACCAGTGTAACCGAGGTCCGTATCTTTTTAGGTGCAATGCAGTATTAGAGGAGTTTTATTGCTAATTTCTCTATTATTGCAGTGCCTTTGCACACATTGACAAGTGTGAAACAGGTCTTCCAATGGGGAGGAAGATAACATAAATCCTTTGAAATATTGAAGGAAAATATTCGCACTGCACCAGTCTTAGCCTTACCCGATCTCCAACAACCATTCGAGATCAAAACCAATGCCAGCGGTTATGCCATGGGAGCTATACTGATGCAACACAAGAAGCTGATTTGTTACCATTTTGAGAAGTTTTCTCAAGCTGTGATAAACTATCCCACTTATGACAAGGAGCTTTATGCCTTGGTGCAGAGTGTGAAAAAGTGGAAACACTATCTGATCGGCAAGGATACCATCATCCATAAGGATCATCAGCCCCTGCAGTACCTTCAATCACAAACCAAGTTGCAGAAATCTCGTCATTTTAGATGGATGGGTTTTCTTCAACAATTTCATCTGGTAATAAAGTATAAGAAGGGCACTAGTAATAAAGTGACCAATATGCTATCTCCCCCTCCTATTTCTGCTTCTATTATTTTACATAATGCTTCATTGTCTTTTGAGATTTATGTTGAACAATATGCTAATGATGATGACTTTAAGGAGGTTTATGCAAAACTAACCCATGGTTCACATGTGGACAACTATCACTTGCAGGGGAAACTGTTGTATCACCTTGTTAAATTGTGTATTCCCATAGGGGAAAGAGTACATGTAATTCGAGAGGCCCACACCTCTCTTGTGTCTGGGAACTTTGGTGTCGAAAAGACTTATGTCATGTACAAAGATTTTGTTTTTGGCCTCATATGAAAAACATTGTGACTCCCTATGTAAAGGGTTGTGTGATGTGTTCTGTTTCAAAGCCCTCTAATAGAAAACTCAGGCTCTACACACCACTCCCTATTTTGAGTCGTCCATGGGAAAGTGTGTCAATGGACTTTGTAGGAGGTTTGCCTTTGTATAGGAAGAGTCATGACTATTTGTATGTCGTCGTTGACCGTTTTAGCAAAATGTGTATTCTGATGCCTTGTAAAAAGCATATCACTGCAGAGCAGACTGCTTCTCTTTTCTTTCAGCATGTTTGGGTCCATTTTGGGCTACCCACATCAATTGTGTCAGATTGGGACTCTCGCTTTCTCGGAGAGTTTTGGACCAGCTTGTGGAAGATGATGGACACCAAATTGAAAAGAAGCATGGCATTTTATCCACATACTTATGGACAGATAGAGGTTGTCAACCATACCATGGTACATTTGTTATGAGGCTATTGTGGGATGAGCATCTACCATATGTACAACATTCCTACAACCGAGCAGTGCATTCATCTACGCAGCTTTCACCTTTTGAGACATGCTTTGGTTACCTACCAAAGGACCCTTTTGATATGGTCTTTGGAAGGGAAGATGGCTCCAGTGGACATAATGATAGGGACAAAGCTCAACAGTTCGTTCAGTGAATCCAATTGATTCACCAAGCAGTGCAAGAGCAGTTGGAGAAAAGTCAAGCCCATTACATGGCTCGACATGACAAACACTGAGTTGACCACCAATTCCAAGTGGGAGACAAAGTGTGGTTCTACATCAGCAAGGATAGGATGAAGGGAGAAGGGAAGAAATTGTGACCAATCCGGTATGGTCCATTCACCATTTTAGAGAAGATTGGGAACAATGCCTTTCGTCTTGATTTGCCAATATATATGCAGATGTACTCAGTTGTGAATGTGAAGAACTTAAAGCTGTATGAACCACCATTGATCATGGACACCGGCGAGGTGGGCACAGTTCCTACAGTTGATGATTTTGCACCAGAATGTCTCGATGAGTTACCTGAAGACATCATCCTTGACAGAAGAAGCAAGACTTCATGGCAAGGAGATGTGGAATACCTTCGAGTTGATTTCAAGGGAATGCACCCCAGCAAGGCCAAATGGCTGGAGAAGGAAAGGGTGAGGGAACAATTCCCTCACTTGCCAATTGACTAGTGAAAGCTTTTGGTGGTGCAAAAGCTCCTCAATGGGGAGGATTGATCCAAGTGGATCTTCAGATACATTGGCATGGAAAATCTCAAAAATCAAAGTGGTAGAAAAGCAAGTATCCTGACATCAGATCGAAGTGCTCGTCGCCCTGATTCCAACGGTGCGAATGACATTCCAATTCGAGTTTGGATGATGGAGTTGTGGCAGAAAGAGTTTGCCTTAGATCCTTTGAAAATGAGGCATCTTCTCTTAAAAATGGCTTTAAGCCTTTATAAAGACAAATCGTAATCAGAGTGTCCAAAGGGGCAGACTTAAGGCAAGGTCTTTACAACCCCTGATCAGCGATATCTAATTAGTCGGAGTCAGGGGGCAAGCGATCTCCAATATCGGGACTTAGGAAGGCAACAAGTAATCGACGATCGATGGGACCAAGGACCAGGAACCCTGAGCCATAGTGATACTATATGCCAATCTGATCAGGCGAATGCAATACATCGATATCAGCAATCAGCGATCGGCCAGATCGGTGACCAGCGATCGGTGATTGGTGGATTCTCGGGATAAAGGGCCATTGAATGAGCGATATGCTGATTGCGATATGGGGATTGGGCCCGATGGGTCTATAAGCCTGATTTAATGGAATTTAAAGTCTGGCCTAAAGGTTTTTGGTTGGATTTTCTTATGTTTCCATGTATTATCAGTCCAAACGGAAAAAGGCCTATTATTAAGGTTTGTTGCGCCCGCCAACCCTTCCATCTAAATTACCTCTATTATAAACAAAACAACTCTGATTTTTAAGCGACATTGTGCTATAAAGCCCAAGACACGAAGCAGTGTATGGGAGGAAGTATTTTCAGCACACAGTTCGAGGCAGCAGCTTGTAGGAGGGCCGATTGATCATTTTGTCTGAATTGGGTGAAGTTTATATGGTTTTTGCCCCTCTCGACGCCACAGATGCAATGGTGATGTCCATTTCTCCATCTGAGGTCTCCATTTCACAGCCATTGTCCAGAATGGAGGTATAGCCTCGTTTTATGTAAATTGATGAATGTATTCTCTTCATGCCATTTAATATATGAAGGCCTCCCCATTGATCGAGTAGGGCCTGGAGACGTAGTCCAAGTTGGATGAGCTCCGTTATCAAGTCTTGTTGTCTTCTTGTTGTGCCCTTATGAGTTCCTTCTTCTTTTCTTGTGTGCACATTAAATTTATGAGTTAAGCTACAATTTTCGCATGTGATTCTTTTCATACATCTATAAGCAAAAGAACCTTGGATTAGCCATTACTGTTTATTTATTGTTGTTTGTAATTTAATGCTGCATGGATTTGTGTAATGTTGTTGTAATAGAAGGTGCCCATATCTACCATGTGTTCCCCAACCTAGTAGAAAATGATCTGGGGTACACTATATAACAACAAGGAGTCACCAAACACTTGTATTTTCTAAATGCCACTGTGGGATTCTAGCTTTAAGAGTATTGTTAGGGAAATGAGCTTGGTGTAGTTATTTGATCCTCACCTAAATCTATTTTAAATTTGATGCAGTTAGAGTTATTGAGAATTTGAGATAGAGAACAACTCTGGCTCCCCTTTTTTGGGGGTACCTTGACTACATCCATCAAAGTAATCCCCATGTTCTAGATTTGTTCATAGGAGCATGGATCAACTTTTTTTGTGTAGGGGTTGATGAAAAAGATTTTTAAGTTTGATAATATTGACGAACCTTGGAAGGCACATTGAAAAAGAGTTATATATCCATTTTCAAAGATTTCAACATTTCTATCTTTAAAGATTCTGCATGATACTATTGGAGGAAGGCCTTTGAGGTCTTTGAGATCTGAGTTTTGCTTCCACTTTTTAAAGCACTCTTCAGCATAACCTCCTTGTCCACAGTCCTTTACCCTTGTCAAACCATCCATTCTAGTCCAGACTTCTCTTTATTAAGGACATAATATCAGTAAGTGGCCTATGTTCTTTTTAGAAATGGAAGAAAGGAATACCATGCCCCCTTGTGAACAACTTCCTGCGCTACCTATGCCCGAATTTGACTACACTCTAAAGGATATTGTATTTGATGCGGCAAAGAATAAAGAAGGATTAAATTGGTCCATTCACCCTTTGACACACATATTTGGCTTCTCTCCTTGGAGCTTGATGAATGTTTTAGACACACTATGTGTTTACACTATCATCTGCAAACATGAGAGGTTGTCTTTCAAGTACCCAGGAAACAATATTTTATGGGAATAATTTATGAATGTATCTTGGTCAAAATTCATTGTAGAACAGGAAATTTGGGGTTGCCACACATCCTTATCAAAAGAAATAGGCCTTTGATTATGCTAATGGAGACGTGTATAAATGGAAACATCGCTGGAAAATAATTACACAAAAAATTGATCTAGAACCATTACCATATGAGGGTGAAGGGTTAAGTCTGGATGAGGCAATGGAAGACAAAGGTACAATCTGGAATGCAATTTTTAATCAAAGTAAGCTCTTGGATTGAGCAATTGGGAAGGAAGTCGTGCATGCCTCTGTTTTGAGTAAATTATTTGATTTTATTACATTTAACATTAAGACTTCTTTTTTTCATTCAAATTTGGCTATAGTTAGATCACCTAACATATCACATTCTTTTCATCTATGCTCTTCTTCCATATGCGATACTGACTTACGACATTTCCTTTGCAACATCTGGTGCAAATGCTATTTTATGGACATTTGTCATTTTTAAGAAAAACAACCACCTATAACTTTATTTACTGATTCGACTACTCCAACCTATAAAGTAAATACTATTGAGGAAATATAATATAGATTATGATTACTAATTTTAAATCCATTAATTTCTAATAATAACAATAGTTTTATATTTAAATCTAACCTCTTATATTTATGAAAATTATCTTCAAAATATAGAAAATTCAATTTACTTAATGTTAGTTTTCCATTTAAATCTATACTTATATAAATGATTTTGTGGCTATTGAAAATTCAATTTACTTAAGTCTACATGATCATGGTGAGCATTTGAAGCGTATTACTCATTCATCAAATTTAAGTATTATCTATTGAGAATTTATTTAAAAAATTATACATAAAATCTAATATTAAAAAAAATATAAAATTATAATATAAAATTCTAAAATTCCTATTTAATAATAAATTAAAATTACATTATAAAAATATTTTAATATTATCATTAAATATAGTGATATTTTTACAAATCATTAAATATAGTGATATTTTTACAAATCACTAAATATTACGATGTTCAACCATTATTAAAACTTTTCCATTATATACAATAATATAGTGTTTATATAAACCTTACCATATTTTGGTTACACTTTTAACTTTGTATAATTGATTGATTTTTATCATTGAATTGGTTTCGATTTAATTTTTTTGCAAAGTTTATTATTAAATTTATATGTTGTTTAATTAGTGCAATTTTATTTTTTTTATTATTTTGAAATAAAAGCATATATTTTTTTTAGTTATTAGAGGTAACTCAATTGACAATGATTGTAAAAATAAAGTATTACATGTATAAAAAGATTTGAAGTTCAAATTTTACCGATTCACTTGTGTTTGCAAAGGGACATATGTACATGTATAGGAATTATAGTAATAGCTGTTGCAGAAGGGACATATGTATATCCTTAGGAGTTATAGTAGTAATGGTTGAAACACTTAGGCTTTTTAAGTTGACTACATATTGGAAATTACTTCTAAAAATAACATTATTTAATCTCCCATCTTTACAAACACAATACATTTTTACCCAACTTTTACTACATATTACAGGTATACATTTTATTTATTAACATTCTTATATCTTTTTATATTTATTTTTTTTTAACAGAAACGGTTATGGGTTGGTTATATTCCTCTTGGCGTGAATGCCGAAATAGCTGTTACAATTGAAAGCTCCATGCTTTGTTGCTGCTTTCCGCAGAGATAGATAGTACAATTAAAGCTTGCCGATTTCCTAATTGTTAAAGAAACCAAGAATTCCAAATCTGAAATTTTCCCCCACTTGAAGGTGCAGACAAATTGGTTTAATAACCAGCAGTAAATCATTAACTTTGAGCTGCATTTTTTATACTTGTCAATATAAAAACTCTTTACACTATATTATATGCTCAATATATTATGTCTTTTTTCTTTCACCGTTAAATTCATTTAAACTGTATTGAAAATATAACTTTCCAAATAAATAATATTTTTAGTGATTTACCTTAATTGCCAAAATCACAAATATTTCGATGGCCAATGGCATAATGATTTGTATTGGCCATCAAAATGTAGTCCCAATGAACCAATATTGCTTGTTAGACGTGTTTGGCTGCAATATGTGTACGAAGGATCCGTGTTTCTCCAATGTCGACATGCGTGATGAGTTATACTTTTCTGTACCTGTAGCTTATCACAGTGCGTTTTATATTTCTGGGTGTGTTGATTTGTTAAAAGATAACTTTTATGATATCCTTCTCTTACACTATACATATTTGTGGGTGGGTTAATATTCGTCAGTTTAATATCATCGTTTTAAATATTTTTTGATCAAATTTATATATTTTATTTATTGAAAGGTATTTCATGATGTTTTATATTTAAAAGCTCAATTATATTTCTGAACTTCAAAAACGTGTGACTAAGGTATGTCATAGTTGTGAAGTTGTTATATGCAGTGAACTCTTTGCTAAAATGTTAAAAGGCATTTATTTATATTTTTGGTGAGAGTTTAGATTTAATCTACGCGAATTTATTTTTCTTAATTTATTTTTTTATGAAATTTGATTATAAGTGGATTATTATTATTATTATTATTATTATTATTATTATTATTATTATTATTATTATTATTATTATTATTTTGTATTTTAATTTATTGTGATTACAAGTGAATTATTATTATTATTTTATATTTTAATAAATTGTGGTGTAAGTTAAACATAGATTTTTATTAAATGTTAATATAAATTTGGAAAAACAATAATGTGTTATTTTAGAATAATAATTAGAGGTACTTATATAATGAATTTGAAAATAGTGTAAAAGGATGAAAACGGATGAATGAATTCCTTTTCAATGTATAATTTTTGTTTAAATAAATTGTGTCTAAATATGTTAATTTTGAGTTTTCTATCATTAGTATGATATTTTTCATGCAAAATATAATGCATACATGTTAGTGTGGTTTTTGAATACCTAAGTGATGCAACGTTGCTAAAAAACTTGTAGAGTTGTGGAGGATATAATTATCTTATACACGAAGTTTTCTAAAATTTATGATCATATATATATATATATATATATATATATATATATAATGAAAGCAAATATATCCTTGAAATTACAAGGCCTTCCATTAATGCAACCTAAAAGGGTTTTAACATTATAAAAAATCATCTTTGTTTAGATTGTACATGTTAGACACTTAATAGGGATTATGGGAGAAATTTGTAAATATATAAATTACGAAAAATTGAAGAATTGGAATAGAAAAGGACCTTGAAATATGAATTCCTAAGGTTAGACCTCTTCATGTTATATACTCATGTTTATATTAATGGAAATGAACATTTGGGAGTCATTCCTTGGTCTAACATGGTATCAGAGCCACAAGTCTCAGGTTTTGGTGTCTATTATGAAACCAACTCAACAAAAGATAGAAAACATAGATCAATGACTTCAAAATCAGCGTCTTCGAGGGGGCAACCTCCTTTACATTACACAAATGAACAATTCTTGGATGATACAACTGACTATACATCCTTTCTATATGTAGGAGTCTAAGTGGTCCCAATATAATCAGAGCCTACATAACAATAATATTGTAGGGAAAAACAATAACAATAGTGGGCTTCTATGGGGCACAATAATAATAGCATGGGGGCTACATGGGCACAACAATATGATGAGGGGATTGCACTAATAACAACAAGGGGCTACACTAGTATTATAGGGAAAATTGAAGAATTAGAATAGAAAAGGACCTTGAAATATGAATTCCTAAGGTTAGACCTCTTCATGTTATATACTTGTTGGAAATAATACTGAGATGGGGGGGGGGTGAATTAGTATTAGAAAATCACTAACTTTTTCATTTCCATACTTAGATTCATATACGTTACTTCAATTAAGGGAACCCGCATGTACACACAACTATGTTTAATGCAACTAGTGTATATCCAGTAAACTCATGATTCAGTTAATCCATTATATGTTGATCTTTAATCAGTGCATCAGAACTTCATTAACCATATGAACTGTAAACAGGTGCAGTAAGATAGAATAGATCATCACACATAAGAAGCACACATGAACACCATGATATAAGGTGAAAACCTAATGCGGGACAAAAACCACCTGCTGCTATTTTCTTTAAGATAAGAAAAACCTGTTTACAATCTTGTACTGGTGCAAACTCATACCAGTATGTAGGCACCCACCTGCAGAAGGCTACAACCTTCTCTCATTCTCCAGCTACTACTGGAAGGGAGCTACAACCCCCTAGCTCTTGTACTAGCCGATCTGTTTACTAGTACGTAGGCGCCAACCTACTAAAGGCTACAACCTTCTTGATTCATCACAACACCATAATATGAAGGCCACATTTCATCCAATTTTCATACTAGACCCATCAACAACATTGAAGGACAAAATCAATCACCACTGTAATACAACCATCAACTACACTTGCATCATTCATTTCTGAATCACTGAAACCCTGTCAATAAAACACAGTCACCAGAACACAGAGCAGAACACAGAACTCTACAACAACAACCAGATCCAACTGCAACTTCAAATATCATATCTCATAATGTATACGCTACTATGATGAACTAAACCCGTGTGTATACACACTTTTACCAAAGCCAACCCGCATACAGATCTACAAATATTTACTCATAACTTTGCAGCTATTCCAAACATCAGTCATACCCAGATCATAACATTTATACAATAAAACATGCGTCAATAATTCAGATCTAGTCTATCGATGATCAAACCACATAATGATAATGCATTCCAAGCCTTATGATCCCAATCCATCATCCATCATCAACCGCATAGGTGAATCCTTGGTTCAGATCAAGCAAAACATCACAAACGCATAACCAGCTTACTAGATCTCACACTTCATCAGATATTCAATCCTTGCACTCTTACACCTCTTGGCCTAATGATCTTCTCCTTATATAGGTTTAGGCCTCTCTCAATACCATGGTCCAAAATCACGTAGAACCAATACCTTGGACCAAATACTTGGGGTCAATACCTCGGACCAAATACCAAAATACCATGGACCGAATACCACAGACCAAAACTTAGTTTTCCGACATGTACGTGACTTTCCTTCTATAAACATGCGTGTGTACGTATACACGTCTTGGTATATGGTGAACCCACGCGTATATGCTTCTTTGTCATAGCACACCTGCGTATACCTCTCTGATCATTAATTCTTTGCTATTTACTAGTTGTACTATGATCTGTCATCTCAGTCAGTTTCCATCAAGGAAAACACCTATATCATATCTTTATCATAATGCCAACAATCTCCCCCTTTGGACTTGATGGCAACAACCACACCAAGTCACTCTCCCCCTTTGTCATCAAGGGCAAAGGGTGGACTAAGATATTCTCTCCCTTGGTATACATTCTGCTGTCCATAATCCCCCTGAGTACATGTTGAATTCTCTTATTGAGCTCCCCCTTTGTATAAGCTAAGATGTGTCAATCGTCCATGCCCCCCTGAGCAAATGCCAAGTCTAAACAAGACCATGATAGTCATCAGCAACTGTCATACACCATATGATTTGCACTATAAGCATCTCTCATCAACATCAGCAACTGTAACCTGCAATATCATTCTCTTGACCAACCAATAGTAAGTAGCAAGATGTATCATTTAGCCACATAACCATTATCACCAAATTCTTCTAACCATAATACCAACAATGCCAACAAATATGTCAACAATTATTTGAAGCATATGCTCCCCCTGAACCTATGCGAGTCAACACATACCATGACTAAACCATATCAATCTTCTTTCCCTGAGTCTGTCCTGCTGCTTTTTATCAAGCCATCATATACGCGACTGTGCAGCTTTGAACTCGTGTATACACGTGACTTGTCTTCATGAAACTTGCGTATGAGATTTAGAACATTGAGGTTCCACACTTTCAGCTCCCTCTAAGTCTGTCATGTCTGTATACTCTGCTATGCCACATATTTCTGACTGTACTTCCTTTTTCTTCCATATCTTCGACTGTGATGATGTTTTCTCCTTTTGGTATGGTGCCCGTACTTTGTTCCTGCATTCCTTTGCTATATGTCCAAGCTTGTTACATGCATAACATCTTACATGTTTCATATTCCTTCTGTAGCAATCAACAACTTTGTGACCAAACATATTGCAAGAAAAACAATATCCCTTAAAGTACCTGGAACGTGATGATCTTTTTGTGTGATGGTCTTGAACCATTCTACTTCTGCATCTGGCTACAACATGTCCAAAATTATGACATACATGACATTCAACATTGTTCATCGAAGGAAATAACTTTCTATCACTTCCATATTTAGGAGAAAAAGATTTTCTTTGAAGATTATCTTTCCTTTGTTGTTGATGGGTTTGACCTCTCATCTCCTTGTTGAGCATTTCAGATTTTGCATTAGAGTTCCTTGTCTCACCTTGTGAGCTAGATTTAGCTTCAACAGATTCATAAAAATCAAGACCAGTTTTGATAGCAGGTGACCTTTGACTACTAATAATATCATCCAAAATCTTATTGTTCTCTTGAAAACGTAATAGTTTATCTTTTTCTTCTAATTTACCTTTCAATATATTTACCTCAACCTAATGCTATTCTTCCTTTTCAAGATATTGCTTCTTCAAGATTTCTTCAGACTTTCTTCCTTCTTCCACTTGTTGTCTTAGTTTGAGAGTCTCATTTTCTTGTTCTTCATTCTGCTCCTGTAGCATTTGACGTACTCTGAAGGCACACTCCAGCTGAGATTTTAAGCGGATAACTTCTTCTTTGAGGGCACTATCCCTTTTGTTAAATATCTCTTGTTGATCTATGAGTTTATTTGATGCTATATTTGCTTGCTCATCTTCAATTTGAGGTGACTCAGAATCTGAATACTTGCTTCCACTCAACGACAGGCTATCATTGTTCCTTTGAGTTGTCTTCTTCTTCTGACGCGCTTTCTTTCCCATTGTTCTACGGATCTCCTTCAAGCGATCAAGCTTCTACCAAAGGACCTGCTCTGATACCAATTGTTGGAAATAATACTGAGAAGGGGGGAGGGGTTGAATCAGTATTAGAAAATCACTAACCTTTTCATTTCCATACTTAGATTCATAGACGCTACTTCAGTTAGGGGAACCTGTGTGTACACGCAACTGTGTTTAATGCAACTAGCATATATCCAGTAAACTTATGATTCAGTTAATCCATTATATGTTGATATTTAATTAGTGCATCAAAACTTCATTAACCATATGAACAATAAACAGGTGCAATAAGACAGAACAGATCATCACACATAATAAGCACACATGAACACCATGATATAAGGTGGAAACTCGATGCGGGACAAAAACCACCTGTTGTTGTTTTCTTTAAGATAAGAAAAACCTGTTTACAATCTTGTACTGGCGCAGACTCATACCAATACGCAGACACCCACTTGCAGAAGGCTGCAACCTTCTCTCGTTCCCTAGCTACTACTGGAAGGGAGCTACAACCCCCTAGATCTTGCACTAGTTGATTCGTTTACTAGTACGTAGGTGCTGACCTACTGAAGCCTACAACCTTCTTGATTGATCACAACACCATAATATGAAGGCCATGTTTCATCCAATTTTCATACTGGACCCATCAACAACATTGAAGGAAAAAATCAATCACCACTACAATACAACCATCAACTACACTTGCATCATTCATTTCTGAATCACCGAACACTGAATCATTGAAATCCTGTCAACAAAACACAGTCACCAGAACACAGAGCAGAACACAGAACTCTGCAACAACAACCAGATCCAACTGCAACTTCAATTATCATATCTCACAATGTATACGCTACTATGATGAACCAAACCAGCGTGTATACACGCTTTTACCAAATCCAACCCGCGTACAGATCTGCAAATATTTACTCATAACTTTGCAGCTATTCCAAATATCAGTCATACCTAGATCATAACATTTATACAATAAAACATGCGTCAATAATTCAGATCTAGTCTATCGATGATCAAACCACATAATGATAATGCATTCCAAGCCTTATGATCTCGATCCATCATCCATCATCAACTGCATACGTGCATCCTTGGTTTAGATCAAGAAAAGCATCACAAACTCATAACCAACATACTAGATCTCACACTTCATCAAATATTCAATCCTTGCACTCTTACACCTCTTGGCCTAATGATCTTCTCCTTATATAGGTTTAGGCCTCTCTAAATACCATGGTCCAAAACCATGTAGAACCAATACCTTGGACCCAATACTTGGGGTCAATACCTCGGACCAAATACCATGGACCAATTACAAAAATACCATTGACCAAATACCATAGGCCAAAACTTAGCTTTCTGACATGTACGTGCTTTTCCTTATGTAAACATGCATGTGTACATATACGCGTCTTGGTATACGGTGAACCTGCGTGTATACGCTTCTTTGTCATAACACACCTGCGTATACTTCTTTGATCATTAATTCTTTGGTATTTACTAGTTGTACTATGATCTGTCATCTGAGTGAGTAGCCATAAAGGACAACACCTGTATCATATATGTATCATACTGCCAATAATACTCATGTTTATATTAATGGAAATTAACATTTGTGAGTCATTCCCTAGTCTGACATGGTATTAGAGCCACAAGTCTTAGGTTTTGGTGTCTCTACCCTTCTCAGTGCCTAATCTTTGCCAGTCATTTTTTCATTATCATAGTCCTTAGACACATTACCTTTTCCACCCCTGCTAGGCTACATCCCTACCTATGCTGGTTCAGGGCAACAATTAATTCTGAGTCAATTCCACTTTCATTGATTTTTCGTAATGCTTGACTTTGTCTCATCGCACTAGTTCATTACGTAGAGTCGATAGTTGGTGAAGCATTCCTACTTGGAAGCCTAGGAATCCATGACCTGGGTTGTTGGTATATCCTCGTAGTTGTGCTTAGGCTCTCCTCGGGTAAAACACCTTGTACACATTTGATAAACTCATGTCAACTATAAATTCTGGGAATATCCAAGAATATGATGGTTAGGACAGAGATCAAATAGTTCGCCCTCATCCTAACAGTGAGATTCCAAGATATTCCTAGAATCTATAATGGAAATAAGGATGCATGTACACATATATCTTATATGTCTCACTTCTCCACATTTCCTATGAAGTGACCAGTACTACTCCTGAATAAGTGTGGGTGCTTCGTATTGTAACCGACTTATGGTGCTTGACATCGATTCCAATTTCAACTTGATGTAGTGCAAACCCTGCTTTGTTTTTTATCAACAATTTGAACCTATCTACAACCTGATGCTCTCTTTGACCTTCAAAGTTAGTAAAATTGAAAAAAATCAATTCGAGGAGCTCGACATCTTTGGATGTAGCTGCAATGGGAATTGAAGGGTGTTATGTTAACAATTGTAAAAATCAAAATATGCGCTTTGATCTCCACAACTGCTAAGAAGGCTTGGTAGAAGGCTTATCCACAATTCTTATCCATGAATACTAAAAGAAAATATTGGTTTTGGGGGTGATGGTGTCTCCCTTACATGTCTTTCAATTGGTCATCATGAAGGATATGTTAACTTTGAGGTAACATTTTTTCTCACTCGAGGAGTAAAGGGAATTCAAAGGAGGGATCACTAGAACATTTCACGTATGGGTTTTGGGCGTGATGGGTTCCCCTTTGTATGTCATTAAATTGGCCATCATAAATGATGTGTAAATATTGAGGTAATAATTACATCCATAAAGGATGTGTCAAGATTGAGGTAACACTTACATCCATACGAAAGAAGGAAATCTGAGGAAGGGATCACTGTAAAATTTCACATTTGTGCAAGTATATAGGAAATTTTCTTATTGTATCTTGATGGATCGAGGCCTTCATTAGAACCTTACAAGAACTTTAGTTCTTAAGGAAGGTGACTATTCATTGTGGAATTGATGTGTTTTTATTTTTTATCTATGAAGGAGTGATTTCTTAGGTATCTCTTCCTCCATTTTCTCACTTCACCCTTTATCTTTCCCATTGTTGTCTCACATTAGTGATTGGTACCTCCTTGTAAGGATGCATATCAACCCATAGTTTTTGCATAGTTTTCATAAAATATGAGGAATTTGATAGAAGAACAATTTTGAATGAAGAAACCATTCAATATCTCTAGGTTCAATTAGAAGGAATGAAGAATGAACTACATTCCATGGTGGAGTACAAAGGAAAATGAAGCTCAAAGATTATATGACTCATCAGGAAGTTGAAAAAAGGTATAATTCTCAGTTACCTTGAAATTCCATCAAGGCCAACTCAATGACTTTACCTTTTTGAGAATTTTATCATTTAGGGAAAACCAACACATTTTCAAAGACATGGTAGTCATACCAAAAAACCACCCATCACTAAACATGGAGGAAGACTGGAATGAGAAAGATAAATCATTTCACATAGAGTCAAAATAATGCAATGGTGTCATGATGGCACTAGAATTGAAACTTTTATTTAGCTACAACTAGTTTTTCACTTTCACTTAAAAAATGTATGACAAAGTATGCTAATTATTCAAATCATATTTCAAAACCCATAACGATAATTCTATTTCTAACACATAAATGTATTTCTCGAATCTAATCTAATATAATACATTTTTGAATTATTCAATATATATGTAGGTACGAAGAGGAATGCATGGAACGAGAATCTAGTGCAATGAAATACAAGAATAAAGCCTAAAAATGAAAAAAAAAATGCTAGACAGATGGTGCTACTCAAGAAAAATCCTATCGAGAGCACATCTACACAAGTCATCGGGCACTAAAAGGAGGAATATTTTGCACATAGGAGGAACCAAATTTGAATGATCCATCTCATACATCAAAATTGCAAGGGGAAAGAAATAGTTAGGTAGAGCCTATTCTCCAAGCAATCAAATCGAAATTTCCCTTGTTGCCAGAGCTCCAGTCCATGTGGGAGGGTCATTATTTTATAGAGTCACAAATTCCTTCCAAGGGTAGAAAAATAGTGCCTGCCCAAATCTCGAAGCGGTGGGCCAGTAGAAGGCCCCAATTGTAATCTTTAAGAGACAAGGCCTCTCTTTTAGGAAGGAGACCATGACAACTCGCAACAATGGTGCACTATATGAATTGATCCATGATGAGGGATATAATAAACTACAATAGAATGGGTTACAACTTCACAGGAGTGGAGACCCTGTGAGCTATCTAAAAGAGCGGTCAACATTCAAAATTGAAGTGTGAAAATGCATGGGGATGGGTACAATGGTTCCAACCTATATGTGCTAACACCTTTCGATCATAAGAATCATAAACATTCTTTATAAGGGCATGATGTGTCAGAAACCCATATCTTATTCACCTAAAGTAAATAACATAAATTAAAAAAAATAAAAAATTGATTTAAATAACACATGGTAATTGCCTTGTCGGAACTACGATACATAGCATAGTGTATGGTTGCGTTTATATTTAATATCCGATTTATTGTATATGGTAATGGCACTCAAAATTGTATGTCATAATTGACTCCACATTGGTTTTCCCCACATCCTCGGCTATTTTCCAGTTGCCCCATTTATGTGAATCCATCTATTGTACCCCATACCACTTGCATCTGGTTAACTTATCCATTCTGATGATTTTCCCGGATTGTGGCATTAATACACTACTTTGCCTTGGTGCGTGGCATGAGCAGGCCTATCTCAACGTAGTTACTATTCCTGATTCCCTCGATGCATCGACAGTGGTGAGCCTGGCTGGTGATCCTATGGCTGAGATCGTTTTCAGGGTTAACTCATGCCAACTCTCTGGTGCTATGCTGCATTTTCACTTTCAACTCTAGGCGCCAACTCTCCGTCCTCCTCCATGCCTTCTGCGAGCCTGGTCTTTCTATCAATTTGAAGCCACGTACAGTTTGGGAGGTCTCCAGAGCAAGGTTATGGCTTCATCTCTGAATCAACGATCTCTGGGTAAGAATGCTACAAATGAATTATCGTGTTGTTTCGTCTCTGGTGTTTATGATTCTCCGTCTCTTCTCAGCTCTGTAAATATTATAACTTGCAGTGCCTCTGCCTGTAGGTTTTACCACAGAGACTCTGGCGCTATTCGCTGTTGCTGCTTGGTGGGCGCCTCACCTGATTTCTTCACTCGGAAAACACCAGGTAAGAGGCTACCACTGATTTGATGATTTCCAATAGAGTTTGGTCCCCTGGTTATCTGAGTTGAGGTTCTTCGGCCCTCAAGGAGTTGTTACTTCCTCTATCCGAATCACCGAGTTATCTTGAATTATAGAATTTGTTTTTAAATTGACAGCCAAGGGATGAGAAGTTTGTAATGTCCTCTGTCATAACGAGGGTTTGTTTTCTGGTTTCAATTGTAACTTCAATAATAACTGTTGGTATATTTCCTCTACTGAGACCCCATGAATTTTGGTCTCGTTTTTCTCTTTGTAATTTTTGAATATATATATAAGGCCCATCTCAGGAAATGGGTTATGGTTTGTAAATTCAAGCTTGAAGTTTCCATTCTTTTGGTTTGCAAGTTATTATACTTTGTTCGTCTAAATTGTGGTTAGGAGGTTCTGCTGGATAATATTATTTTGCTTGCCTTCTGAAGGTAATCACATGGTTTCTCTGTAGTATTCTGGGTTATTATGGTTATATGCACGCTCTCTCTGTTATACTCTTAAACACAGCATTTCCGTTCTTTTTTGGGTTATAATAGTTCTGTAATTGCAATTGGTGTTATTCGCATATTCAGAATATTTTCGTTAAAATTTCCATGCGATACTGAGAAATATATATTACTGTGAGAAATTCTATTGGCTTTTTCCATTCATAATACTATTTGTTGGGATATTATTGTTCGCTGAGATTATTCAAGTTCCAGTTTCCATTTATTTATAGTTTGCTGAGATTATTTAAGTTTCCAGTTTCCATAACTGTCAGCTTTTGCTCTCAATCATACTGATATTAAAGCTTTCTTCTCTATTGTTGTTTAGCATTGGGGTTTCCTACCCATGTAGGGTTTATGAAATTCTTTAGGGTTTTAGTCTTCGTCACAACTATGTTTCTTATCGTGCTAGCCGGCACAAATCGGGGTATTAATCCTGGTCTCACCTCGATTCCCTAAGTTTATCCCTAGATATCTAATGGCGAGGACTCCTTCGTGTATTAGATTCCATGATTTTGATAATTTCCTTTTAATAATATGTACACTTGTTCAGATTTTTTCTAATATATGATCTTGATTACAGTTCTTTGTTTCACAATACAATTATTAAAATTGTTTAACAGATTCCATTATCTCTTGCTACAATAAGAGACAGTAGATTAATTAAGGGATGTATGATAGCCATTGTTGTAAGAAAACTCAACCAAGTGCAAATAGTCTTCCCACCCGGATGGTTGCTACATCACATAAGATCTCAGCATATCTTCTACCACCTGATTCACCCGTTTGGTTTGCCCATCGGTCTACGGATGATAAGTGGTGCTGAAATTTAATTGGGTTCCCAATCCTTCGAACAAGGTTATCCAAAAATCTGATGTAAACTTTACAGCCTGGTCAGAAATTATAGTTTTTGGTAGCTTGTGCAACCTAAATATGTTTTGCATAAAAATATTGGCAATTTGTGCTACCTTGAAAGTGGACTGTGCTGATATAAAATGGGCTGATTTTCTTAATTTGACTACCACCACCATGATGGAGTTGTTGTTCTTCTTGGATTTGGGTAATCCTATTATAAAATCCATAAATATGGTTTCTCATTTCCACTCTGGAATAGGTAACAGCTGCAATAGTCCAGCAGGGTGTTGATGCTCTACTTTGACCTGTTGGCATTCTAAGGAACGTGCCAAATATTTTGCCACTTCCTTCTTCATGCTCGGCCAATAGTACTCCTTCCAAGGTGCTGTAACCAGCGTTTGATACCCCGAGTGTCCTGCATAAGGAATCTTATGCAATTCATCTAAAATCACATTTTTAATGTCACCTTGGTTGGGTACATATAGTCTCTTCCTGTAATTTAGCATACCGGCCGCATCCATCACATATCCTTGCTGATACTCATGGCTGGTTGGGTTTTGTACTTGTTGTCTTATTTGTTGGTAATTCTAATCTTGCTCTGTTGCCTTATTAATCATCTCATTGAGAGTAGTTTGTCGTTCGCTGCAAGCAATTTTGTCGAGGCAATGCACCTTCCAGCTTAAAGCGTCAGCTACCCAGTTTTCTTTCCCTTTCATGTGTTTAATCTCAAAATCAAATCTACTTAGGAAATCCACCCACCGTGCCTGCCTAGCATTTAAGGTAGGCTGGTTGAAATAACTAGTCAAGTTATGATGATCCGTCATCAATAGAGATTTCTTCCCATTCAGATAGTGATGCCACATTTTTAAAGCGTGAATGAAAGCAGCCAGCTCTAAATCGTAAGTGGAATATTACTGTTCATGCTCTTTTAATTTTATGGATTCATAGGTGATTACTTTCCCCTCTTACATCAATACCCCCGCTACTCCTTCCTTACATCTGTGCACACCACATAATCCTTTCCCAGGTTTGCTATGCTTAATATAGGCACGGTGGTGAGTAGATGCTTGAGCTGCTCAAAACTTTTTTGGCAATCTGCTGTCCATTTAAAAGTTTTCCCCTTTTTCTGTAGGGAAGTGATAGGATAAGCCACTCTCAAAAATCCTTCCACAAACCACCTATAGTATCCTGCTAATCCCATAAAAGATCTTATATCCGCTACGTCTTTCGGTATTGGCCATTCCATTATGGTCCTTATCTTCTAGGGGTCCACAACGATTCCTTCCTTGGTGATAATATGTCCCAAGTACTGAATTTTCTCCTTAAAGAAGTCACACTTGCTATACTTGGTGTATAGTTGATGTTCCCACAGTGTTTGCAGTACCAACCTGAGGTGTTCCTTGTGTTCTTCAACATTCCGAGAATATATTATTATATCATCAATAAAAATTAACACAAATTTTTCTAAATACTGATTAAATATATTATTCATTAAACACATAAATTTCGCAGGGGCATTGGTCAACCTGAAAGGTAGTACCACGAACTCATAGTGTCCATAGCGAGTTCTAAAGGTAGTTTTGGCTATATCCTCCTCTTTGATTATGATCTGGTGGTATCTTGATCGCAAATCAATCTTTGAGAATACCATTTCCCCTTTTACTTGGTCAAAAAGTTCATCAATATGGGGTAAAGGATACTTATTCTTGATTGTCAATTTATTCAGTTGTCGATATTCCATGCACATATGAAGGGTCCCATCCTTCTTCTCGACAAACAACACAAAAGCTCCCCAGGGTGACACACTGGGGTAGATGTAATTTTATCCAACAGCTCCTGTAATTGCATCTTTAGTTCTATTAATTCTGATATGCTCATCCGATATGGTGCCCGGGACACCGGGGCTGCTCCAGGCACCAATTCAATGGTAAAGTCTATGTCTCTCTTAGGTGGCAGCCTTGGTATCTCTTCAGGAAACACGTCTGCAAATTCTTGAACCACTGGAATACTTTCCAAGGTGGCAGTCTTATCTCTTGAGTTGGCATAACCAACTTGAATGGCATAAACTTGACATCTTTTCCTGATGCACTTTGCTAATTGCGAGGCGGTTATTGGCCAAATCTGTACCGGCCTCAAAATACCTTGCATCTCTTGCTTTTCCCCTAGTTCATTTTGGTAACATATTGTTTTTGTTTTAGAATTTATTATAGACCAACATCTTTCCAACCATTCCATGCCTATCAATACATCGTATGATCCAAGGGGAAGTATGTTTAAATCTGCCATCAAAGGCTAGCCCACTGTCTTCAGTGGGCAGTTATTGACCTTGGCTAACACACACCTCTTTGCCCCTATCGCTAGCTGAACTAGCCAAGGGTTTTTAAACTTGACAGATGGTAATTTACATTTTTCCACAACCTTAGGACTAACATAGCTTAATGTAGCTCCAGGGTCAATTAAAACAGATACAATTTGATCAATGATCTTACATTCAAACTCCACCATAGTCGGCCGATATTTGGCTTGATGATCTTCAAGAGCAGCATTAATTTTCAGTACACTCCGAGCCACGTCACCTACTGTAGATGCTTCATGGATCTATGAGACCTGTTCATTACCCTTTCAATGAAGACAATTCTTAACGTAATGTGGCTTGACACAACCCCAACATTGTACTGGCAGTCTCGTTGTCCCTTCATTATCAACTTTGCCAGACTGCTTACTGAATCTGGATTTAGTGGGTGGCTTCAATCTAAGCTGGTTCCTGTTGTTTGGTCCTTTGGAAAATCCTTTGCTGAAGTTGCCACGATTTCCTTTGGTGCCCACAGCTATCTTATTACCCTTTTTATCATCCCACCGCTTTCCCAGAATGATGGCGAGGGTGCAGGCGTTAGAGACAATTTCCCTAATCTGCCAACAAGCTCTTCTATGTCTTGATCAACTTCCCTTTCTTCTGATCTAGGCGTATCAGTCATTAAACTGATATTTCATTTTCACACAATATATATATATCCACGGTATGTTCTCTCCTTCCTCTTTGGCATCGGTGACAGTTATAGGCTGGACTTTACCATGGACAAAGGCTTGTATATTATTGACCGACCGCTATATATATATATATATATATATCTCTACTCTTTACACTGTTTTTGGTCGATGTATATATAAGTCAGCAATCGCTCAAACAATGATCTTATTTCCTCTGAATCAATGGACCCGATATACTTATATGCAACCTTTAATACTTCGACAGTTCCACTATTCGGTGGTCGATTCAATTAACAACTTCTCCACCTCCGAAATGACGGACTTGACGATATATATATATATCGCAGTTTATATTATTTCGGCTCCCAAATTCGGAACTCGGCCCCTATTGCGATATGGCTCCCTTCGAACCGAAAGACTTTGTAAACCGAGCGCACAACCAAAAGTTTGAAGGATCTCCTGACGTCGATATAGTCTCGGAACCGAGACTGGTAAGAACTTACAGTTATAAAGTTTCAATCCGCTACAGCCACTTAATGGGAAATTGCAAGAGTTCTTAGGATAGTAGAGACATATGCGCAATTGTAAAATCAAAGCCTGTATAAACATAAAACGAAAGGGAAAATGATTTCAATGATTAATATATAGTATTTGCCATGTGAGGAAACAGGAACCTTTCAACACCGTCGTCACTATCCAATAATCTATGCATGCATATTACAGAGTCATTAATAAGAGACACCGAGAGAATAGTTTTCTTTCTTTAAAATAATGCTAAGGCGCTCACTCTCTCCTTTGTCTCTTGAGAGCTTTGCTGCCTCTTTATTTATAACTAAGGATAGGCCCTCTCGGTCCTTATCCGATACAAAGAAAAGCATGCTTTACAGAATGATTTAAAGCTTGAAAAGCTTTGTTACAAATAGCATGATTTATTGCTAGAATTTATTCTATTTTTTTAACTAAGAAAGCATAGAAATTGCAGGCTAAAGGACCCCACTCCCTTGCCTGTAGATTTTTTATTTTATTTTTGGAATAATTTGGAAGATTTCTCTCCTCTGAGTCACATGCTCCTGCATCAGACTCCTGAGGACAAAATTCTTCATGGGCTCCTGTCGATGAGCTCATCTACAGATTTTCCCAATTTCTGTAGAATGTCTTCTATAACCCAAGTGGCTTCAGCGATCGGCTGTCCCTTCCATTTTACCAGATACTGGAAATATTCTCGTCCCCTTGTCTTTTTATACACTTTCTTATCCAGAATTCTTTCTAGCTGTAAATCCTTGGCTGTGGGTAACTGTTTTACCAAGTCAATCTCTGGAGTCTCTTGATCCTATGCTATATCATCTGCAGCTTCATTTTCATACTTGTACAAGTCTGCAACATTAAAAATTGGTGATATTCCTACACCAGGTGGTAATTCAATCTCATAAGAATTTGCAGAGAATTTCCTCAATACCCTGCATGGTCCAATTTTCTTGGATTTTAACTTATTATACTCTCCCTTTGGAAATCTCTCCTTTCTGAGGTGTGCTAAAACCAAGTCTCCAACTTCAAAGTTCATTTCTCTTCTCCTCATGTCTGTTCTGGTTTTATATTGAATGTTGATGTTCTGTAGCTATTGTTTCACCTGTTCATGTATCGCCTGCATTCTTGAAGCAAAGTCTTCACCTTCTGCACTTCTCATTTCTTCTTTTCCCAAATTCCTTAATTCAGATATTCCCCTTGGGTGCATTCCATAAACAATATGGAATGGGCTCTGTCCTGTGCTCCTGTTTGGTGAGTCATTATATGCATATTCAACTTGTGGTAACACTTGATCCCATTGCTTTGGATGTTCTGTAGTAAAGCTCCTCAAAAGATTGCCTAAACTTCTGTTCACAACTTCAGTCTGTCCATCAGTTTGTGGATGATAGGCAGAACTGAAACTTAATTTAGTTCCCAGCTTCTTCCATAGTGTTCTCCAGAAATGTCCAATGAACTTTGAATCCCTATCTGAAACAATGCTTTTGGGCAATCCATGTAATCTTACGATTTCTTTAAAAAACAAGTTAGCAATATGAGAAGCATCACTAGTTTTATAACATGGAATAAAGTGTGCCATTTTTGAAAATCTGTCCACTACAACAAAAATTGAATCATAGCCTCTTTGAGTCTTTGGCAATCCTAGCACAAAATCCATACTTACCATATCCCAAGGCCTATCTAGAATTGGCAATGGAATATACAACCCTATGTTCTGGCTCCTTCCTTTTGCATACTGGCAGACTTTACAATTTCTTACATACTTCTCTACTTCAGATTTCATTTTCGGCCAGAAGTAAAATCTGTTGAGCTATTCAAATGTCTTCTCTGTACAAAAATGTCCTGCAAGTCCTCCACTATGCTTCTCTTTGATTAAATTCTCTCTCATTGAACAGTTGGGTATGCACAGCTGATTTTTCTTAAATAACAGTCCATCTTGTATAAAATAATCCAGCCACTTGCTCCTGTCTGCCAAAACAGGATTCTTACAAGCCTCAAATGCTTCCTTAAAATCTGAATCGATCTTATATAATTCCTTAAGAAAATCAAAACCCAACACTTGGATTTGACTTTCTTGCAACAATACACTTCTCCTACTTAAGGCATCTGCAACTTTGTTTGATTGTCCAGTTATATGCTTCAACACAAAATGAAAGCCTTGGAGATACTCTATCGATTTAGCATGTCTCTGGCTGAGTTTTGGCTGCTGCATTATAAACTGCAATGCATGGTTATCTGAATAAAGAATAAATTCTTTCGACATTAAATAATGCCTCCACTTCTTTAGTGCCTGCACAACTGTGTAAAACTCCTTATCATAAGAAGAATACTTCCTTTTTGCATCATTTAGCTTTTCACTGAAATAAGCTATTGGTCTATCTTCTTGGCTTAAAACTCCTCCAATTGCTTCTGTGCTGGCATCACACTTAACTTGAAAAGTTTTGTTAAAATCAGGAAGAACCAAAACAGGCTTTTCAGTTATTTTCCTCTTTAACAGCTGAAAATTTCTCTCTGCTTCAGCAATCCACTTAAATGGTTGTTTATCTTTCTTTATGGTCTCAATAATAGGTGCATTAATCTTACTAAAATTCTTAATGAATTTTTTGTAAAAACTAGCAAGACCATGAAAACTCCTTACCTCAAAAATACTCTTGGGTGAAGGCCACTCCACAATTGCTTTGATCTTTTCTGGATCCATCTTCAATCCTTCGGCTGAGATAACAAATCCCAAGTACACCAGTTCCTCTTTCATAAATAAACACTTCTTCAGATTCAACAATAATTTTTCTTGCTGCAGCTTCTGTAAAACATAATTTAAATGCCTCAGGTGTTTCTCCTTGGATCTGCTATAGACTAATATGTCATCCAGATATACTATTACAAATTTACCAATGAATTCTTTAAGAACTTCATTCATAAGCCTCATGAATGTACTTAGTGCATTGGACAACCCAAAAGGCATCACTCTCCACTCATATAATCCTTCATTGGTCTTAAAAGCGGTTTTCCATTCATCCCCTTCTCTTATCCTTATCTGATGATAGCCACTTTTAAGATCTAACTTTGAAAAATATTTTGCGCCAGACAAGCAATCCATTAAATCTTCAATTCTGGGTAATGGAAATCTGTACCTGATTGTAATCTTATTGATGGCTCTTGAATCTATACACATTCTCCAGCCTCCATCTTTCTTCGGGCTCAGCACTGTTGGCACTGCACAAGGACTCAGGCTTTCTTTGATCAACCCTTTGTCAAGCAATTCTTGCACCAGTTTCTTAACTTCTTCATTTTCTGCAGGAGTCATTCTATACGCTGCTTTGTTAGGTAGGCTTGCTCCAGGAGTCAAGTCTATATGATGACTGATTTTTCGAATTGGCGGTAATTCATTAGGCAAATCATCAACAATAATATCATAATAATTCTCCAGCATTTCTTGAATTTCAATGGGTAATTCATAAATTTTAGTAGAAGTCAATATTACCTTGGGCTTGCAAATTACAGCAAAATTTACCTCATTTTCTTCAATCTGCTTCAAGTATTCCTTCCCTCCAAGTAACAGAGTTTTTGGATCAGTCTTCTGTCCCGGTACATCTTCTTCTTGCAGAGGCAATAATGTATGATTAACACCATCTTTTCCAAACCTGTAGGTGTTTCTCTTCCCGTCATGTATGGCTCCTCTGTCATATTGCCAAGGCCTTCCAAGCAATATGTGACACACGTCCATAGGCATCACATCACAAACAATTTTATCTTTGTACTTGCCCACTTGAAATTCCACTTCACACTGTTCACTTACCAACAGTTGATGTCCCTTTTGTAACCATGACACCTTATAAGGTGTTGGATGCTTCATTGTCTTCAGCTTCAATTTCTCTACTACTTCTGTAGAGACCAAATTATCAGTGCTACCACTATCAATGATCATCTGGCAACATTTCCCTTGGACTTTGCACACTGTCCTGAATAAAGTTTTCCTTTCTGGCGGTTCAGCAGCCACCTCCTTCATTGGCTTAAGTAAGACTTTATTAACCACCAGAGATTCTCCTCTTTCTGGTGTATTTTCTTCTTCTGCTACCGCTGTCACTGGCGCTTCTTCTTCAGCTGGAGCAACAATCGCATTCCTCTGCTTTATGTCTGCATTCTCTGGGCACTCAAAAGCTCTGTGTCCCAGCTTGTTACATCTGTAACATCTTATTTCTCTGCCTCTTCCTCTGCCTCCTCTTCCTCTGGAAAAACTCCCTCTGCCTCTTGCATCACCTTCTCTGGTTGCATGATGGGTTGAGCTACTGCTAGCTCCATCTCTAGGTGCTGTAGATCTTCCTCTACCACCTTGACTTCCTTTTCCTCTGAAAGTCCCTCTCCCTTTGGCAGATTGCTTCCTTATGAGTTTTTCCTCAGCTTTCAGTGCTATCTGATAAGCTTCCTCTACTGTTTTAGGAGACAGCAGACTTATCTCATCCTGAATGTCCATCCTGAGGCCATTCATATATCTAGCTACCTTCTCATCTGTGTCTTGGGCTTCTCCAGCTCTTATGCTCACTTTATAAAACTCTTCTGTATATTCTTTCACTGTTAAAGCTCTCTGTCTAAGATTTTGCATTTGTCTAAATAATGTTTGCTGATAATTACTTGGCAAGAACTTACCTCTTAACTTTGCTACCATTCGGCTCCAGTTCTTGATTGGCTGCTTACCAAGTCTCTTCCTTTCCACCTGCACACCATCCCACCAGAGTGCTGCGTGGCCTTTTAACTTGGTGACAGCAAAATTTTTCTTCTCACCTTCTGTTTCCTCACAATCGAAGAATTTCTCCATGCTGTTAATCCACTCGATCAATTCTTCTGGATTCAGTCCTCCTTGATATACCGGTACTAATTGGTTCCATGGCCTGGCTGTGGATTTTAACACTGACTGAAAGAACCTCATCTCAGGAGTAACCTGTACAGTGTCCTCCTCTTCAGCAGCTTCAATTTCGGGCTCACTAACATCTGCATGATCTATATTTTTATCTGAAGTTAATGCATCCACTCTAGCTCGCAGCTCTTCTACTGTTTCCATTAGTTCATCATTTGCAGCAGGTCGTCCTCTTCCACCACGTCCTCGTCCTCTTCCAACTCTGAAATCCATCCTTCTTCTGCTCCTGAGATTCAATTCAATGTCAGTTGATGGCTCTGATACCACTAATGATGGCGAGGGTGCAGGCGTTAGAGACAATTTCCCTAATCTGCCAGCAAGCTCTTCTATGTCTTGATCAACTTCCCTTTCTTCTGATCTGGGCGTATCAGTCATTAAACTGATATTTCATTTGCACACAATATATATATATCCACGTTATATATATCCACGGTATGTTCTCTCCTTCCTCTTTGGCATCGGTGACAGTTATAGGCTGGACTTTACCATGGACAAAGGCTTGTATATTATGGACCGACGGCTATATATATATATATATCTGCTCTCTACACTATTTTCGGTAGATGTATATACAAGTCGGCAATCGCTCAAACAATGATCTTCTTTCCTCTGAATCAACGGACCCGATATACTTATATGCAGCCTTTAATACTTCGGCAGTTCCGCTATTCGGTGGTCGATTCAATTAACAACTTCTCCACCTTCGAAATGACGGACTTGACGATATATATATATATCGCAGTTTATATTATTTCGGCTCCCAAATTCAGAACTCGGCCCCTATTGCGATATGGCTCCCTTCGAACCGAAAGACTTTGTAAACCGAGCGCACAACCAAAAGTTCCAAGGATCTCCTGACGTCGATATAGTCTTGGAACCGAGACTGGTAAGAACTTACAGTTATAAAGCTTCAAATCCGCTACAGCCACTTAATGGGAAATTACAAGAGTTCTTAGGATAAGTAGAGACATATGCGCAATTGTAAAATCAAAGCCTGTATAAACATAAAACGAAAGGGAAAATGATTTCAATGATTAATATACAGTATTTGCAGCATGAGGAAATAGGAACCATTCAACACCGTCGGCACTATCCAATAATCTATGCATGCATATTACAGAGTCATTAATAAGAGATGCCGAGAGAATAGTTTTCTTTCTTTAAAATAATGCTAAGGTGCTCACTCTCTCCTCTGTCTCTTGAGAGCTTTGCTGCCTCTTTATTTATAACTAAGGATAGGCCCTCTCGGTCCTTATCTGATACAAAGAAAAGCATTCTTTACAGAATGATTTAAAGCTTGAAAAGATTTGTTACAAATAGCATGATTTATTGCTAGAATTTATTCTATTTTTTTAACTAAGAAAGCATAGAAATTGCAGGCTAAAGGACCCCACTCCCTTGCCTGTAGATTTTTTTTTTTTTTTTTGGAATAATTTGGAAGATTTTTCTCCTTTGAGTCACATGCTCCCGCATCACAGAATTTCTCCCTTATGTTTACTTTGTTGATAACATATCCTGGCCTTTCGTATAACGTTATCCATCATTTTTGGGTTATCAAACTCAATCCTTTCACTCATTGCCACAGGTAAACTGCTAACAAACCGCTGAACTTTAGCCTTTTCCTCCCATATGTAAGGTACATAGCGAAGCAGAGAGGTAAATCTGGTGATAAACTCATCCATTGTCTACTGTCCAAGACGCAGATCATGAAATTCCCTTGCCTTCTCGTCATAAAAATGTTCAGTAAAATATCTTTCCTTAAAATATTTCTAGAACGTTTCCCAAGTTATATTCTGCTTACTTACCCCTCGTACAATCTTGACCTCCACCCACCACAAGGTGGCTTTTCCTTGCAGTTGGAAAATAGCTAGCCATGCTTTGAGATTGTGGTCATATTCATATAATTGGAAATATTTATTCATGTTAATCAACCAGGCCTCTGCTGCCTCCTCCAGTTCTCCATCGAAGAGTGGCGGCTTGATCTTTCGAAACTCCCCCTGTAACTCTATCCATTGTCTTTTTGAGGTTGGGTGTTCATAGGCATTATCAGACTTTTCCCCTCGATTCTCTTCCCTTCCTTCTATTTCTTCCTGATCCGTATGGTAGCCCTCTTCTTCTGATACTCGCATTTGTTTAGGGCTGGGGTTTGGTTGGCATTGATTCTGTTTATCAGACAAGCTTTCCATGATTTTCTCCTGCTCCATGGTAATCTTACATTATCCTCCCGTAGGCGAGCCATCTCATTCTTCAAGTCTTGGACCATTTCTAATATCGTAAGATTGGTGTTACGAGCCTTCTCCCCTAATTGCACCCATATTTCAGGATTTTGCTCAGGAAAAGTTGTAGATCCTGGGCCTGCCACATTCCTGTGAGGGACACTATTCATTCTCATAATATTCTATTGTCGTTTTTTCCCTTGTTCTCAACAAATTAGTCAACTATCAACAGGTAAAATACAACAAACAGAAAAAGAAAACATTGACTGGTTGTCCTTGCTTGGTATTTGTTTGCCAGAGGCCATAGCTTAGTAGCCTAGCTCTGATGCCACTTGTTAGAAACCCATATATTATTCACCTAAAGTAAATAACATAAATAAAAAAATAAAAAAATGATTTACATAACACATGGTAATTGCTTTGTCGGAACTATGATACATAGCATAGTGTATGGTTGTGTTTATATTTAATATCTGATTTAGTTTATATGGTAATGGTACTCAAAATTATATGTCATAATTGACTCCGCATTGGTTTTCCCCACTTCCTCGGTTGTTTTCAACTTGCAACGTTTATGTGAATACATCTGTTGTACCCCATAGCGTGTGCATCTGGTTAACTTATCCGTTCTGATGATTTTCCCAGATTGTGGCATTAATACCCTGCTCTGCCCTAGTACATCGCACGAGCAGGCCTGTCCCACTGTAGTTACTACTCTCAATTCCCTCGATGCATCGATGGTGGTGAGCCTAGTTGGTGATCCTACGGCTGAGATCGTTTTCAGGGTTAACTCATGTCAACTCTCAGGTGCTATGCCGCATTTTCACTTTCGACTCTGGGCGTCAACTGTCCGTCTTCCTCCATGCCTTGCGCGAAATTGGTCTTTCTGTCAATTTGGAGCCATGTATAGTTTGGGAGGTCTTTGGAGCAGGGTTATGGCTTCATCTTCAAATCGGCGATCTCTGGGTAAGAATGCTACAAATGAATTATCATGTTGTTTCGTCTCTAGGGTTTATGATTCTCTGTCTCTTCTCAGCTCTATAAATATTATAACTTGTGGTGCCTCTACATGTAGGTTTTACCACAGAGACTCCAAGGCTATTCGTCATTGCTGCTTGGTGGGTGCCTCACTTGATTTCTTCACTCGGAAAACTCCGGGTAAGAGGCTACCATAGATTTGATGATTTCCAATAGAGTTTGGTCCCCTGGTTATCTGAGTTGAGGTTCTTCGGCCCTCAAGGAGTTGTTACTTCCTCTACCCAAATTACCAGGTTATGTTGAATTAGAGAAGTTGTTTTTAAATTGACAGCCAAGGGTTGAGAATTTTGTAATGTCCTTTGTCATAACGGGGGTTTTTTTTCTAGTTTCAATTGTAACTTCAATATAACTATTGATAGATTTCCTCTGTTGTGGCCCCATGAATTTTGGTCTCGTATTTGTCTTTGTAATTTTCAAATATGTATATAAGGCCCATCTCAGTAAATGGGTTATGGTTTGTAAATTCAAGCTTGAAGTTTCCATTATTTCAGTTTGCAAGTTATTATAATTTGTTCGTCTAAATTGTGGTTAGGAGGTTCTGCTAGATAATATTGTTTTGCTTGCCTTCTGAAGGTAATCGCATGGTTTCTCCATAGTATTCTGGGTTATTATGTTTATATGCATGCTCTCTCTGTTATACTCTTAAACACAACATTTCCATTCTTTTTGGGGTTATAATAGTTCTGTAATTGCAATTGGTGTTATTCGCATATTCAGAATATTTTCATTAAAATTTCCATGCGGTGCTGAGAAATATATATTACTGTGAAACCTTCTATTGGGTTTCTCCATTCATAATACTATTTGCTGGGATATTATTGTTCACTGAGATTATTCAAGTTCTGGTTTCCATTTATTTATAGTTTGTTGAGATTATTTAAGTTTCCAATTTCCATCATTATCGGCTTTTGCTCTCAATGATACTGATATTAATGCTTTCTTCTCTTCTGTTGTTTAGCATTGGGGTTTCCTACCTGTGTAGGGTTTATGGAATTCTTTAGGGTTTTGGTCTTCGTCACCACTATGTTTCTTATTATGCTAGCCAGCACAAATTTAGGTATTAATCCCAGTCTCACCTCAATTCTCTAAGTTTATTGCTGGATATCTAACGGTGAGGACTCCTCCGTGTATTAGATTCCAGCCTTTTGATAATTTCCTTTTAATAATATGTACCCTTGTTCAGAAATTTTTCTAATATATGATCTGGATTACAGTCCTTTGTTTCAAAATCCAATTATTAAAATTGTTTAACAAATTCCATTATCTCTTGCTACAGTAAGATCTTACTATTCCTTTAAATAAATGTTCAGTTCTTATTCTCCAGGGTTTGCATGGTCCAGCTTGTAGAAACCCTGCAGTTTTCAAGGTAGATGGTGACTTTGTATATTGGTTTCTATAATTTAAGGTGGCCCATCGCTCCTGTTTCCTTATTTTATTCCTCTGTTGAGGATGTAAATAGGCACTCTACTATTTACTTTTCAAATTCATACAGAATATAGACAATTAATTAATCTACTGTCTCTTCCGAGAAATATTCATCATAGATATGTTCAATTATCTATTCTTTACTTCAAGAATTCGTTCTACACAATGATTCAAGTTACATTCGTTCATTTCTTGTAATTCACTCATAACTTAGCTTATGCAAAAATAGTTGTAATTTCCATACCTGAGTTTGAAACTCTAATGAAGTTCCTCACTACAAAAGTTCACCTCTGTTTCTACTGCTTGTCTTCCACCTGTCTGTGAGATTTTCCCTCCAGGACCCAATCTCCCCCAAAGTGCACTTGCAAGACCTCTATCTTCTGCAAGAATTCCAGCACATTGTGCCTTTGCTATCTGGTCATCACCAGACGTAGTAGTCTTTTCTCCTTACTACCTATCCTCGGTTTTTCCTTCCCCCAACTTCCTTTTCTTTGGAAGCATTACACAGTTAGGGAAGGTAGTTAGGGTTTTCTGGAAACTGCCTTTTCCAACTTCCTTTCATTAGGAGTTACAAGATCAGCTGATACTCTAATCATTTCTTGTTTCCAATAGTTAACAATATTATTCAATTCAAACATTAATAATAATAATTATTTAATTTAACCAGAAATAACAATAATTATTTAGTCTTTTCTTACCGTGGTAAAAATAAAAATATTTACTGCTTTACTGGGGCATTACATGATGGCACATCCCCTAGCCTTTTAACCACATTGAGTGATGGAAACCCCCCACTATATAAACACCCCACTTGAAAAACTTCAATATATTATTATTAATAATTATATTTTCAAAATAAAATAATATTTATAATTAATTTATTATTTTTAATTGATAAATTTAAATTAATAATTTTATTTTTAAACTTTTCTATGATTATATTTAAACCCAATTTTAAATTAATAATAATTAAAACTAATTATAATATTATGTATATATACATACTTCTTCGAATTTTATAATTATTAAATATTTTGTTGTTTTAATATTAATAATTGAAGTAGTCTACCCAGGCGGAGGAATGGCCCGATTTCCATCGCCGCTTGGAAAAACCTCCAGCTCCAGCCGCCGGCAATTCCTCTGCCCTCCGCCACCCTCCGCGAGCTCCGCCCAGCTCCACATTAATGTCGACGACTGACAGGTTCCTGACATACAGCCTGATTTCCATCGCGTCTTGCCGCACGGGAAGTTAATTCAGCATGGAATTTGAATTACTCCAAAAACCCGCGGGCTGCTCCCTCACCAATTCGACCCTGCATTCTGGAAAACTCACTCACCAATTCGACCCGGCATTCTGGAAAACTCACTCCGCTTTCTAAGCTATGCTTTCTACGCTCCAGGGATCAGTTGCGTGCTCAACGTTTGGGGTTTGTTGGTGATTGCTGCTGGGATCGAATTCAGAGAGTGGCCTCGTTTGCTGAGATTTGTTGTGTCCTCAGATAAAAAGGTCAGAGAGTGTTCCTGCAAACTATGTTTCTTAATAAACTAGATGAAAACTCAAGTTTAAAATTTGCCATCGCTCTAAGCGTTTGAGTATTGTAAGTTAACTTGAAAAAATTGGGTTGGACAGATCGCATAATTGGACATGGGTAATGATCCTGATTATCACAAACAGTACTCACCTAACCCTAACCGTGCCCTCCATCCCCATTGAGACACTGAACTTAAAACAAGTTTATTTTAGTGTCTGGGAGAGCGTTTCTCTGTAATTATATTTTTAGATAATGCTTTGTTGAAGATTCCAAGATCAATTCTCGTGATCGATTCAAAAAGAGTATGAACTCAGCGAAGAAATAGGAGATTATATACAGGAGCTCTGCAAAATGAAAAACTTTCCCACATAACCTGCACAAACCCCAGTACTGGGACTAATGTCTGAGTTAATTATTAAGATACGATTTGTCTTTAGCTGAGAAAAACAGTAGTTACAGAAGAAAAATTGCAGTTTGTGCCTATTGGCAACAGGCACTCCGCTTTGAGCTTTGGGTTGGACAGAACACAAGAATGAAATGGAAGCCAAAGAACCTTTCAAGTGCATGGAATTTACAGTGTGTTATAAAATGAATTATATATGTACAATTGAGAAAACCATAAATGTATTAGGTTGATGAGATGAAAGAGTATGTAGATCAGGAGAGTTATGTTTATGACTTTATACCTCTGTCAGTAGCTTAAAAGGCCTTTTAGGGGTGACCCTGACTATATTATGTCGATGAGAAGAAAGAGTATATAAATCAGAAGAGACACATTTATACCTCTGTCAGTAGCCTGAAAGGCCTTTTAGGGGTGGCCCTGACTTCTTTCTTGCGTTGTTCTGCCCGGTTCTCCATGTTGGTGATCCTCTTTCAATGGAACCAAAACTCTGAGAAGAATGCAAAACCAAACAATTTTGTCAATCCATATTTATAGAAAGTTCATTAAACCAGTGTAAATGAAATAAGAAAACTCAGTTCTTTCTAGACACAATTTATTAAGCAGAAGCATCCAGAGACTCGACTCTATAAATATACAGAAATATGTCCATAAAAAATAGTAGGGAGATCATAGATGAATTTGCTCATACTTTTTTTCTTCCTCTTCAGCTTCCATAACTGCAAAGGAAAAATAAAAATAATGATTCATCACGCTTCATTAAAAGAGCTAAAGTGATCAATCATATTTTCCAAAAGAAGACATAAAAAGCGTTGATTGCCTCAATGAAAACACAAAATATCTCCTCAGCACTGATTCTTAAAATACCAGGACTATTTGGGTTTCTCTCCAAACACTAATGATCATGATTAACTATTCTTCAATTAGGATTTCAGACAGGGTTCTCACAGAAACAAATAGAATGGCCTTTCTCATCAACAAGTTAAAGATCAATACTTAGGATACTCTCAGACAGAGCAGCCTACATAAAGAACTCTAATAAGAGAGGAAGCAAACCAACAATGTGGTTACTAAACTTTAAGAAAGTGGACAAGAACATGCTTTGGAACTGAAGGTCAGCAGGGTCAAGATTAACAAAAGGGAATCAGTGAAAAACAAACCCATTTCATTAACAACGTTGTCTCAGAGGTTGCCAAATGAGAACAATTAGCAGACAGAAGAAGGGTAACAATAATCTCATCACTTTCAAAAAACAACCAGAAAGAATCCTTTACCTGTTATTACCATAAAGGCCCACAAGCAACAAACAGGATTCCAGTAGTCTCCAATTATAAAAGTTGGAAAATGAAGATGAATGAAAAGTGTTCTTATCTATCAGAGTGAGGAAGACTTCAGATCTTATGTAGGATATGTTCAACCTATAGGCTGGTCAGAGAAAATGATGGGATTCAAGAGGGACATAATAATTAACATCAAAGAACCAAGAGAAGAAAAAAGAAGCAAAAACAGTCATCTCGAATAGAGCCAATTCAATTTTGTTGAAGTAGGGTTTATCCTACATAAATCAGGAAATTCTTATTCAGCATTATTGCCAACTAACTATTTTCTAATTTCATCAGGCCCTAGACTGGTTGTTTTGAAGAGGCTGAACAACTTAGTCCAGTTTCTGTCTTGGACTCCCCTTTTGAGGATACTCCAGGCTTTGAAAATACATATGCTACTATCCAGAGTAAGTTCTAAAGCCATCCTCAATCCTTTGTCTCGTTTTACTTTCCATGCACATTTTGTTTATTGTTTTTATGGGTGTTGTTTTTAGTTTCCTCCAATTTTGCCAGTTTGAGTATGATAAGTTTTTTTTTGATGGTAGGGGCCAAACGACAGCTACCTAAAAAAATTCCTGCATATGAACAACTTGCTTACATGGACCCTCTTCTTTTGGAAAAGAGAGTAGCATCATAGAAGGATTCATCTGAAGATGAAAGTGGCAATTGTACAGAGGAGGACGAGTCACAGAGCATGGGTATAGATGTTGATTCTACTGATATATCATCATCAGCTCAGACAAGCCCCTATATAAGTCACGATAATGAAATGGATTGGGAAGAAGATGTGGGGACAAAATATCATATGAAACAAGATGTCCATTTCTCTCAAACAATTCCAGAGAGTCTTCCTCCTGCATCCCCATTAACTTCATTATGGGGTTCTCATCATCCTTCCTTAGTTGCAGCAAGGCAGGTGCACAAGCATCTGTTTCATAGGGTGAATGAAGAGTTACATTCAAGCAGAAAATGCCATGGTTGTGGGTTTATGGCAGGGGTAGAGCCATGGCTAAGAGAACAACAACAGTAGGCTCAGGAGCAATTGGTAAAGAAGATTATATGTGGACAAATATCTCCTTCTTCTGCATGGAAAGAAGAGATTGATACCAATAGTCATGCAGACAGGATTGTTGAGCTAGACTTTAAGAGGGGGAGACAACAGTGGAAAATATTCAGAGAGGAAGCAGAGGAAGTAGGGGTTAACATAGAGATAGCAATTTTTGGAGTGCCAGTGTAAGAGGTGTTGCTTGACCTTGTTCAATTGTAGCCCTTTTCTCTTACTCTGCTCTGCTCACCTGCTGCTTCCATACTAGAGATAAGGTAGAAATGGTCTATAGATAGAGATATTCAGAGTAGCAGTCACTCTCTGCTGCTTATGATGAGGATTCAAATTTTCAATAATAGAAAGATGGCACCATCTCGTGCCTGTAGCTCTGAGATAGTACTTTTGAATCATCTCTACTAGAGATGGCCATATCTTGTATTGCCAAGAAAGCATCTCTAAGATAGATGACAACATGTTTCTTCTGTTTTTTTTCCCTTGCTTTAATTAGATAATACTGCCATAAATTAAGGACTTCAGGCTTCTTATCGATGTAAATGGATTTTTTAAGGGTTAAATTTAGCAGATTAACTGATTTTTTTTTTAATATAAATATCCTTGTAAAAAAATGTGTCATTTTCAGAACCATCCATTAATTTCACATAAAAGATATCATCTATATTGCAATTCTCAAAAAAACAGTTTCAATCAGTTTTCAAAGCTTGTGAGTATGGCAGGAAGCCAAATGAAGTTCATTTGAAGTCTGACAATATATTGCAGAAGAGAAATCTTTATTTCCAACCTTTGAGAATTTTATCCACATGGTTTCTTGGTGACTCCAACATTCTCTCAGATGTTTTTGGCAAATGAACAAATGTATGTTTTAGAATGGTCTTTTCAATGATGAAAATGACTTGTCAATAAGCCCTCAAATACATTTCAAGGCAACTGCCATATTTGGCCCACATATACCTCCCTACATGAATATTTCTCACCAGCAAACAAATGTGGACTTGATTGATAAACTCCAGATGACACAAGTATGAATGAATAGTCCCAATGCTAGCATACAATAAGTTAATTCTGTGCACTTTTCAGGTGTTTTTGTGTTACTCTGTTGACTTAGAACACTTCCTATTTTTCTTTCACAGAAAAAGCTTGATGACACTGAGGAAGTCTTGAAAGATTTTCAAGAGAAACATAGTCAAGCTAACTGCACAATCAAGGAAAAGGAGTTCATTATCTCAAATTTGTTACAATCAGGTAGGTTCTCAGCTGTCACAAGTTTAAAGTACCCCGAGACAGTTAAGGTGGTCTAACCACCTCACTAACCTAATCAATAATTAACTATATTGTCATGTTATTATAATCATGCTCACTTAATACATAATGTTTATATTATTAACGCCATTAACAATGAACTTCATTGTTTGCTTCTCCATTACCTCCTTTCAAACAACAGTTATAATAAAGCTCCTAAACCCAGAACCACGATCACCTTGAATCTGCTTGCACATTTTATTTTTACCTCTACACCCCATCAACTCAGGAAAGCAAAGATATTCCCAAGCTAATCATATTCACTAATGGGGGCTTGGCTTTGAGCTTGCTATAGGAAACTTTACATGGTTACATAACTTTACTAAAACGACATTTACAATACATTAAGTTGACCCTTTATAAGGTCCACATGACATAGCACTTAGGCACAATATTCATAATCACAATCCATGTACAAAAATAGAGGTAACACAAAGCTTGGACTACAAAAACTTATCAATATCCACCAGAAAATGGGAATCCAATTCCAGGGATTTCATCAATTTTTTGCACACTACATAGAAAAAAACATGACTATTTTTGTTGTTTGCAAATTCTAAAAAAATGACAATTTTTATTCCTTGTAAAATTAGATGTTCGGAAAGATGCATACATGGCTCATCGTCATCTTTGTCATCATGTTGCTGCATGTAAACCCATCTTCACATTTTTTAATCAAATAGAATAGACTATGTAATCCATGAATTCACTTGGTCTCTGAATATGAGGAGGTCCATCTACCATTTAAGACTGGTGCCATAGGTTGTTTCTGATGAAGCAAGAAGTACAACAACTTCTTACCACAGTTCAGTAGCTGCTTACAAAAGGATCAGTGCCACTCTCTGTAAACAGGGCATCTGAACGTTGATCCTAAACAAATCCTCCAAGTGGATCATCTTTTGGAGATCCATATAGTCAGTCTATCTGAAGAAAGGAGAGCTTTCTCAAGAGCTAGCACCCTACAATCAAACCATGATCTGGAATATGAATCCTGCAAGTCATTCCAAAATAAGATGCCCTGCCTGCTTAGCCTGCTAGCTTGATACTGAGGAATCTCCAGAAAGCATTGGCCATCACCCCTCCAACACCAGCTTGGTTGTATCACCAAATCCCAATGGCATCCAATGCCGGTATAAATCCAATACACACATTTGGCAACACATTTCCAAGTGGACCAGATGCTTTTTAACATAGAAGAACCTCTAAATTGGAAAAGGTGTGGAGAAGAGATAATCTCAATCAAATCTGCCAAGTGGCTGAACCTTCCAAGCACATCACAATCATTTTGCTGCCAAAATCTTGCAGGCTTGCCCTGAACCACCATATCAATCAGCCACAAGCCACCCTCCTCCTTAGGCAAAATGCAGACATCTCATGGGACCATCAATAACCCATGGTCTATAATATTTGTTCACACCAACCAAACCTCAGTTAATTTGATTAGAGAGTGCCTGGACATACTATGTGTTGCTTCTGGTGCAGTTGTCAGTGATCAGAAAACTGACCTTCGGTTGTTGGGCTTGGATCACACCCCAAACTAGATTCCTCCTGGTTGGAACTGTATCTGGCCTGGGATCATTCTGGTACAAGTCTTTCTCTAGCTGCCATGTGGGAATGGAGTTTACAAAGTTGCAGACGATGCTCCACTGCTGCCAATTCAAGGAACCTCCTCTGGTGGGTAAGTTGACAGGCATTTCTCAAAGTAGTCCACCCCTTTTTAATGTTTTCATTAATTTCACTTATCGCATTTATCAATGTTAATTATAATCCTCACCTTCTTCAAAAAATTCAATACATGCATCATCATACATTATATCTTCAGATCTTGGATACTTCCAATGTTACTGTAGGCTCCACAGATACTTAAAAGTTATTATCGTATTAATTCACAACCTGCATTATGTATTGTTAACTTCACATCAGAGTACCACTGCACAACTGTCATTGTGTCAAACCTAATTCAAACACCTTAATAAGCAGTACAATAATCTTTGCTCAAAGCATTGTCCTAATCTAATAAACCTTAAATTAAAGTTTCAAACCTAAATATCATCAATTTTCTTTGTTAATGAACTAGGATAGTATTCAGTCGATACAACTGCTGTGATATCCTCATCAATGATTGTATTATCAAATTTCAATCAAAGGCAAACTCTGTGAAACATGGTGTGAAAATAATTGTATTTGCATCTGCAGCTTCGATCTCTCTTGGGTCTGTGGCTCCGAATATCGCTCGGGCATGCAACTTGTTATTTCTGTGGCTTTGAGTCTTGCTTGGCGTGCCAATCTTATGAACTCTGCTACAATTCAATTCATTCAAATCTTAGATTTTCGACTACTCCGAGATCATGGTGATAGGGTCAATATGGATCATGCAACTGATTATATTCGAGAGTTCAACCACTGATAGTACGGACTCACAACATCTGGATGTCTTACATAGATCGGTTTCGGATTCAGTCTCACAACAGCAACAACAGCTAAGAAGTATGGAAGAACAATTGCAGCTTTTTGTTTCTACTAAAAAGCAGTTAACACAAGACTGTAAACAAGAATTTGACTTTTGGTTTTGGCTCCATTTCCTTGTTAATATAAGCAGTCCTCATTTACAATGTCATTTTATAACATACTGCCGAAGGTTACAGAAGGACTAACAGAGAGAGTGGGGAAATTGAAGACAACATACAGTTTTGGCATCAAAGATACGCATAATCTAGCCCCTGCACTTGATGAAACGTCCCTGTCAAGTTTTGAGAAGCTCAACTTAACAGTATCTAAACAGTCTTCAGCTCTAGATGATGTAAGATTCTGCTTTGTCACAATTCACAAAGTAGTGAAGTGAAGAGTGGATTTATATATATTTTACTTCTGTGCAGGTTTTGGCCATTGCTGTTTCAGAGGATGATGCAATGATCTAACCAACTCAGACTCTGTAATCAATATTACTAGCTATGTGTACTCTAATAGAGTAATCCTTTGCCACAAAATGTTGTTGCTTTGATTTCCTTCATCTAAGGTCTCTTTTAAGCTACCCTTCAATATCATTTTAATTTTACTGAAAACATGGAACATGCTTATCATTTGGGTTACTAACTATATCTATTTCATGTATTTTAATTGATACACAGTCACCGGGAAATTCCTCCGCCTGGGTAGACTACTCCATTTGGAATTTAAAGCAATGGTCAATACCCGTTTTACAGTAGGGTTAGGGTTTACTGTTACAGACTGACAATCTCTTAAAATAGGGCTGATTATTCACATTTATATCAAACCCTGCCCTCAGACTTCTCCTCCATCTAAATGACATGGCCAATTTGGAATTTAAAGCAATGGTCAATTCCCGTTTTACAGTAGGGTTAGGGTTTACTGTTACAGACTGACAATCTCTTAAAATATGGTTGATTCTTCACATTTATATCAAACACTGTCCTCACTTTTCCACCAAAATGCCATGGCCAGTTTGGAATTTAAAGCCATGGTCAATTCATATATTAGCAAGTCTTTTCCTGAAAAAATATGCAAAATAAGGTCAGACAGGTAACATGTACTCGCAGTAACTGAGTCAAATCATCACCAAATGACTGATTGGGTCAAATATTACTTAGAGAAAGACAAAAAGATGAAATAGATTTTGTATCCCCAAACTTCTTTTTATATTTCTTAATATAACGAACGATAACAAAAAGGAACACATGTATCCTAATGTAGTATACAGATAAAACTATATATCCGTCCTTCAAAATAAGGGCTGTCTGTTTTTCATCTATGGCTGTTGAGCCATTAGAGTGCCTACATACAGTAATAACAGCAGTACAGAAACATATTCAACATCATATCTCTTTATGTCTGGGCTTACAAAACTAGTTGGAGAAGATGGGTGGCTTGCTACCTTTGATGATTCGGAGCTACAAGAACTGACACCATGAGGAATTATTATACCAGAGCCTTCATAACAAAGCCCTAAGCTATTATTCCACAGGGCCAGGTGCTTTCCCAATCTCCTGCAAAAGATCTCAGGAAAAACCATTGTGCCTGATAAATTATTTCCATTGAGATATAATGTATTCAAGGAAGGAATGAATCTCCGCCAAATTCGATGGGATTTCCCCGGTGAAACGATTGCCATTGAGAGCAATATATCGCAATTGCTTGGATGAACCCAGAGACTCTGGTATTCTTCCCTCGTATCTTGAGGTCGAGAGATCGAAACTCATTAGCTTTGGCAGCTTATCCCATGCTAGAGAAATATTGCCCCCAATAGGATTGGTTCCTAGATAAAGCTCCTGCAAATTACTCATGTCCGTCAATGTCTGTGGAAGATTTCCATGAAGCCCATTGTTGCGAAGATCCAACAGCGTCACATTTTTCAAATCGCCCAACTCCAGCGGAATCTTCCCTCTGATAAAATTATCGCTCAAATCCATCTTCATGAGAGATTTTAAGCCCCTAATTTTAGAAGGAAAAGTACCATTCAACTTAATGAAACTCAGGTCCAGGATTAGCAAATTCTCCAAGTTGTCAATCGAAGTTGGAATTTGGCCACAGAACTGATTCTGACTGACAACGAGCTTTTTCAGTTTATACAATCTCCCCAGCTCCTCTGGCAATGGACCCTTCATGTTATTTTCTTTCACAACCAGATTTTCTAAGTTTCCCAGCTCACATAGCTCAGACGGGAGCTCTCCAACCAGGGCCTCATTGCTGCGAAATGTGAGGCTCTGGATAGAGTTGCTCAGATTTTTCCACCCTTGAATGGTCGAATTGGTGAGTTTTCCAGAATGCCGGGTCGAATTGGTGAGTGAGTTTTCCAGAATGCAGGGTCGAATTGGTGAGGGAGCAGCCCGCGGGTTTTTGGAGTAATTCAAATTCCATGTTGAATTAACTTCCCGTGCGACAAGACACAATAGAAACTAGGCTGTATGTCAGGAACCTGTCAGTCGTCGACATTAATGCGAAGCTGGGCGGAGCTCGTGGAGGGTGGCGGAGGGTGGAGGAATTGCCAGCGGCCGGAGCCGGAGGTTTTTCCGGGCGGTGATGGAAACCGGGCCATTCCTCCACCTAGGTAGACATGTATGTATACATAATATTAATAATAATAATATTAATTATTAATATTAATATTAATAGTATGTATGTATACATAATATTAATAATACATAATATTAATTTATGTATGTATATATATAAATTAATAATAATTAAAACTAATTATAATATTAGGTATATATACATACTTCTTCAAATTTTATAATTATTAAATATTTTGTTTTTTAATATTAATAATTCACAAATCTATCCATATATCATCAAACATATTTATTCCAAAACATTAATATATTTACTATCATATTTATTCCAAAACATTAATATATTTACTATCGTCTAATTATACCTACTTATATTATTTTCAGATATTTATTTTAAAATATTTTTACTTTAAAAATATATTATACTAATTTTTATTAATTTATATAGGTGAATTAATAAACTAAAATTTAATTAAAATCTAACCAATTTTATAATGACAAATAAATTAATTAAAATTTAAACAAAATCTATAATTTCAATTAGTTATTTTTTTAATCAACAAATTTTCCCTTTTCCAAACCATCAATACATAAATTAAACAATGTTCCTGAAAACAACTATAAAGTAAATAAATAAATAAAAATTAAATAAACTCAAACAAACAAAATTTATGGTTGCATATTTTTGTTCTCATTATTATTATAGAAGGTTAACAAGATTCATTGAAAACAAACTTTAACAATACAATGCACTATCTTATTCAAAGTATTATTGTAAAACTTAAATTAATAGTTATTCAATTATATATATATATATATATATATATATATATATATATATATTTATATTTATATTTATATTTATTGGTTAAATAAGTTTATTTTCAAATAAAATTAATTCATTTATAATATTATATCTTTTAATATTATTATGTCTATCAATATGTTTATTTTGTTATGTTGATAAGTGTGTTTATTTTCAAATAGGGTTTATTAATAATTATATTGTTAGATGTATAAATAAATTATCAATAACTATTTAATGGATGGTAGAGTTGTAACCCTACATAATATCTTGGAACATTCATAGCATTATATACAAGTCAACGGTTTATACTTATCTCAAAAGTAATGATGCCCTTTAATACAAGTATATTAGTGCCCTAGGTTTTTTTAATACAAAATATTTATGTTTTTGGGTTTAACATTGAGGGCAGATCCATGTTAAGCCTAGAAGAATCAAAATTTTTAAGGTGAAAATTCTTCTATCATTTAATTTCATGTACTAACTTCTCAATATTAAATAATAAAACAATTACACCTCTAAATTTTTTACCCTTTCCCATGTTTATACAATGATTAAGATGGATCTCCACTTGTTTTATTTTTAGATGTTGTGATGTACACATATAAAAACATAATTATTTATGTATATATGTGTATAATTTTCCATGCTAATTGAGATGGATCTACACTCGTCTATTTTTTGATGTTGTAATGTACACATATAGAATGATAATTATTTATGTAGATATGTATGCATGTGGTATTTCTTTTCCATGTCATGTTACATAATAATATTTCCCTATGCCCATGGAGTTTTGGATTGAAGATGAATGGGTGTTTTGTTAAGGAACTCCATGTTCAAATCCCCAAAGTGTTTACTAAAAAAATAAAAAATAAAACAATAGATCCCCCATACTATTATTATTATGGTTAGTTATTATTACTGATATATGATAAAATTAAAGATAAACTCTAATTTTTGTTTTAATTCAAAAAATAAATTTAAATTTATTTAAAAGACACATATATATTTTTTAAAGTAAATATTTATTACCAGCCTAGATCAATCTTGCTCTGGATCTATCATGTGCTGAGAGGGATCATGTCCCTCGAGATGCAAACCTTCCTTTTGGAGTGTGGAATTAGAGGAAATGTTTGCACCTCAAGGGATTTGATCCCTCTCGGCCTATGATAGATCCAGAGTTAATGGATCTAGGTTGGTTCCATTCGAGGGCAACAATAACACATTTTTAGATTATCATTATTATGTACACGTTTGAGATAAACTTCATACTTTGAAATTTACATTATGTTTTCTTTGTTTGACATGACTATATAATTTCTTTGATTTTGTTTTTGTTGTTTGCCTTGAATGATTTGTATGTCTCCACTTCGATGCTTTAAGTGGTTTGTGAGTTTATGTGTTTGGATTTGGATGGTAATGTTTGTGAATGTTACAATTGTTGGGTTCTATTTCTATATGGGTATGTAATTATCTGTTAATAGTTAGTTGGTGGTCAAGAAGGGAGACAATATTTTCAATAGTTTGCAAGAGGATTGATACCCCACATATATTTCATTTAATTTTAGGTATCACAACTTTTGACAAATAATAATTCTTAATTATGTCACTCCAAGTATTAGTAAATATATTTTGAAGAGCAGTTTTAATAATTTACTGAATCAAGATTACTCTTGAAATCATTTGTTTCATTGCTAATGTTTCAAATAATATATTTCCTTCAAAATATTTTGATGATTTGTTTTATATATAGTTTGTTTTGCAAAAGCCAAGAAATAATTTAATTTTGATTTTTTTTAATGAATGTCCATATTTACAAAATATTTACATAATTTGTTAGTTTTTCCATCTTTTCATGTATATTATATGAAAATGATAGTTGAGATTGTAAAACATTCAATTGTTTAACTTGAACTATTGTTATAAACATCACACCTTATTTCTCTTGCTCTCCAATACTAATAGGTTGAATTACTGTAACACAAAAATAAATGAAAATTGTCAATCGTTTTGTTACTTACACTAAAATAAATGCACATTGTTAATCCAATCACTTTAAGTAATGTACCATCATACATTGAGTTACATCAAATCAGAAATCAACATTTACACTGAAATCAATGCATCTAATGCACACAATTAAATAAAATTAGAAAACATCTACACTGAAATCAATGAATCTAAGACAAGCAATCAAATAAGATTAGAAATCAATTCATCTAGTGCACAAACTCAAATAAGATTAGAAATTAGCATCTACAATGAAATCAATGCATTTATTGCAAGCAATCAAATAATATTAGAAATCAGCATCAACAATGAAATTAATGCATCTCGGGAAAGCAATCAAATATTATTAGAAATCAACATCTACAATAAAATCAATGCATATAGTGCAAGAAATCAAATAAGATTTGAAATCACCATCTACACTTAAATCAATTCATCTAGTGAAAGCAATCAAATAGGATTAGAAATCACAATCTACATGGAAATCAATGCATCCAATGCAAGTAATCAAATAGAATTAGAAATAACCATCTACACCGAAATCAATGCATATAGTGCAAACAATAAAATAGAATTAGATATCTACATCTACAGTGAAATCAATGCATCTGCAAGTAATCAAAGGGACTAGAAATCAACATCTACACTGAAATCAATGCAAAAAGTGCAAGCAATCAAATATCATTAGAAATAAACACCCACACTGAAATTAATGCATCTAGTGAAAGCAATAAATTAATATCATAGACCACCATCTACCATGAATTCAATGCATTTAGTGTGAGAAATCTTCTTCCCTCTCTCCCCCCTTAATCTATATCTATATCTCCCACCATCTCTCCTTATTTTTCTCTCTATCTGACCCCCAAACATACACACTCTCTCTACATCTCTTCCTTTTCACTTCCCCACTCTCTCTCTCGCTCCAATTTTCTCTTTGTATGTCTTTTTCTTTCCCTCCCTCTCTCCTCTCTCTCCCCCTCTCTCCTCTCTCTCCCCCTCTCTCCCCCCTCCATCTTTGTGTCTCCCTCCTTCTCTCTTACCCTTCTCTCCCTCTCTCAATCTTCTCCTCTCTCTCTCTTCATTCATCCTCTCCCATGTCCTTCAGTTTGTCTCGTTCAATGCAAGCAGTGAAATAGGATTATAAATTACCATCTACACTGAAATCAATGCATCTAGTGCAAGAATTCTTATTCCCTCTCTACCCCTCCATCTACACCTATCTCTCCCTCCATCTCTCCTTCTTTGTCTCTCTATCTCACCCCCCTCCAAAAACACACATGCTTTATCCCTCCATATCTATTTATCTCTCCCTCTCTCTAACTATCTCTTCTTTTGTCTCTTCACCTTCCATCTATATATCTATCTCTCTTTGTCTCTATTTTGTCTCTCTATATCACCACCAAAACATACACACTCTTTCTCCATATTTATCTATCTCTCCTTCCATTTTCCTCTCCATATTTATTCCCCTTATCTCCCTCTCTCCCACATTCTATCTCTCTTCCCTCTTGCTCTCCTCTATCCCTCTCTCTCCATCTCCCTTATCACTCCCCCTCTCTCACTCCACCTTTCTCTCTCTATGTTTTTCTTATTAGCTCCATATTTCTCTCTCTTCCTCTATCCTTCTGGCTCACACATACAAGCTCTCTCCCTTTCTCTTCTGCCTCCCTCCGTCTCTCCCCCTTATCTCTCTGTATTTCTCTCTCTCTCTCTCTCTCCGTGCTCTGACTCTATCACTATCTCTCCTTCCATCCCCCTATTCTCTCTATCTCTCCTTCTTTATCTCTCTATCTCATCCCCAAACATATAAACTTTCTATCCATCTCTCATTTTCACTCCCTCTCTTTTTCTCTGCACTTTTCTCTCTCTATGTGATTCTTATTTCCTTCCAACTCCATTTCCCTATCCCTCCCTCTATCCTCCTATATCTAAGTCCTCTCTCATCATTCCTCTCTCTCCCTTCCTCTCACTCCCTCTATCTCTCCTTCTCTACCACTCTGTCTTTGTTCTTCCCTCCCATACATATCTAGAGTTAATATATATCATGATATATTAATATAAATTATAATATAACAAACTTAATATTATATTATATGTAATATTGTATTAATCCTAAGTTATTAAATTTACAATATTTATATTATAATATATTAATATTAATATTAGATTTAATGATCTTTTTTACATGGCATGATAACAAAAATTTCAAATATTACAATTTTGAAGTGGAAATATTTATGTCATTAGAGATTTTAATATATCCATAGGATATGGTTTTACTTTTAAAGATTCATTTTACAAATATTTAATTAAAAGAAATATTAAAAGATTTTGGAGCAAGATTTTCGATTCTTTGTGTTTAAATAACCTTTTTACTTTATTTTACGAAATGGTATTGACTTTAGTAAAGAGTGAAGATGTTTAAAATTTTACCTGATTTGAAATTTTAATGCAGTAAAAAAATTTGTTGAAAGTAAATTTATGATCCATTCAAATTCAAAATATAAGATAAAATACTATTAAACGCATAAGATAATTGTATTACATCACAATTATCGTATCCGTTTAATAGTTATTTTATCATATACATTGAGTTTGAATCAATCATAAATTTACCTTCAACAAATAGTCCAGCAACTGAGCTAACACAAATCTTGTGAATATCAATAAAAATTATCAAACTATGTTACATTAATAAATTTGTAATTGTTTATTTATACAATTATTTAATTTATTTTATTAGCCAATATTAAATATTATTTTGACCACACATACACTAAACTGTAGAATACGCCTCTCACACAGTGATTAATAATATATACTAAAATTAAATATGATAAAATTAACCATAATCATATTTTTAATTTTAATTTAAAAATATCAATATAAATTTACTTTAATCTAATTTTTTTTAACTTTAAAATTAACACTATTTTATATTTTAATAAAAAATTTATCAAACTTTACAAAGTTTTATAATTAACAAAATATTTGTAAAACAATATAAATATTTAATTATAAAAATAAAAATTAAAAAATCAATTAAAAATTTAAAGAATATTAAAAAAATTAGATAAAAACTCAACTATATATATTATTGATAATATAGTTTTAAAATTTTCCCGTGTCATAAATCCATTTATTATGATATAAGTACAGAGGTTCTTAAAATATTCCTCGGTCACAAAGCCTCTACAAACTTTTGCTCGAGTGGTGAAGACCCCCAAAGGAAAATGTCTATCCTTAAAACGAAACGAGACCAGAAGGAAGTTTGTGTATTCTCCATCAAAATGTAAATGTATATTTTACATGATGTTGTTGTTATTATTATTATACTGGATGTTGTTTTATTATTCTTATTATTATTATAATATCTACTTTTCATGATATGACTATTTTAATAAGATTTAAATTTAAATAATCATATACAAAAAAAATTCAAATTTAAAATATAAAAGGAAAATTAATATTTATATAATCATTATTACATATATATACCCTAAATCTATTATTACATTTTTGTAAATTTTGTTTTAATAAAATAATCTAAATCCTCCCTCACTCTTCTTGGACGGAATTTAGTTCTTCTAGCTTGGACACAAATTTAACTTTGTGCGTTTTATTTATTTCATTCGTTCTGCTTCTCGTGTCTCTACCATGATTCCCAACCACGTAACAAATGTTATTCGATTGGTTGAGTGACGCAATAATGTCCGGTCAAAACAACATCTCAAATTAACTATTAGTTATGTTGAAATTATAATGATATATTTGAATAAAGAATTTAAAATAATTAATTTCAATTTAAAACACTTCACAAATTATTAGGTTGTCAATGTAGGGCCATAAACTTTAAAGATCACTTATCACAACATTGAGAACCCATCTAAAGTGTCGTGATGATGAGTCGGTTCAAAACTTCATAACTCTTAGGAAAATAACTCTTAAAATTTTAAATCTATTTTGAAATAATTAAAATTAGATATATTGTAAAATTATTATCAAAGTTATTATATTTTTTCATCATATACGTGACGGATTTTTACATAAAATAACAGGATTTTTAGTGATGGATATTTATGTCCATTTTATTATATAGATATTATTAACTTGTAAATAGATTTTGTTACAATACCATAAGCTACTATCATAAATTATCAATACTACTGGTTCAAAAATCATAATTTATTTTAAAATTAAAAATTTTATTTTATAACATTTTTTATATTATAATAATTTAAAATTATATTAAAATATGCTTATTATATTTACAATACCATAATTTAGTATTATGATTTATTAATATCACTTACTTAAAAATTATAATTCATTTTAAAATAAAAATATTTTATTTTTATAATATTTTTTATATAGACTTTTAATATTTTTTTTTTCTGTGTAAAGACTATTCTATTTAAATTAAAAAGAGAAAAAATATGTACAAAGAGGTTTGAACCTCTGAGGGCGCCATAGCCATCCCTCTGTCAAAAAACCGTTGCAGATATTGTTGTTCTCTCTGTTTACAAAAATATTGATCATAACCTTAAAACCTGAACAGACCTATATAGACCCAAAACTAAACAGTACATTACTGATTTACAAGAAAGGAGGTCCAAAATAAAATCCCAGAGTATGAGCACCTACTAGCTCGTGTTGTCCGGTGCCGAGCGCACTGAGAATTAACCACGAGATCTGGAAATCCAAAATCTGATATACTGTCCTCATCTTCGACTTCCATTAAATTGCCATCCGGAGGAGGCACAAGATGCAAGACACTTTCATATCTGTTCGCTGGCTCACAGGCAATGATATTCTCCTGTGGAGAGTCCATCTGAGTGCAAGCTTCACCCTGACAATCCTCTTCGTGCACCGCCGCAGAGACCTTGAGGACATCTTCCGCCAAGCTACTCTGAGAGGCACTGGCGTTCTGAGAAGGTGACTGATCCCCGGATGCGTCATCTGAGCTGGCGAGCTCATCTTCTTCCTCCGAGAAGATGACCGTGATTATGGCAGAGATGAGCGGTCTGTTGAGCCTGCTTTTGAATTTGAATCTGGAGGTGTGCAACGAACTGTTTAGGGAGGGACCAGAATCATCTGAGGGCGGAGAAGAAGGCGAGGCCGTGGCTAACGGGGATATACGACGAGGTGCAGGGCTCCCCCTCCCCCCCGGCCCTCCCCGGGACCCCGAATTACTCCCGCGCCTGGGAATGCCCCGACGACGGGGGGCCATGGTCGAATAAGACAGCGGAGTGCAAAAACTCAAAGGCTGAGGGTAAGGGAAAAGCAACTCACAGATTGAAAGAATCCGAAATGAAGACCAAACTGTAACATATAAGACCCAGACTCTAAACACACATGAGAAAGACCTGGCGAGCAGACAATCCCCAGCCACGACCGAGAGAACCCAATTCCCAACCCAAACACCTACAGCAGGGGCAGAGACCCGATTCCTTACAGAGTATATGCCAAAGACTGACCTGAGACACCAGACACAACAGGCGAAAACTGACTTGGAGCACCCAACCCCGACGCAAAGATGCAGAATAGAATTCCTTAGGCTTATCAACTGGGGACTGTTATGAGTCCATGGCGGCTTCCCCTGAGACCAGGACCACCAGAAGAGACCTCTGCTTACCGAGAGCGGATACACTGCGATGCTTCCAGAGAGAACCAGAGCAATTGAGACCAGGAGAATGCGCGCCATCCTATTAACCTCCGTCTGCGTACCTTGGGCTCGTGCCGGCATTAATGATACTTGAATGTCTACCTTATACCGCCTACCCCTGCTTGTATGCTTGCCAGCTGCCGGCTGCGCATGCATGGGCATTAACAGCTATTGAAGACACCCGCATCCGGGTTAGACTTTTAATATTATATTAATTTAAAATTATATTAAAATATGTTTATTATATTTACAATATCATAATCTAGTACCATGGTTTATCAATATCACTGGTTTAAAAATCATAGTTCATTTTAAAATATAAATATTTAATTTTATAATATATTTTATATTAATTTTAAATATTATATTAATTTAAAATTATATGTATATAATTTAAAATGATCCATTATTTTTTACATTAAAAGTAAATAGTAAATAACAATACTATATATTACACTAACTAATTGGTTTTTTTATTTAACTTTAATTTGACAAAAAATTCATTAAAAGAAAAAATACATAAAACATAACTCAATATTATATTATTAATTTTAAAATATAATAAATTATATTATACCATATATTTTAAAATAAATAAATAAAATCTACTATTTGTTGATACTGTTCTTATAATTATTCTCTTAGACATTATATGATGTAAGTATTATAGCAAAAAGTCGCTTGTTCAGTTTTCAAAAAAATTACGAGGATAATAATTAATTAAATGTAAATATATTTTGAATATATCATAAAAACAAGGAGCCACTGTTGTGGCGCTAGTCCCTGCCGGTTAATAGAAGTGTTTGGTGAGTTATTATGATGAGATTTAATAGGTGTTTAATTTGCATTATCATCAGAGCTGGTTTGCATTACTAGTGTGTTGTAGGCATGCTTATTTGTATTAAGATTTAGTGAATTGGATAGCGAATTGTTGTATGGACTTTTTGACTTTATGCAAAGAGTGAAATATAATGAACTTTGCGTTTGTTAAGAATTGTGATAAATGTAAGAATAGTTTTACATGTAATTTTCCAATGTGTCATGATTTAAAAAGTGTTTAGATTAATAATTAAAATGTAATAAAATTTAAGAGTGAATCATGGAAACCTTGACGGGGAAAAAGTATAAAAGGTAATAATAATGCATTATAATGTATGAAGAATTAGAGAGTGTTAAAGTAAGTAATGTATTTTAATAAGCATGGGGTATAAAATATATTTAAATGCATAATAATGAATTCATGGTGCATAAAAGATAGAATTTTGTTATTTTTTTACATTTGAATATTATGGAAATATTCATAAAATGATAATGAGCAAATAAACATTATTATGAATATAAATTTGTTAATTAAATCCGTGGTGCAGAGTGTTCAATAGTTAGATAAATGATTGTCGAAAGTCAAGGAAGAACTTAAGCATTTAAAAATTATAGAGTCTTGAAGCCATAATTGAAGGATTAGATATCTAGTAACATGTTTGGACATAAGTGATTCCATTGGGGTTAATGTCAATGATTGGGGAATTATTCCATGGTCAAAAGAACAAAAGATATATTTATTTAAAAATATTGTTTACCATAACTTTAGTGTGAACTTTAAATTTGTCCAATTACTAATTAGCAAAGAAAATAAACCCTGCATCTAATTTCTAATTAGTAATTTGTTGCATTTAATTAGTAATTTTGTTGTGATGCAAAAGGACATGACTTTTGGTCTTTTTTATAGTTTTGGGTTAGTAAATATAGTATCTAAGTACAATAGCAAAGAAATTTTGATAAGTTTATTTTATAAATTAAAAACTAAAATAAAGAGATTAAAATTAAAAAATGACCTGCAAGAAAAAATTCATTATCTTTTGGTGTTGTATACTCTTGCTTTTTGCAATATCTGTGTTCCATTTAAGCAAGTTAGTTTTCTTATTGAAATTTTTTCAAAGTATAATGAAGGCACTTACATCACAGATAAACAGATGCCATTAAACATAGTTGTTTTTCTATTTTGTGATTATCTTAATTAGGGAGTATAGTTTAATATAATTCATTTATTTGACATAACATAAGCATAGGAGATATGATGACATATAGAATGACGAAATTTGGGATAATTGAAAATAATAAAAGAATGGAGATTGACTATGCCACTTCAAATTACTCTATTTATTAGTTAGAAATAATGTTTTGACACTTCAAATTACTCTATTTATTAGTTAGAAACTATTTATTAGTAAAAAATAATGTTTTGACAGTTCAAATTACTCTTTATTAGTTAGAAATAATGTTTTGACAGCTTGTTTTTTTAAAAGTTATTATGTTATTAAACTTTATACCTGGTGACAAGAAAGGCTTGCCTTTCCATAAGCTAATTATTGCAGGTTAATACAACTGGGAGGAATGATATTACATGTTATAAATTATGAAAGTCATATTCAATTAATAGTGTTTTAAATAAAAAATAGATAACAGTTCATTTCAATGTGCGAATCTTTTTATTCAAGGAATTTTATTTCTTTGTGATTGGAAGTGTAGTCTTTCCATTATGAATACTGAATAATAAAAATATTATAGGAAATTTATACTTAGTTAAAACTATAAATAATTTAATAGTTATAATTAAATATAAATGGATAAGCATTATTTAATATTATATGGGTAATTTAAATCATAAAATGCATTATTTATTTAAACAATGCAAGATAGAGTGTGATATTACAATTAAATAAAAATAAATAATAATAATATTTTTATATTAGATCAGAGATATTGAAATTTAATTAAACATTAGCATAATGAATCAAGAGCCATAGAGACAAAATAAAAACTGCCAATGCAATTTTTATTAACTAATAATTAATGCATTAAACATTGGCATAATGAAAAAATATTGGACCAGAGATATTGAAATTTAATTAAACATTAGCATAATGAATCAAGAGCCATAGAGACAAAATCAAAACTGCCAAAGCAATTTTTATTAAGTAATAATTAATGCATTAAACATTAGCATAATGAATGAAGAGCCATAGAGACAAAATAAAAACTGCCAATGCCAATTTTTATTAACTAATAATTAATGCAACATTCCACTAGATGAATGTTCACATACAAGATGATCATTTAAGAACATAGGATTTGTGCTGTAACATTTTGCCTTCTGTCAATACAATATCATTTTGCCAGCAATGACAGCAGTTCATTCCAAGTCTGCATGTTTCAAACATTTCAGTTGAAGGGGATCCCATGGAATTTGCAGAAATTTATGCTTCTTTATACTAGCTTAACCGCTGAATTTTAACAAGATCATTTCCAGACTTTGCTAGAATGGCTGCAACTGTGCGTTCAGATGTTACAACTTCAACTGTAGTTTTTGTGATAAGCTGACCAGCTGCTGTCACACTGCCAAAGGTGATATACAATGTCAAGGACATTAGCACAGAAATACTGATCAGCAAAAGCACTATGATAGTAGCAATTGACAAAATTTTGCAAATGTTATGTACCTTTCAAATGTGGCAGAAGTCTGTTGACAAAGAATTGGGTCCTCAAACTCAGAGAGATTGCTAATACTGTTTATATTGCGATTTGACTGAATTTTGAAACAAAGCATATAGTTAGTACTGCAGGGGTTCGTGTTTGCAGACAGATTTATGGTTGTCACACTGCCAAAGGTGATATAAAATGTCAAGGACATTAGCACAGAAATACTGATCAGCAAAAGCGCTATGATAGTAGAAATTGACAAAATTTTGCAAATGTTATGTACCTTTCAAATCTGGCAGAAGTCTGTTGACAAGGAATTGGGTCCTCAAACTCAGAGAAATTGCCAATACTGTTTATATTGCGATTTGACTAAATTTTGAAACAAAGCATATAGTTAGTACTGCAGGGGTTCGTGTTTGCAGACAGATTTATGGTTAATTATCTTAAATAGAAATTTAATTGAATCAAGGAATCTGCTTTTGTTCTAAGAAATCAAAATCAAAAAGTAGCAACAGAGGGACAGTAGACGAATTGTTGGCAAATGTTGGAAAATGTCGGAGGGAGATCAAGAACTGCATACAAAATTGGTGCACTTGTTTGCTGTGGATTGCCTGAAATTTCAATCAGTGATTTAGATTTTCCTGGTCTAACTTCAAGAAGATTAACTTTGGCATGAGAAATCTGACCATACAAAGAAAACATGATCAGTAAATAAAGTGTGTTCATAGCAAGGCATCAACAATTGAGCTTGTTATTTGAGCATGCAAGAGTCCATGGTTATTTGAGCATTATAAGTTAATGGCATTGTGGTTGAATACTGAGGGTTTGTCTTAGCTGTGGTTGGCATGCGCTGTGGTGGTCTCATTGGCGGCCAGCTGTTCCTGCTCGAGATGCTGGAAAGTTCGGCTTGGGTTTTACTATCTTCGTGGCCTTTGGGTTTTACTGTCTTCGTGGCCTTTGGGTTGGTATTGTTACTTGCTTGTTTAGCTCTGCAGTCTATCTGATTTTTCGTCTGTGGTGGAGTTCCTAGTTGCTCGGATATTGTTACTTGCTTGTTTAGCTCTGCAGTCTGTGCGATTTTTCGTCTGTGGTGGTCTTGTGGGCGGACAACTGTCCCTGGTCGAGATCCTGGAAAGTTACTCGACTTGGGTTTATTGTCTCTTCGTTTGCCTTAAGAGTCCATGGCTATTTGAGCATTATAAGTTAATGGCATTCTGGTTAAATACTGAGGGTTTCTCTTACCTGCATGGCTTTTATGAGCGATATAAGCTAAGTCGAACCAAGGTTTTGGAGGTTGGAAAGGTTGGTTTTGGGGGTCGAAAGGTTTTGGGGTGTTATTGGGGGCCTCGCATCGTTGGAGGTGAAGGGCATGTGGTCCGGTGACTCCCAAGCCGTTGTGTAACATTGGTATGAATCAGACCATGTTCGCACCCTTTGGGTTATTATTGTTACTTGGTTGTTTAGCTCTGCAATCTCTGCGATTTTTCGTTTGTATTTGTTGTATTGTCTGCGCTGAAAAGACAATGCGGTTTCTGTCGGCCGTGATGCTGTGGACTTGTCTTAGCTACATGGGTTTTATGGAAATTTCTGTAAATGTCGGTTTCGACCGACATTTGGAACGAGACAACCTGAGTCAAGCTATGGAGTGTATTCAAGGTTTTTCGGTTGTATAATTTATGTGTATGTTTACTTTGGTGCATAATGTTTTTTTAAGTTTGTAATTCTGTTATGCATCTATGGATATTCGACTTTGATATTACTCCTAGAACGGAAGGTTGCTTTGTTGACTAAAGCTGTATAAGACTAAAACACATGCCTAAGATGGCTTGTTGCAGCTTTGCAATGTTGACGAGATCTGTTTTGATTTACAAAAACAGTTTATTAGAAAGTGAGTATTGTACATACCTCAACCAATTGATCAGTTTCGAAAGCACACCGAGGAAGCTGTTCTCTTTGTAATATTCTAATATTGGCAGCTGTTGTGTGCCTCATATCAGAAGTCAGTACAGCATCCCTGCCAATTAGACAACACAATTTCAAAATAAGATCAAGTTGCTGAAACGTACTTTATCATATGCAATCCTATTACTGGTTACAGAACTGTATCTGCGATCAAACTTCAGATTCACGCTAACTAGTTAAACATGAGAATGCAGAAGGAGAGATCAAAAGTGTGAGGCTACAAAGCCATAAACTTTTGGCACAAGGCCTGTAGCATGTGCTTTTCAATGAGGTCTAATAGAAACATTGGCTGAAAATATTGCACAATGCTGAGGATGTAGGCAATTAAATGCAAAGAACCGACTAGAAATTTTAGGCACGCGTTTCATAAAAAGTTTTAAGTCCCCTTGCCGAAGTACTCCAAAGGTAGCTTCTGCATAGACAACACTGTGTGTGAAGTGCACTTCAAATGATCTAAAAATTGAAATGGGTTGAGGTAAACTTACTGCTTGGACATTCTTTATCATGGTTATTTTAAAACGCCAAATAAACCTTATTCTCCGCCCCATAAACCTTAATTCGACTTAGGAAAAACACAAAATATTTGCAAATATCGCCGCGGTCAACCCAAAGTCAGCGATCTATCGATCGCTTACAGTCCCTGGCAGGGACTAGTAACTATGTGTCATGATCTTTGTTTTTTTATTCTCGAGTCAAATGAATGCAATTAAACTAAAACAGAATGCACACAGAATCCAGACTAACACGTAGCAAAGTTTTAGAGACATATATGTAAAACCAAGTGAAGCAGAAAATATACGTACTTTCACGTTGAACTGTCAGCGGTTCTGTTTTAGAAGATAAAGAATTGCAAAAAAGTCATTTCTATCTATATCTGAATCCAACAGAATTTGATGCGGTGGTCCATGCGATGGAAAAATTTGACAACTTAGGTAAGCTAACAGAAATATTTGGGAAAGAATAAACACATGTAACATCATCATGATGCTCTATGACGAGTTGCACTTTGTATCATCAAGTGCACTTGCTCATGCAAATAAACTAGTTGAGTCAAAACAGTAGTCAAATTATGCAAGACTGAAATAACATGGAAGTGTAATCTAAAACATCTGAACTCAATTTTGCATCTAATAATATGTTGAGCCATAAATAAAACAAAGATGTTTGGATAAGGTATTTGCAAAAAAACCTGAAATAGTTGCAAACAGAAAGAAGCATCAAATAGTTGCAGATTGCACTTGCCTTATGTGAGCAGGGAAGAACACAATTTCAATATAAGATCAAGCTGCTTAAAGGTGTTTTATCGTATGCAATGCTATTGCTGGTTACAGAATTCTATTTGCGATCAAACTTCAGATTCACGCTAACTTGAGCCTCCTTCTACCCTGATTGAAGCTGTTTTTCTTCTGATGCATCACCAAGTAAAACAGAACGTCAACAATGCAGCACAAGATTCAAACTGATATAAAAGTGGTTTCCAACATTAATGCAATTGATATATCTAGCCATTTATCTAACCAACGTATGCAAAAGGTATCACCCCATAAACCTCGTTCAGACTCCTTTATATTTGTAGATGCAGAATAACGCATTTTATGAAGATATGTACCAATATCATTAACACGATGTAACTTGTATAGGAACTCAGGTGCTAGTTCATATTGATATGACTGTATTGCTTCAATGTCATTGTTCTTTAAGAAAAAAAGAAAGTGGTCTATTAACGCATTTCGCAATTCATTTGAAGTATAACGAAAATGTAGAAGCATTTCGAACGAGTCAAATAGACAATCTCCTACAGTATATGAAAATGCATTTAGTCTAAAAAGACCATTTCTTTTTAATACAATATCAATGTTGTCAGGCAAAATGCATTGCAATCTGAATTTGTAATTGTCAACATCTATTATTTCTTCCATTATGTGCAATTGCTTACCATAGTTGGCTTTTGCAATTGTCTTGTACAACTTTGCAAAAAATATTGATGAAGTTAGCAAAAACTGAACATGACTGTCATCGATAGGCCACCAAACCCCCCTGAAGCTTCTCAATGCCAAAGTGTTTCCCAAAGAACGATGTCCCTTTTTCAACAAAACTACCAATGCAAACATTTGCAGTTTTGTTGAAAAAGGGGGATCGTTCTTTGGGAAAGACTTTGGCGTTGAGAAGCTTCAGGGGGGTTTGGTGGCGTGATTTGACATATATACATTTAAATATAGATATGTAAAAAGAGGAGATATATATAGTAAACATTAATATTTTAAATAGCAAATAGCATATTTGTATAGTTTCCATACATACCTTTTCAAAGCAAGTGGTTGGTTTGCCTTTCCTAATTGAGTTATGTGGTCTATTTCTTCAGTTGTTTGTTTTCCTTTTCCAGGATTTATGCTATGTTATAGAATAGGAACATATATTTAGTTCAATTTCAAAGAGCATATAGAAGTAAACAGTTAACAAGGAACATTAAAACCATAGAACCATACATATGTAAAGATGGAATGGATATATACTAAACATTAACATTCTAAATACAAATTGGCATATTTGTATAGTTGTCATAGACATACCTTGCTGAAAATTATTATTGTAAATACAAATCAGCATATTTGTATAGTTGTCATAGACATACCTTTGCAAAACAAGTGGTTGGCTTGCCCTTTCTAATTGCGTTATGGATTCTATTTCTTCAATTGTTTCGTTTCGTCTCTGAAGATTTAGGCTATGTTATAGAATAGTAACATATATCTAGTGCAAACTAGAAGTAAAAACTGAACAAGAACATTAAAACCATAGAACCATACATATGTAAAAATAAAAATAGAATGCATATATAGTAGACATTAATATTCTAAATACAAATTACCATTTTTGTGTAGTTCTCATAGACATACCTTTGCAAAACAAGTGGTTTGTTTGCGCTTTCTAATTGGCTTATGCATTCTATTTCTTGAATTGTTTCATTTCCTTTTTCAAGTTTTATGCTATGTTATAGAATAGCAAGACATATTTAGTACAAGTCAAAAGAACATATGAAAGTAAAACTTGAACAAGAAGACAAGATCCATGGAAAAGGAAAGGCAAAAAGAATATACTGTGTTTGTTTATGTTGCATGTTGTTGTTCTTTTTTCTTGGTTGTTCTGTTCAATTGAAAAGGGTTTTACTAGCAGAATCTGCATGCATAAATAGATGGGGTCATATCTGCAAATTTATGATAGGATAGTTCTGTTGATTAATTGAAAAGGCTGTCTCTGGCATAAGTTGCATTGATCAATACAGAACGCCATATATGTAAATGTAGAATAGAATGCATAGTATGTATGTTGTTATCACTTCGTTTACCACAAAAAGATATTGTAGTATGCTTTAGTAAAATAGATATGGTAAAAGCAATGAGATATTGCAAAAATGTCAAAATTTGGAATTTTGTAAACTGTTTCATGTGTATATCATAGGTCAAGGACAAGAGATATTATATCATGGTCAGACCAATATGCATGCAATACGAAAATTTTATAGTTTATATTGCCTAGATTTGCCCAAACATGGTCAATCAATGATTTGTGCATGCTATTAGTTTTGTCAACTAGGAAATGAAGATTGTAGTTTTGCATGTAGGTTTCTAGCTGCTTTGTTTTTTGATTGCAATGCACCATATCAATATTCAAGTCCCCTAGTATAACTATGATATTGTTTAGATCTAACTGGTATAAGGATTTTGCAATGACGTTGAGGATATTGTTTAGGTTTGCATGTGGCAATGCATATATATTGAGTATTGCAATTTCTAATGTGTCAACTTTTATTTTTGCAAACAATGCTTCTACAAAGCAGTCTTCAAAATGGGTATGTTCAAGGATAATGATATTTTCCTTTATCAATATCATTACTTCATGCTTAATGCAACTTGAAATGCAATTGAAATTTTTGAAGTCTTCACTTAAGTCGAACTAAGGTTTACGGGGCAGAAAGGGTTGGGGGTCTTATTACGCACTTTGCATGGTTCGAGGCGAATGGCACGTGGCGCACATGAGGGGCACGTGGTTGCATGCGGTCTGGTGGTCTGATCGGCGGCCAAGTGTCCGTCCTCAAGATGCTGGAATGTTCAACTTGTGTTTTACTATCTTCGCAGCATTTGGGTTGGTATTGTTACTTGGTTATTTAGCTATGCAGTCTGTGCGATGTTTGGTCTGCGGTAGAGTTCCTGTGGTAAATGTCTGCGTGAAGCTATGATTCTTAGTTGTATTGTTTAGAGGTTAAGTTCGGCTACTGCATTATAAGTTAATGGCATTTGGATATGGTTATACTATATGGATCTAAACAGAATTCAAGGATCAAGGAACCCAAACAAGGCATTGAGAACCAAATACGAGTAGTGCATAAGCATAATTCCATAATGCTTCTCAAGAAGATCCATCATTATGGGACACTGCAGGTATGATCCATATAAATGATGAACATGTAATATATTCAAAGGGCAGGTTTGGCAAACACAGCAACAATCTACCTAAGCAAATTGTCCCAAGACTATTGGCAATTGTCACATGTGAAAGAAGATGCCCAAAAATTACAGATCTTTGATGATTCACAAATTGTGGTGAATTCGATGAATGGAACAAATTGATTGGATAATTATAAACTTCAACCTATATTTCAGGAGATTCGACTTCGTTAAACAGAGTATTTAACACATTATGTTTGAACATGTTTACAAAGACAGGAACATGGAAACTGATGGACTGTCAAAAGCAAGATTACACTTGGTAGCATGAGCTTGGCTCATTCAACAGAGAGTGGAAGGAGAGCTGATGGAATGTCTTTTAAATGCCAATATCTATGTATAATTTTTTATGCCACTGTTTATGAACATATCTAGGACCTGATTCTTCATGAGACAAAACTGGTTTCAAATCTCTGATGTATGTCAGAATGACCATGACAGGGCTGTCATATTGACATTTTTGAAAACTGGTTATGAAGCAACATATCTTCTTAGCCATACTTTTATCACTTCCTATGCTTAACCATATCTCTATATCTATATTTTTTTATGGGACTGTTTATGGACATATCTAGCAGCTAATTTCTTATCAGATAAAACTCGCTTCAAAGCTTTGATATATGTTAGAATGACTATGATAGGGTTGTCATATTGACATTTTTGGAAACTGTTTATGAAACAAGATATGTTCCCAGCAATACTTTTATCACTTCCTATGCTTAAGCATATCTGTGAAATGCAGGAACATATATAATAAATGTAATTTTGTTTTCATAATAAAATAATTTTTTTTGTCTGAGCAGAATAAGGTAGTTGAACATCATATGAGAACCAATCTGGTTATAACTAGCTAACATGACATTTTAATCTAAGGTTTAAATAGACAAAATGTCTTGATTCATCATTATACGGAGCTAGTTGCATGCATTACTCAACTTCTACTTGTTGGGATCATCTCAAATAATATTGTTGTTATGATTATAACAATTGATAATATTAATATTAATATTAATGTAAACACAGAATAAACAATGAAAATTTCAGATTTGAATTCCAATATAATTGAATGATAGAAAAGATCTAAATGACTGAATACAGCTTAAATATCTATGTTTTTTAAAACAATCACAGAGTAACTCGACTATAAATCTAGAGTAACTGAACCATAAACCTACACAATGCAAAAATTAAAAGCCTAACAAATTCACAAAAAGCAATTAAAAATTGACAAAAAGCAATTAGTCGAATAACAGCGTACCTGGAACAAAGCCGACTATTCAAATTGCTTCTCGTCTAGACCATATTCATGCACAACAAAGCCTGTACCAAGAACCACAGCTTCACCTAGGTCATCTCGGCCCAAATGACAAGGAAGTCACATGGTGCTCGAAACTGACATTTACGGGAATTTCCATAAAACCCATGCATGTAACAGAAATCCTCAGTATCACAGAAAAACTTATAATTTTCGCAAACGAAACATTTCATCCAATATATAAGCAACAGCAAACGAACAACATCTACTACCAATATAGCAAACCTTCAATTCAGCACTTCTTAACAAAGCAAATGAACTTAACACTAACTAAATGAACTTAACAAAGTTGTTAACAAAGCAACCTTCCGTTCTAGGAGTAATATCAGAGTCGAATATTCATACATCCATAACAGAATTAAAAACCTGAACAAACATTATGGACCAAAGTAAACATATACATAAATTATACGAGAGAAAAACGTTGAATACACGCCTAAGATAGGAAACCGTGCAGTTACAAAACAGACTGCAATCTTCAATATTTTAACATTTCAAACAGTTCAAAATCCCCAATTTATTTAGATCTTCATGTGCAAAAACAGTTCAAACTACAAAACACTGTGACTCAATCTGTACCAAGAACCATAGCTTCGCTCAGGTCCACTCGGCTCAAATGATAATGAAGTGACATCGTGGCTGAAACCCACATTTACAGAATTTTCCATAAAACCTATGCAGCTAACAGAAACCCAGAGTATCACGGCAGCCAACAACCGCATCGGTCAACCCAAAGTCAGCGATCTATGAATCGCATATAGTCCCCAGCAGGGATGACGGAGTAACTGGACTATAAACCTAGAGTAACTGGACCATAAACCTACACAATGCAAAAATTAAAACACTAACAAATTGACAAAAAGCAAGCAATACAAAAATTGACAAAAAGCAATTAGTAGAATAACACCGTACCTGCAACGAAGCCGAGCATTCGAATTCCTTCTCGTCTAGAGCATATGCATGCACAATGCAGCCTATGCCAGTACCATGAGAAAATGTGCAAATGACGTAATTGGTTAACGAAGTCTGCACACAAAACCCTCAGTATTCAACCAGAATGCCATTAACTTATAATGCTCAAATAACCATGGATTGTTCCATGCAGGTAACAGAAACCCTCAGTATTTAACCAGAATGCCATTAACTTATAATGCAGTAGCCGAACTTAACCTCTAAACAATACAACCAAGAATCACAGCTTCACGCAGACATTTAGCCAAATTTCCATAAAACCCATGCAACTAAGACAAACCCTCAGTATTCAACCAGAATGCCATTAACTTATAATGCTGAAATAACCATGGACTCTTGCATCCAAGTAACAAAAACCCTCAGTATTTAACCAGAATGCCATTAACTTATAATGCAGTAGCTGAACTTACCAAAGCAACAGCACACAGTCGTGCGATAGACGCTGCACCTGGAACAACACAACCACAACCAAACGTTTGCGATAGAGTTAACCGAGCAGCCAGGAACCGCATTGTGTTTTCATCCCAGACAATACAACAAATACAAAGGAAAAATCGCAGAGACCGCAGAGCTAAACAACCAAGCAACAATAATAATCCAAATGCCATTAACTTATAATGCAGTAGCCGAACTTAACCTGTAAACAATACAACTAAGAATCATAGCTTCACGCAGACATTTACCGAAATTTCCATAAAACCCATGCAGCTAAGACAAGCCCTCAGTATTCAACCAGAATGCCATTAACTTATAATGCTCAAATAACCATGGACTTTTGCATGCAGGTAACAGCAATCCTCAGAGTAGGCAGGAACCGCATTGTGTTTTCAGTGCAGACAATACAACAAATACAAAACAAAAATCGCACAGACCGCAGAGCTTAAGAACCAAGTAACAATAACAACCCAAAGGCCGCGAACAGGGTAAAAGCCAAATAACCATGAACTCTTGCATGCACGTAACAGAAATGCTCAGTATTTAACCAGAATGCCATACAGTAGCCGAACTTACGAAAGGCACACTCAGCAGGCAGGAACCCCAGCGCAGACGAAAAATCGCACAGACTGCAGAGCTAAACAACCAAGGAACAATACCCGAGCACGGAGGAACTCCACCACAGACGAAAAATCGCACAGAGTGCAAAGCTAAACAAGCAACTAACAATACGAATCCAAAGGCCACGAAGACAGTAAAACCCAAAGGCCGCGAAGACACTAAAGCCCAAGCCGAACTTTCCAGCATGTCGACGAGCAACAGCTGGCCACCGACGAGACCACCACAGCGCATGCCGACCACAGCTAAGACAAACCCTCAGTATTCAACCAGAATTCCATTAACTTATAATGCTCAAATAACCATGGACACTTGCATGCACGTAAGACAAAACCTCAGTATTCAACCAGAAGACAAACCCTCAGTATTCACAATAATAATCCAAATGCCATTAACTTATAATGCACTAGCCGAACTTAACCTCTAAACAATACAACTAAGAATCATAGTTTCACGCAGACATTTACCGCAGGAACTCTACCGCAGACCAAACATCGAACAGACTGCAGAGCTAAAGAAGCAAGTAACAATACCAACCCGAATGCCGCGAAGATAGTAAAACGCAAGCCGAACATTCCAGCATCTCGAGGATGGACACCTGGCCGCCGATCAGACCACCAGACCGCATGCAACCACGTGCCCCTCGCGCACCACGTGCCATTCGCCTCAAACCATGAGAAGCGTGTAATAAGACCCCCAACCCTTTCCGCCCCGTAAACCTTAGTTCAACTTAGGAAATATGCCAAATATTTGTAAAAATCGCGTTCGTCAACCCATGGACAAACCCTCAGTATTGAAAATGCTCAAATAACCATGGACACTTGCATGCACGTAAGACAAAACCCCAGTATTCAACCAGAAGACAAACCCTCAGTATTCACAATAATAATCCAAATGCCATTAACTTATAATGCAGTAGCCGAACTTAACCTCTAAACAATACAACTAAGAATCATAGCTTCACGCAGACATTTACCCAAATTTGCATAAAACCCATGCAGCTAAGACAAACCCTCAGTATTCAACCAGAATTCCATTAACTTATAATGCTCAAACAGCCATGGACTCTTGCATGCAGCTAACACAACAGGCAGGAACCGCATTTTGTTTTCACCGCAGACAATATAACAAATAGAAAGGAAAAATCGCACAGACCGCGCAGCTAAACAACCAAGTAATCATAATAACCCAAAGGCCACGAACAGGGTAAAACCCAAATAGCAATGGACTCTTGCATGCAGGTAATAGAAACCCTGAGTATTTAACCAGAATGCCATAGAGTAGCCGAACTTACCAAAGTCACACCGAGCAGACAGGAACCCCACCGCAGACGAAAAATCGCACAGACTGCAGAGCTAAACAAGCAACTAACAATACCCGAGCAGGCAGGAACTTCACCGCAGACGAAAAATCGCACAGACTGCAGAGCTAAACAAGCAAGTAACAATACCAACCCAAAGGCCGCGAAGACAGTAAAACCCAAGACGAACTTTCTAGCATGTCGAGCAGGAACAGCTGGCCGCCGATCAGACCACCATAGCGCATGCCGACGACAGCTAAGACAAACCCTCAGTATTCAACCAGAATGCCATTAACTTATAATGTTCAACTAACCATGGACTCTTGCATGCACGTAACAAAAACTGTCAGTATCTAACCAGAAGACAAACCCTCAGTATTCAACCAGAATGCCATCGACTCTTGCATGCAGGCCACACAGTAGCCGAACTCACCAAAGCCACACCGGGCAGGCAGGAACTCCACCACAGACGAAAAATCGCACAGACTCCAAGCAACAATACCCGGGCAGGCAGGACCTCTACTGCAGACCAAACATCGCACAGACTGCAGAGCTACACAAGCAAGTAACAATACCAACCCAAATGCCGCGAAGACAGTAAAACACACCCCGGACGTTCCAGCATCTCGAGGACGGACACCTGGCCGCCGATCACACCACCAGACCGCATGCAACCACGTGCCCCTCACGCGCGCCACGTGCCATTCGCCTCGAACCATGCGAAGTGCGTAATAAGACCCCCAACCCTTTCCGCCCCGTAAACCTTAATCCGACTTAGGAAAAACGCCAAATATTTCCAAATATCGCCGCGGTCAACCCAAAGTCAGCGATCTATCGATCGCTTATAGTCCCCGGCAGGGACTTATAATAACACAATTTCTTACCAACTATGTTTGATTGTATATTTAATTTCATAATGAACATATATGTTTTGAGCACTTCAATTTTAAATACTTAAATTTCTTAAATATATAATTAGTTGAGTGTATATTGCATGGAAGACACATAAGTTCAAAATTTCTTAAATGTGTAATTAGTTGAGTGCATATTGGCCGCGAGATACTAAGTAAATTTGTGATATAGTATATGTATTCATAGGGTGTGAAAAATACTCTTAATTTGATTTCTATTTTTTAATAGTTAAATTTTGATAAGCCTTCCCAAAATATGTTTCTAAATAAAATATCTCTCTATTTTCATTGAATATTGCCATCAGTATATTTTTCACAGCATTTCATGTATCACGTATTATTTTTGCATAGTAGGTTGGTCTCAATATTTTGCATTTTTTTGGCATTTTCTTTAGAAAATATTATTTATCATAAGTCATGTGATCTTTTATTAAAAGCATCAAACATGTTCATTGAGAATTTGAAGTCTATTTTTACTATCAAATATGTATGTAGTGATGTAGTTATTACCACCGATTGTTTATAAAATTGTATGGTTTATTGAGAATTTATATTACCCTTGCCAAATGATGTTTCACTTCTGTTATACATTATTTAAAATTTGGATCTTTCACTATTTAAAGAACCACTCTCATCCATTCCTAGAAACGATGAAAGAAATATCTCTCCATAAAAGATAATAATCTGATATTACATAGCTTAAAAACCCTACATTTGAAGACTTCCATAGGTTCTAGCATTACAACTTATCAGAGCACACCTTCCATAGCCAATCTCTTGTGTCGTCATCGCAATTTATCTTATCAAAAAGTGTGTCTCAGTAAAAACTAAAAAAAGGTCATGAAGCTTCCATTCTAGAAGGTTCATGGAGGTATCTTTCCAACAAGTGAGGTTATGGACTCGAATCTTTTCTCAAGTGGTTCTCATCTCTACCATAATGGGTCTCATTCCTTCCATTTTGGATATGATTCTACCCAAATGGATCTCAAACTTCCATCCTTGGCCTATAAATATAATGCACTCAAAGGAAAAGGTGTTGGTTTTTATACTTTTGAAGTATACTTTCACTATAATGCCATATTTCTTATAAATACAAAATATATTTCTTTACCACATATGTTGTCTCACTATTTAAATATTGTAATGTAACTCCTTGATCATCTATTTAGAATATGTTGAGTATTTTATACATCAAATGCTCTGATTAGTTGTTTCTTAGTGATATTGCAAATTTAGGATCAAAGGTAGAATGGGAGCTACAACAAGCTAAGAACAAGCAAGGACAAACTTCATATTGTAGCTATGTCCATGTTTACATTTTCAACAATATTCTATGGATGTTTTGTATATTTTTGTGTGTTTTGTTCTAGTGTTAGGTTTCTGAACCTAGGGAGATAGCTCTTGTCCACACCAGTGATTTGTTCGTTAACAAAATTAGTGACTCTATAAGGATACAAGTTGTTTTTTAGCAGTATTCCTTGTTTTCTTAAGTCAAATATTTTTTGAGTCTCTAGTGAACCCTCTTTTATTGTAATATGCGAATTCTTTTAGATATTCTGAAAGGTTTTGTTTTTTAATTTCATGCCCATCATACTATGTTGTGGGAGACAGTGTGTCTAATAACACTATGTTGTTTTGTAAGTTATGACTATCCCTTTTTATAGCAGTTTTATGTACTGAATAGTTGCATAGATCCTAGAAAAGTAAAAAACTTCTTAGGGTTTTTCCCCATTTAATCTAGTATTTGTCTTTTGTTGAGGTTTTAAGATTGTTCTTGATCTGCTATAGGTCAAACACTTCATTATTGCTTTGTTTGGCTACCTTGTTGTGGAATTTTTTATCTTTTATTTTTGTGAAAAGTTTCCATTTTTAATTCGTTTAATGTGATTAGTTTTTATTTGTTGATTCAATTATTTACAATATTCTTCTACATTGGAAATACTTTGTCAAAAATTTGTTTGTTGGAGTATTTCATGAAAAGAGTTCTTATTCCTTTCCATAGAATTTTTTTTTTTTTTTCAAAAAGTAAAATCTTTTATTCTAGTTCATGGGTGAAGCATTTTTTGTCTTATATTTTTAAGCAAAGTAAGTTGCATTTAAAAAAAAACCCTCCCTCATGGTGGGTGCCGGGGGGGGGGCGATAGAATCATGTATCCTATAGTTTGTTTGATTGTCATTCAAAGAGTAGATCATGTTCCTTGCTTTGAATTTTACACTTGTTTCTTTGCTTGAAACATCTCATTCCTTACTGTAGTTAGTAGTCTTTGAAATGAAAAAGATTACATTTTCATATTCCTTTCATTAGATTTGGAGTTGAGTCATAATATCATTGGTTTCGTCTTTGTATACCCTCATGAGTAAATAACAGCGTAAAATTAACACTTAATAAAATTAATTAATTTTTTTTATATTTCTACACCCACATTAGCTTAAGTGTAGGGCTTTGGAATATGTGTGAAGTAAATGCTCCAATGCTGCAAAAAAAAAGTAGAATCTTGTGATATGAAGTGAAATCCATTTACTGCATAATGTTTCTAGGAAGATCCTCTTGCACATGAGTCAAGCACGAGGTCACATTGGACCCAATGAAGTAATCCATCCTTCTTAGTTGGTTACAATGGTGTTGATCTACATGCATTACAGAAGGTGGTGATGAGGGGAAAGTCCTTGTTGTACCTAGGACATACATTGAATACACTCATTTAGGCCTTCTTATATGGTACTACACTATATGTGAGGATACTAGCACCAGGTTTTGACCATTAAATAGGTTTTCAGCATAACTAGTTCCACCCACTCTATCTCTAGCCACCTTTCATATTGACCTGCCACTATGAAAAGGTTGTTTGTTTGGTTTTCTTCCTTATATTTATTAGCGTGTGGTACCTTTTTTTATTGTTTAACAGGCCTTAGGTTCATTCTAATGGAAATGGTTTCGTAGCATTCCAATCAAGAAACCCTTTTAACGAGGATATTAGTCCTTTTCCTTACTTTGGAAATATTGGTCCTCCTAAATGGCTACATTGTCACTTTCGAGATTTACGATAGGCCTACTAGTATTGTTTTTTTCAGCTTTGTTGGTCCCAAATGTCCAAGTTCCTCCACCTGAACAACACCAACCTCATGTTTACACTTTACCTTCTTCTTCCATCATGTCTTCCTCCCTTTTTTATTCTTTTCGATATGAAAGTCTTAATTCTGATAACTAGGATGCTAAGAACAAGAAGAAGAAGCAGAATAGCAAGGGGAAAACCAACCAACCATTTTTGTGAGTGTTGATAGTGTTGAGGAACCCTCCAACATACATCGAAATCTCAAATTCACTTGAAAGCTTTGTAAGGGTGATCACCTTCTTAATGATTTTCCTGACACTCCTAAACTCATATAAGCCTGGTCTAAGGATTCTTATCAACTCAGTATTAGCACTTCAACCAGTGATTATAAGGTTCCATTGAAAAGGAGTAAAGCTAGGTTTCCTTGTATGTTATGCGAAGGGAGTCATCAAACTCACCTTTTCCCTCATATGGATGTAGCCTTGAAATTATTGGAAAACCTTATTATTTCTTAGATACAAATTCCAGCTGGTTACCGTAAGATTTCTCCCAACCTACCATCTGTTGATGAAGTGAACGATCTGAATCAAAATTTGGCCAATCCCACTCTTCCCATGGAGAGTGAAGCTCATACCACTCAGGTTGATGATGCAATGAACTCCATTCCATCTTTGGTTGATCCAACTCTCCCCTTATACAGTGAACTTAATACCACTCAGGTTCTTCTTTTCACTTCATATCTTTCCCAACGAGGGGGAATTTCTCTCATTCCCATAGAACCCCTTCCAAGCACTATGGTCAATTCCTTTGATTGGATTAGACTAACATAGCCTCGTCTCCTTCCTTGCATCCATTTGCAAATCATTATGAAGGCTTGCGATAGGAAAATATATCATAATATTTTAGATGAAGGTGAATCCATTAGTACCACAATCGCTTGACAAGCTTTGGGTTCCCCTTAGCTTGTGTTTGTTACTTAGAATATATTGGATTTTAACAGAAGAGCCAGTGAACCTTTAGGGATCCTTCCTTAGCTACCCATTACTATGGAAGGCAAAATTGTTTCTATTGATGTCATGGTAGTGCAAGGCCCCCTGGCTTTCAATTTCCTCCTTGGGTGGCACTATATCTATGCCGTGAAAGTTGTCATGTTCACACCCTTTCGCATGATGTCTTTCCTTCCTAATGGAAACATTATGACTATTGATTAGCTTTCATTGCTTGGTATTCATCTGAATACCAACCATCCAACCTCCCTGAATGTCCCCTATATGTAAGTGTTATCCCCCACACAATAGGTTAATTATGTGGGAAATTGCCCCATGCCTTCACTTCCCAATGAAAAGGAGACTCTCACTATATGTTCGAATTATTTTGACTTAGATCCAATATTTTAAATGGTGAATGCTTCAATGGGCACATTGGAGCCTATTCTTCTTACACCTATTGAGTCCTTTGACATGTATTCCTTCCATAGAATTGGTATTTCATCTGAAAAATACCTCTAGGAATCCATGATCAAGTTGTGTCCCTTCGCATGTATTATTTCCAAAGCTTTGTCCTCTTGGAAGCCATGATCAATGTCATTATGAGAATAAATCATTTTCTCTGTCAACCTCGTTAAAAAATGAAACATATCATCATGACCATAGTTCCTTTTTTGTGTCAAGCTCATTAAAAAATTAAACATATCATTATCAACATAGTTCCTTTTTTGTGTCAAGCTTGTTAAAAAATGAAACAGATCATAATGAGCATAGTTCATTTTTTGTGTCAGGTTCATTAAAAAATGAAACAGATCATTATGAGTTGATCCATGTGTATCTTTAAAAGTACCAATGGCATGGTAAAAAGGCTCAAAAATCAAAGTGGCAGAATCTGGATAAGCTTAGCATCAAAGCGAAGTGCTCATCATCCTAATTCTAACGATGTGAACCACTCGAATCCGAGCTCATATGAAGAAGTTAGAGAAAGTCAAAGTTTAGGTTTGACTTCGATAGGTAGTAGGAGAAGGTGACGTGGCAAAATTCTTTAGCGAATGGGGAAGTGCCAAGTGGCAGGCCACCATTGGTCCCGCGTTTCACAATCGCAAATCAGAAGAGGTCCGCAGTAAAGAATCAACCCCGACAAGATTAGGGTTGCGATGTGATCATACATCACAAAGGGGAAGAGTTACAGAATCGGCCCTTAGCAGTCAGGGATGCAATTGCGATATCGCAATCGCATATCGTACATGCCACATTCACAAACCATAAGAGTTTTCGGTTCCCGCTGATTGTGATTTGCGATGGTTTTCAGATATGATATATTATACATTGTGTTTAATAGCCCATTGGTTTTTCTGTTATCATAGGCCATTTGTCGCAAAGGTCAAAATTGTCCGCTAATTGAAAATGTCGATTGCGATTTGCAATGAGGCTATCTGTGCCAATGGATTATTATCATCAATGTTAAAACCGCCAGGTTAAGGGATTAATGTGTGGTTAAGAGGTTTACGCTATGTTTAAACAGGTTGTTACTGCGTACTATTCCAGGCCCAAGATCCTCTCATGGAAATGAACCTTTGCTAAACTTTTCCTCTATTGGAACTGCCTAGGTTTGAGGAATCGACTGATCAAGGTTATATAATGGATGGTTCGCACAAGGAAAAAGGAGGTGACTGGCAGGATAGTTCAGATGACATCACGTTTAGCAATAACTTGACCTGGCAGTAGGTCGGAATCTTGCCTTGAGAAGCAGGGAGGTTCCAAGAAGGTGCAAAAGCTTCATTTCTCTGAATTGGGTGCTTGGATAGGCAATTCTACATTATTTTTTTCCAGAAGTTCAAGGTACAATCTATTTCTAAAGTTGGGCTCTCCATTTTTCCTCCATCTTCCAAATTGGAGGTATAAGGATTGTAATTGAATGTTGCTTGTACTTTATCTTTTTTTATGCCACTTAATGAATGAAGGCCTCCCCACTATTGACCAAGGCTTGGAGACGTATTCCAGACTAGATGAACTCTGTAATCAAATATTTGTGTCATGGTTTCATGGTTATCTTTTTATTTCTGCATTGTGTTATGTGCTTTCAAGTTCCATGGTTAATAAGCTTTGTTTCATGTAATTTTGATGCATCTATAAGTAAATGATCTTAGATCAAGTTTGGTATCAAAGTAGGTCTTTGTTGATGCGAATTTCATGAGTATATGCTAACCCGGAACAAGCTGCGAAAAAGTGAAGGAAAGCTTAAGTCCTTTAAGCATGAAGTAGGACGTGCACAACGGAGAAGAAACATGGATGATGAAGAAGCTTGTTGTGAAGAGGAACGGAATTACCATAAAGTATTCTACAATATGGCAAAGAAAGTAGACAAGTTGTTTGTTGAGTATGAGAAGGCCCTCCAACATGAGAAGAAAGATGTAGATGATCGTGGATTGACACATCATGGAGATGGTGGAGAAGATCCCCCTCCCTCTCTATCTTCCAGTGACAGTTTTGCTTCTTCTTCTCATCAATATCGCACACGTCATAGAAATACATCTAAGAAACAGTTCTTTAAACTAGATGTAAATTTTTAGTTGGCTACATATACTGGAGAATGTAATGCAAAAAAACTCAACAATTGGATTAGGCAGATTAAGGTCTAGTTCTCAATTGAATAGATCAAGGAAGATGAGGCAACGATCCAGTTGGAATCCCTTCGACTAAGTGGCACCACTCTCGTTTGGTGGGAAAGCAGATTGGAGAGCAGCAAAAATGTGGGTAACCTTCTCTCCTCGTGGTCAAATTTTGTTTCTACATTGAAGAATAAGTTTTACCCTTTGGGATATAAACAAAAAGAATTAATGGAATGGAAACACATAAGGCAAGGCATGGGTCAAAATGTGAAAAACTTCTAGAGAATTTAGAAAATAAGCATTGAATTTGAGCATTCCATTAGATTCACCAAAGATTGTAACTAAGTATATCAATCCTTTACATAGTTACATAAGGCATTCATTATTATTGTTTGAGCCTACTACTATCGATGAGGCCAGTGTGAAGGCCATGCATCTTGAAAGCAAGGGGATGCATGAAAAAAATGACCACCCAAAAAGAGGTGCAACAACCAAGAGAAGAGGGGTAAAGCCCTCTTGTACAAATTGTGAGAAAGAGGGACAAGACAAAGAGAATTGTTGGAAACTGCACCCTGAGCTGAGACCTATGAAGAATGACAGAAAGGAGAGGCAGAATACAACTACCACCAGGTAAAAAATGAACGATTCTAAATCAAAGGAAGATTAGAAGGTCACAACTGCGGGATTTTCATGAGGTAGACCAATTGACCCAGGGTCTGATTCCGATGACGAAAGGAAGATTGCGGTTCTTGGGATCATAGCAAATGGACCTATTGATTTGGGTTCCGATTTGGGTGATGAAATAAAAGTTTCAATAGATATTGTACCAAATATGAAAAGGACACCCAATGTGGCATGGCTCCAAGAACTTGAGGAGATCAACCAAAACATTCTAGTTGATAATACTAAGTTAAGGAGACTCCCATAGGAAGCAGAAAAGGATATACAAAGGTTGTTATGCCAGTTGCAATCCAAGGACGAAGCCTTAGAAAAGATACAACATAACCGCCTTGAGGTAACAAGTGATTCTTCGATTTCATGTACCTTTCCTGATGATGATTTCACTGCTTTTGAAAAATGCACTAAGGTATCGGATCCACATTGTTGAAGAAAATGGGGTATCAAGGGAAGGGCCTCGACATTAATGGCTAGGGCATCATCAACCCTATTAAAGTAGAGGAATTTCCTCGTCATGCAGGACTTGGGTATGTTAGGAAGGAAGTTGAGAAATGCTCCAAAATAGCCAGTGACCCACCAACGACAGATAATGAGGGGACCTCATCACATTCCAATGACAGTGAGATCTACATGAACACTTATTAGGGAAACACCAAGGGAAAGCACTCCAAGATGACCTGGAAGTTAGGAGGAGAAAGAATCATTGTAGTCACTGCAATGAGGTGTCACACTAGGGAGCCACGTGTCATATGATCCATGCCAAGAAATCATAGATAAAGAAGCCAATGGGTGAAAATGTTCAAAAAACGAATCCACCACATTCATGGTGGTCTTCTTTATTAAGTAAAATATGGGTTTTTTAGATGAATTAGATTGTTATGGCCACCATTTGTAAGTCATGCATTGTGAATTAATGTAAAAGTGATGATGTGTTTCCCATCGCTTAAAAAAGGAACGATGGCATTTTTGGACTTTTGTTAGTAGTTTGGGTATTGTTTTCTATCATGTAAGTCTTGAGCAAGAGTATGTGTTATAAACTCTTGGCAAGTGTGGGGTTGTTTGAGTCATGTGTATGTGATTGTAAAGAAAATACCAAATTTTCATGCAATGGAGATGATTGAAAGTATGGTTTAGCAAGGAAAAGAAGTGTGTTGGATGTGTTAATTCTTTTAGAGGTCCAAACTATCTTTAAGTGGGGAGGATTGATCCAAGGGGATCTTTAAAAAAGTACCACTGGCATGGTAAAAAGGATCAAAACTCAAAGGTGGCATCATCTAGATAAACTTAGCATCAGATCGAAGTGCTCATCATCCTAATTCTAATGATGTGAATGACACTAGAATTCGAGCTCATATGAAGAAGTTAGAGCAAGTGAAAGTTTAGGTTTGACTTGGACAAGTGGAAGGAGAAGGTGACGTGGTAGAATTCTTTGGCGAATGGGGAAGCACCAAGTGGCAAGCTGCCATTAGTCCTGAATTTTACAATCGCAGATAAAAAGAGGTCAGCGGTAAAGAATCAGTTGTGATGAAATCAGGGTTGTGATTTGATCACACATCACGAAGAGGAAGAGTTACAGAATCGACCCTCTGTAGTGAGGGATGCGATTGTGATATCGCACACGCTTCATTCACAAACCATAAGACCCATCGGTTCCTGTTGATTGCGATTTGTGATGGTTTTCTAATCAGATATATTATGCACTATGTTTAATAGCCCGACGGGTGCACTGTTATCACAGGCCACTTTTTGCAAAGTTCAAAATTGTCTGCCGATTGAAAACGCCGATTGCGATTTGTGATGAGGCTATTTGTGCCGATGGATTATTGTTGTCGATGTTAAAACTGTCACGTTAATGGATTAATGTGTGGTTAAGAGGTTTATGATATGTTTAAATAGGTTGTTACCGCTTATTATTCCAGGCCCAAGATCCTCTGGTGGAAATGAATCATTGCTAAACTTGTCCTCTATTGGAACTTCCCAGGTTTGAGAAATTGGCTGAGCAATGTTATATAATGGATGGTCCGCATAGGCAAAAACGAGGATACTATCATGATATTTCAGAACACATTGTGTACAGCAGTAACCCGACCTAGAAGCAGGTCAGAACCTCACATTGAGTAGCAGAGAGGTTCCAAGAAGGTGCAAAAGCTTCATTCCTCTGAATTGGTTGTTCAAATAGGAAATTTTGCATGAATTTTTACCAAAAGTTCAGGGGTACTGTCTATTTCTAAAGTTGGGCTCTCCATTTTTCATCCATCTTCTGGCTTGGAGCTATAAGGAATATAATTGAATGTTGCTTGTACTTTATCTCTTTTTATGCCACTTAATGAATGAAGGCCTCTGCACTATTGAGTAAGGCCTGGAGATGTAGTCCATAATCAAATATTTGTGTCATGGTTTCATGCTTATATTGTTATTTCCGCATTGTGTTATGTTCTTTTAAGTTCCATGGTTAATAAACTTTGTTTCATGTAATTCTAATGCATCTATAAATAAAAGATCTTGGCCCATGAGCGTAGTTCATTTTCTGTATCAAGCTCGTTAAAAAATGAAATAGGTCATGTAATCATAGTTCCTTTTCTATGTCTAGCTCGTTAAAAAATGAAACGGGTTGCATGAGCATTTTTCCTTTCCTATGTCAAGCTCATTAAAAAATGAAACATGTTGCATCCACATAGTTCATTCCCTATGTCAACCTTGTTAAAAAACAAAACAGGTCACCTGCCATAGAGTCTATGGGGCATTTGCCTCTTGTCGTCATGCTGGAATTAAGTTGCTAGCCTCTATTGTTACACTGGGGGCACAATCCCTATCTCAAGCATGATTTTTATATGTTCCAAGGTTTTGTAAAAATGAAACTTATCTTAATAATAGTTTTTCTTTATTTCAAGTTTGTGTAAAATTGAAACTTATCTCAAGCATAATCTTTTGTATATTTCAATCTTCTGTAAAACTAAAACCTATCTTGAGCTCAGTAGTTGTTCCTTCTTGTGATCATAAATACATGAGAATAAGTTACCGAGTATAATTTTAGCACCTTTTCAAGCTTGTAAAAACCATACAAAAAAGGAGCTTTGTGGAGATTCCTTTGGTCTCTTTTCAAACTCCATAAACATGAATTTTTTTTCTGAGTGAACTTATTTCTTTTCACACTCATTAAAAGGATTGGAAAGGGTGTCTCTTCAGTGTAATTTTACCCCTTTTTCAGACCAAATAGACTAATTACAAAAAATGTATACTCTAGTAAATTATGATTAAAAGAGTTATACTTTGTATTGTTTATCCTTTTTCGGCCTTAGGAATCTAAATTTAAGAAAAATAACACCATTTTAGATTTCTTTATTTTATTTTAAGACTCCCTAAATATGAAAAATCACTAAGCTTTACTTTCTTTTGGCTCGTTAAAATTTTACGTTGAAAGAACTGAACGGGTTATCTTTTATCCTTTTTTTGGACTCGTTAAAATTAAATTAAAAATACCATTTTGGAGTTTCTTTTTTTATTTCTTTTTCAAAATCTCTAAAAATGAAAAAGAAGTTGAGTTATCCTTTCATTAGACTTATAAAATGTAAAAAATGTAGGATTCATCCATCATAATGTTACGAAACCACTTCTTCCTAGGGTTCACTAAAAATACTCTGAAGGACTCATCCAAAGGAGGAGATTATACTTCAAACACATGTTATCCCCCTCAATCTTGTGTGAAAATAAAGAGGTACTTTCCAGAAATGGTGGGGGGAATTGGGAAGGAGATATATAAATTATGTATTTGAAAAGGCAACAAGTCACCCTTGAACATGATACTTTGTCACCCCTCGTGTTAGGGTTGGGAAATACACTTGTCTCTCTATTGATCATGCACCATTGAAAGTCTTCGTATTAGTGTATGGTCCTAGTTTGAGTGAATTATTTCCAAGTAAATTATCATGTCATCAATATGTTGAAGGGAAGTATAACCTAATTCAAATCATTTTGCAGTCCTTAAAGTATTCTATTGCATTGGTCATCCATGTGCCAATGCCGAATCACTCATGTTTTGTTCTACTTCAAATATTGATACCTATTTCATGTTGTTAATGGGGGATACATCAAGGCCCTTTTGTGATGGATCACTTCCTATATACTTCAACACCCATGAAGTTAATCTCGAAACCTTTTAGTGCTTTGAAACTCGCTTGCCTCAATGACAGGTCTCCTCATTTTTGATGATAAGTTTACATCACTTGCCTTCGATCGAATGATTCTATGGATGTTAGATTTTAGATAATTTATTCACACCCCATAGAATGTACTAAAGTACCTTGAGGGCCATTTTCATTATTGGTGGTTCCTCTCACATCTATTAACGGTTCTCATCATTGACCATTATTTAGATGGTTTCTGCCATGTTCTACCTCAAGACACTTATTCACATGGCTAGTTTCATACCACCAATAGATAGAGATGAAGACCATGTATCTTGTTTGATATATCGAGGTTGCGTGGAGTTTTCAGTATTCATCACAATTATATAGATCCACAATGTATGTATGGTGGATATGTTCATGTTGACTCTTCCAAGAATCGATCCACAATATATGTCTAGTGGCCATGACTTCATTTTATTGACATGGATCTCTATACATTTCCATACTTATACTTACAATTATTTGTATTATGAGCATGGAAATTCCTACTACATAGATGATTATATGATATTATTGTACTGTAATATTTTGAGTGATGATTTATAGGTTTTCAACCAGTTGTTCCTTGATTCAAACCTTTGCATGATAAATAACTTCAGGCATCATACCTTTTCTGATTTTGTACTTTAGGGGGCGACTTGTTACACATTATTTTGTTGGATCCAAGAAAATGATGCAAATATGGATCTTTCGCTATCTGAATAAATATTTCATCAATGCCTAAAAAATATGGAAGAAATATCTCTCCATAAAGGATAAGAATCTTGGATTACATACCTTAAAAACTCTACTTTTTAAGACCGTCGCAGGTGCCAACATTACAACCTGTGACATTGCACCTTTCATAGCTAATATCTTGTGTCACTATCATAAATTATCTTATCAAAAAGCGTGTCAGTATTTTTATGTGGGTAAAAACTAAAAAAGGGTCATGAAGCTCCCATTCTAGAAGCCTTGTGGAGGTATCTTTCCAATTGGTGAGGATATGAACTTGAATTCGTACTCAATTGGTTCACATCCCTACCATATTGGATCCCATCCCTTCCATTTTGTATCTAATTCCTACCTAAATGGATCTCAAACTTCCATCCTTGGCATATAAATACAATACACTCAAAGGAAAAGGTGTGGGCTTTTACAATTTTGAAGTATACTTTCACTCTAGCAAAGTGTCCACTAGAGGATTTTGAATGCAAGGTTGAAATCGAGGAATATTAGGAGGAAGCTATCAACTTCAAATTACTAAAAACTCTAAGAAGTGAGGACAAACTTCAAATTACAAGGTATGTCCATGTTTACATTTTCAATAGTATTCTAGGGAAAGTTTGTATATTTTTGTGTGTTTTGTTTTAGTGTTTGGTTTCTAAACCTAGGAAGATCACTCTTATCTATAGGAGTGATTTATTCATCAGAAACTTACATTAAAAAAATAATAACAAATATGATTTCTCTCACATTTTTAACTCTCCTCCTACACTACCATTAAAACCATTACAAAGAAAAAGAGAGGGATGACCCATGTCTATAACCCTAATTGAAATCTAAAAACCCCTTCACCTAACTTAATGCTATATAATATATTGAATTCAATTCTTTTTATTTTAGCCTTCCAACATAAACTCAAGTGTTATGATATTGACATTGGTTTACTAGTTACTCACTCATGAAAAAACATATAATTCAATTGGAACTAAGCGTTTTGATTACACGATTCTATATAGAGTATGTGAACTAATTGTTTTGATTACACGATTCTATATATAGAGTATGTGATGTAATTTGACAAGAACTTTCTATCGCCACACAAATTATTCTATTCACCGCAAGAAAAATTAATCATAACATTTCAATCAATATTGAGTAAATCACTTATAAATTGATAATCAAATATTGAAATGTTTGGTTTTATATTCCATAATAAAGGTTCACGTTAATAAAATATAAGTTAAAAATCATTAACTATTATTATTATGTTTTATTGTTATATACCTATCATATTTATCATATTTCAAGGTTCTCACCAATTACTATCAACATTTAAATTTTAAGCCATTATATAAAATTGAATCCTGAATCCATAAATTCCAATATGGACAACCCAAAAGAGTACATGTAGGATAGACCTTTACTTCCATTAAAAGTACGTTCACAAGCTTTGGTTTACCCTTCTTATGTAAACCATCATGCAATCCAATTATCTCTCTCATATATATATAATTTGACACAACGAAATAGCTTAAAGGTAATGACGTATTTCAAAATTACAAAGTTAATTTAAATTAAAAATCTATGGTTTAATTAAAATATTAATATTAATGTGACATTGAGGAAAAAAAAAGTTGGATCCAAAAGATATTTTACCATTAATGATTATGATGATTAACCAAATTTGAGGTTGATACATTAACGACGCGTCATAGAGTTAAGATAGCTCTGAAAAAACAAGCGAATGTGTTATATGTACTTGTAATTTTTTCCATAAATCTCCATCCATCATTAAATACCCACTTTAATCAACATTTCCTTCATACTCTTCTACAGTTAAACCACAACGAGTGCTTACTAAACCATCAAGTTCTTTCATGTCAAGAGAATCTCTAATGTTAAAGGTTGCATATAAGGAATATAGGGATGTATAAATCATAAAGACGAATCAGTGAGCACCATAAGGAGAAAAATCCTACGACAATGCTAACCCATTAATATTAAAAGTAAATATTGATTTTTGTGGTGATGGTGTCTCCCTTACGTGTCCTTTAACTAGTCATCACAATGCTAACACATTAATATTAAAAGTAAATATTGATTTTTGTGGTGATGGTGTCTTCCTTACGTGTCCTTTAACTAGTCATCAAAAGGGATGTGTCAAGATTGAGCAAACACGTATACCCACACAAGTGAGAGTAAAGGAAATTCAAGGATGGATAATCAAATCATTTCACATATGGGTTTGGCCATGATGGTGTCTCTTATGCATGTCTTTTAAGTTGTCACTATAAAGGATGTGCCCAGAGTGAGGTAACACTCAAAGGATAAGAAAATACAAGGAAGGAATTTTCATGACTTTTCACATTTGTGCAAGTGTGTAGGGACTCGCATTGTACCATGATGGAGATTAAGGCATTTATAACAACCTTTGAAGCGCTTTAGTTCTTAACAATGATCACTATTCATTGTGTAATTGATGTGTTTTTAATGCTGACTTATGAAGGATATATTTCCTAACGAAATATCTTTCACTTAGCTCTCTTCACCTTTTAGCTTTCTAATTCATGGGTCAAATTAGTGATTGGCACCTCTTAGAGGAAAAATATGGAATGAAGATACCATTCAATATCCATTGGCTCAACTAAAAAGTATGAATAAGAAATTGGATTCTATAATGGAGTACAAAGAAAAATGTGACTCAAAGACTCATGAGGTTGTTGGAAAAAGGAAGGCAGATTCCTAGGTTACATTGAAATTCCGTAAAGCCACCTCAATGACCTTACCTTTTTAAATTACCTATAATTTAGAGTAATCAAGCACATCTAAAAGACATGATAGTGTTATTAGCAACCCAAACACCAGTAAACATGGAAGAAGACTAAGAAACAAAACACAAATCATTTCACATTAAGTTAGCATAGTGCAATGTTGTCCATGGCACTAGAATTGAAATGTTCCTTTAATTGCAACTAGTCTTTCATAGAATATGAATTACAAAGTGTGTTAGTTCTTGCAATATTTGAAAACCTTAAATTCCCTTCTAAACACATAGATGTATTTCTTCAATTTAAACTAATATTTTCATAAGATAGCTTGAACACTCTTCAATATATGTGTAGGTATAATTCTGGATTTTCTCCCTTCCAATGTCGATTAAAAAAGCAAATTATCAATACTAATGAAATAATACAATTATAATCTTTTTGTTTTAAAAGACGAAATTGAAAATTGTACGTAGTAATTCATTGTTACTTAATTTTTTATAAAAATATTTCTTCAAAATTAATCAAACAAAATTGAAGATTATTGAACTAAGAATAAACCTAAAGTTTGTGAAAGTATTGATATTTTTTGAAATATAAAGTTCCCCATTAAAGCTTAAAGCTGAATAACTTCCAACCAAACTCAATCAAGAATGTTAATAAAGGAAAAAACTTATAACTTACTAGAAAATGATGAATTAACTTAAATTTGGATCAGTTGATGTAACAAATTGCAATGGGATCCTTTGTGATAAAATATAGGAACAATTTGTCAATGTGTTTTCCTTAATCTCAACTATTTCCAAGGTACATTAATCTAGTGTTTTCATTGGTTTAGTCAAACAATGAGCTCAAAATTTTGTTGTTGTAGATATTGATCATGTACATGAGCTCTCTCTCTCCCTCTCTCTCAAATTAAGATGTTTTCCATACATCTCAACAAAAATTGTATCTACTATCTAATTAAGTCACGTATATTTACATATCTAGCAAGAGTCTTCTCTCACTGGTGTCAAAATGTTGATGTTAGACGTGATGAGAGAATGGTATTATTGAGTACACATGATGAATTCCTGTCATGGTGAACCATCCTATTTGGTAAACCACTTTAAGTATGAAGATCCCCTACAACATTATGATTATCCATTAGTCTATGGTGGATGATGATATTCTTCTAGTAACAACTAAGTTTACAAAATTGCATAAACATGAAAATCAATTGCCACATCTCCGTTCATGGATTTAAAGCCATAGAACAAGAACCCATTTCACATTCCATGATATAAATTTTAAGCTAGTAATTTCATGCATGAGTGCACCAATTAAATGCAAAAAAGTAGTAAAATAGGAACTAGCTATAATAATTGATATGCATACCCAATACATTCCTAGTTAGATTTACACACAGTTGGAAATGAATTCAACTTTCATTAATAACATTTTTCATATAAATACAACATTGAAACCATTGGATTCAACTTCCAAGGTTTCTTGGACTTCTAATAATTTTTCACCAAAACCCTAACACATTGGTTGCCTAACATTCCCCCCTCAATCCAAAGGGGTGTATATGAGTCCAATAAGAGAGATAAAATACAAAAAATGCATGGCAACCAATGGATTAATGTCCTCTCTAAAATGGTGGTTTAAGGAATACAAAAAACCAAACGAGTTGGGAGAACACGAGGTCTCAACTGGTGGTGGTTTAGGGTTGATAACCAACTCTGGAACTAAAGCTTTAAGAAGTTACTGGAATCATTCCAAATATGATTAGAAGTTCAAGTCTTCTACTAGTATAAGTGCTCCTTGATAATGGTTTTAATATGACCACAAAATGTGTAGTAGAAGTAAAAGTCTTCATTTGGTTTTAATATGCTCATGGAGCATGAATCTACCTTCGGCTACAACTCTGAATTTGGTTGTGGCTGACTTTGGCTCTAAGTGTTGGTTCAGGCTATGGCTCAGGCTTGCTTGATAAATATTCGAAGATGGTAACTAACCATCAATTATTATGTACCTTGGGATCACTTTATAGATATTGGAATGATGAACACTTGAAGCTGGTACCTGACCATTAATTCCCCCCTGTCAAATACAAGGTGATAATATGAATAAATCTTCGCTACAAGACTAGTCAATACTCAAGAATAAATTCTATGGTATGACCAATATATCTTCTTGGCTATTGAAAACCATTTTCAAGAAGAAATCCATCCAAGGTGAATCTTCGTTCTTACATAAGTCTTATTTCTGGAGCATATGTTTGAATGATGTGTGTGCTTGCCAGAATGATCACAAAGATGAAGATAAAACATTGATCTTTTACATGGCCAACATGATCACAATGTTGGCACATGATATTGTTTTGTGACTTTGTAAGAGGAGAAAGAGAAGATGAATCATCCTGAAGAAACCCAAGACTACGAAACTTGATGGGTGTGGAATATTCTGGAATAAGAAAATACACATCCTTGTCATATCGAACACCAGTTCTATTATTATTGTTAATACTGACTTCTCGAGGTTTGATTATGGGCTTGGGAAGCACATGGTGAACCTTTGCATATTTATCTAAATATGCTCCTGAAATGGCCTCATTAATCTGATTAATCTTTATCTATTGATGGGATCACACTCAAACAAGGAATTGTTTTGAACAAGAACTGGTTAAAAATCACAACTCTTTTGTTGTAGTTTATCTCTCTATAGTTTTGACTTAAGTTGAAGAAACTCAATTGTCTCCTTTGCATGATGTAGATAGATTTTGATATCAATAAGAGTGGCTCTGTTGATTTTCACTATGTCATCAACATTAGATGGTATCAAATTATTTAGTAACTCTAATACTCCCCCAAGTTTGGTCATTTTCTTAAAAACCAGAAACCACTTGCAATCAAATTTAAAAAATGGTGTTGGCTTCAACTAAAAGTGCACCTGCTTACAAATCAAATTCACCAAGTAAAAGTTTTTCGTACCATGTTCAAAATGTTGAACAAGAATAAGAATAGAGGAAGGGTATCCCTTAAAGTACATTGAATACATAACTCGATTACTTGATACCCCATAAACTACTACTTAAAATTTTTCGTCAATCCTTTTCCACAACTTTTCTCCCTTCAAACTGCCAACTTGGTCAAGGAAAACATTCAACGAATAAATCCACAAACGCTATCTTAGTTGTTGAATGGGTATTTATGGGAGACCAAGAAAGTCTCACAACTCAAAAACATCTAACTAATTGGGCAACAAGGAAAAATCTCATTTCTTTCTTGGCAACATCTAAAACTTTAAAAGATGGAAACATCTCTATAGTTGTTTTATCTAATAATGTAATTGATTTTTATCTAGTATGTTTTGTAATTAAAAATTAGTAAGGAGAATGTTTGAATTGTTTATATAATTCTCATGTCTCCCTCATAATAAGATGGTGGTATTGTTTTCCAGAACATCTATGTTATGATATCATTTCTTTATCTTTTCATATTTTCATGTAGATCAACTGATATCAGAGCATAATATCTTGGAAGCCATCTACAAGTTCAATTATTTTTTTGGAGATCTGTGGTTTAACACTCAAACACCATTCTTAGTTTTCCCTCCTTGCTTCATATTCCCATCACATGTTTCCGCTTAGCATAATACCTTTCAATTCCTTTGGTGGATGAAAATCATGTCGTCATGTCAAGAACCCTCAACATAGGACTCACTCGTCCATGATTTATCCATGGCTATTAAAGAGCTAATTACGTTGCACCAACAGAGACAACCTCCTCGACAAATGAAAATGGATACATGCATTAACTTTCCCAAATTATCAGACCAAATTAATCAAGAGGTTGATGATTCTTGGCTATGTAGTCTCTCTATCTATTTCAAAACATGCCCCATGATGGAAGAGGACACGAAGTTTCAAATCACCAGTATACAGATGGAGGGTCTGGCACAAACATGGTGGGATACTCAACTTGGAAATATATCCTTGGTCGTCGAGCTTAGGGAACTAACAGAGACCATATCCACACATATCACATCTTGGGATGACTTTTGTCGAGCCTTAAGAGCACATTTTTATCCCTCAAGATATCTCTAGAATCTCCTTTCCAAATGGTTGCAACTCCGTAAACTACCAAATAAATCAGTGCAAGCATACATGATTTCTTCTGCAAATTGCGCATTCAACTTCATATCTCTTATCCATAAGAGGTATTAATTATTAAATTTAATTCTGGTCTGCTACTGGTTTTTCGTCAAGAAGATGATTTGTTTGATATTACTTCCTTCGACAAGGCCTTTATTCAGGCCTTATCTGTAGAACGTAAAGTGGCTCCTAAAACCCAATCTCCTCAAATCAAGAATGGTCCATGTACTAGAGGTCCACCTAATTTGGCCCTTAACTGATTCCCCTGGTGTACATTTCATAAGACCAACTCACATGCTTCAACAAACTCTAGAGTACTTCAAAATATGCACCTCGACAAGATTATTTTTACAAAGGTAGAGCAACCAAATTCCTCTTCATCACTTGCAGTTGTTTCTCTTGAAAATAATACCAAAGTAGACCCCTCTCTCATCCTCATGACTGGTAATGAAGTTGACACCTCTGCTGCACCTTTGTATACCCATAATTATCAAATCAAACATGAGTTGGTGACTCTTATCCTCAACAATGGGAATCAAAAGAATCTTGTGGCATAGGACTTGGTTCACTGCCTTAGCCTTCCCACCACTCCACACCCCAACTCATATTAGTTAGGTTGGGTTCAAAAGGACGGCCCTAATCTTATTGTCTCCCAATGTTGTGTCGTCACCTTTTCTATTGGCCCTTTCTGAGATATTGTGGTATGTGATGTTTCTCCTCTTGATTGTGTCAATTTGTTACTAGGCATTCCATACAAACATGCTTTACATGATGTTTATCATGCTAAAGATCACAAATACCAATTGCAACATGAGGGTTGCACCTATGTGTTCACATCCTTGGCCCTCACATCAACCCAACCTCTTACTAGCAAAGCTCCAATTAAGAAATTCAATGAAGGGCCCTATTTTCAAATATTTGAAGGGCCCTCTTGTGGAAGATTCCATGGTAGACAAGAAACCTTTTTATTTTTATCTAATTCGTGCTACTTTCTATGCAAGAATAATTTCCACAACTCACCACTCACCGCTTTCGATGGGAAGCCCTGCAAAGAGTTCTGTTGTTTCACGAGGGAAGCTCTCATAGATAAAAATGGAACCAGTTAGGGGTGCCAATGTGGCTCCTAAATTTTAATATCTTGGTTATCAGAAGGGACACACACCAGTGCATACAAAATGGCTGACAATAGAAACATGGAAGCACACTTTCCCTCATTTGGTGGAGGAAGCAGGGAATGCTTCCCACTCTAAACAGGGAAGAATTGGTCAACTAAGAAAAGCTCACCAATAAAAACATCTAACTAATTGTGCAACAAGGTAAAAGCATGCTACTTTCTTTCCAACATCTAAAACTTAAAAATATAGAAACATCTCTATAGTTGTTTTATCTAATAATGTAATTGATTTTTATCTCATATATTTTGGGATTAAAAATTAATAAGGAAAATGTTTGCATTGTTTATAAAATGCTCATCTCTCCCTCATAATAAGATGGTGGTATTGTTTTACAGAACATATGTGTTATTCTCTCCTTTTTGAATCTTTTTACATCTGCGTGTAGATCAACTTAACCCATTTGTTTTTACAATATAGAAGTTGAGATATGAAAAAAAACTAGTTAACGTTTACAATTGTAGGACCGAGCTATGTAATCAGAGGTGTGGTTACATCAAACTGCAAAATGATGAGTTAGGCCAGGAAACATTGTTGAATCTCATTCTTTGAAAATACTTACGCTACAAATTGCATGACCATGAAGACTCCAAAAAATATGATCCTAAAGCTCGAGTATCGGCTAGGGGTTTCTGTATTCAGTGCAATAAACATTAGAGAAATTTTGAGGTAAAAATGGGTCTCAAATCAAAATTGTACAAAAAATATGAATTTTATAAGAACCAATAGTATTCAATAAGATGACATCAACCATGGGGGATGATTAACCATTTTTTGAGTTAAAAGGTAGAAACATTAAAAAACGAAAGAATAAAATAACTATTTTTTCAACTCGTATTTTCAACTTAACTCCCTACGATTTTACTCTAATTTCAACCAGGAGCAGTCATTGGATGTAGAATTTAATTTTTCATCCAATTAGTACCCATGTTCCATACTTATGATGGACCATACTACATGAAAAATGTGAAATACTAAAAAAACATGATTGCAATCACAATTTTTCTTGTATTTCACATTTTTTTTGTAGTAGAGTCTATCGAAAGTATGCAATATGGGTATTCCTTGGATGTAAAATTAAATTCCACATTCATCGAGTGCCCCTGGTCGAAATTTGAGTTAAACCATAGGGAGGTAAGTTGAAAATATGAGTTGAAATGTAGTTTTTTTTTTTTTTTTTTCCCTCCAAAACTTGACGAGGTAATCTGATATTATTTTATTATTTCCACTATTATTTTATAATCTTCTTTAAGCGGCCCATTTTAGACCTCAAAATTTCTCTAATGTGAGCTACAATTGTTGGCTTTTTTCTTGATGAAATTCCACAAAACAAATTTCATGCAAAGAAAAACAGGTAAATCAACACCCAATAAAATTCTTATTAGTATATATAGTAACTGCATATGTGATCTTCTATCGTTTTCGAACAATGTTCTATAAGGTGATACGACAAGGTTTGAACTCTGCTCTTTTTTTTTAATCTACAATCCCTCTCGCACATATCGTGCAATCACCCACTCCCGTGCTTGGAGAAAGTCATTTCATATGATAGGAAATATTATGCAAATACATCCTTGGTTGGGCACCCAAATTCTGCATGACGGTGCTACCATACACTGCGAAGAAACCCCTCATGTCACAAATTGGATGTTGGAGAAGCTTCAAGCTCTAGATTTTCCTCCAACGCAAACTTGTCCAAGGGAAAGTCTTATGGTAAGAATAGAAAAGGTCACCACAACGAGTTGAGGCGGGCACGCTCATGTGCGACGGGCGACGGTGGGAGACAAAATTTGGTGATGTGTGAAGATTCAACTTTGCGATGATGCACGAGTTTAGTTAAAGGCGACACAAAGAGCAAGTGCATTCGGTTAAACACACTCCAACAGGTTGTGCGATGGTGCGATGCGTTGATGTGCCGACATGTGAAAGTTGGAGTTGGACGCCCTAGGCGGGCCGATGTGGGGATGTGGATGAGTTGGTTGGGTGACATATTATTTTGGTATTTCATCTACGATTTGTATGGTTGGCTGGGGTAGGCCGACCCACCTTAACACATGGAGGATACATATATATTGGAGATGGTGACTCGAGAGAAGGAGGCATCGAAATCCAAGCATAAAGGATTGAGATAAAACTTGGGCGAGCAAGGGGAAAAGAAATTAAAGTGAAGGCAAGGTGCAGGCAGACTGAGGGTTGTAGTGTCGAGCTGAGGAAGGAGAAACAAGTTTTGGTTCGGAAAATAGGTGGACAGTTTTTCGGTTGGGTGGGTTTGCACAGTGGGTAGAGTGGACGAGCTACATAAAGTTTGCATTATGCGACGAGCTGTAGAGGGCAACCCGAACCGGCGGGGTGGGCGCATCTGCCCTATGTGACAAGCTTTGGGGTGTGACCTGGTGAAGTGGGAGCCATTGCCTAGTGCGGCTAACTCTGGAGGGTGACATGGTGGAAGTGGGTGTCTCTCCCTGGTGTAACGAGCTGCACAACATGACACGGATGTGGGTAGCCCTGAATGAAGGTTGATGGTGTGCACTGCTGAATGATGGGTGACTCGACCCAGTGAAGGGGGCGACCCGACACGAGCAAGCCAAACTGCTGAAAATTTGTAAAGTTTCCTAAGGGTAAATTTGGAGTTTCCTAGCGTAATTGTACTTGTAAATGTATTCGTAAGATACTAAATTATTTATTATTGGGCAAATTCTAATCTGGGAGTTGTCCCTCCCATTTAAAAAGAGAGTAATCTGTTGTGCATATTTATGATGATGATGATGTAAATGTTATTTCCGCTATGTAATGATGAATGCTTAGTAGAATTGAAGAAAAATAACTATGTGTTGAATGTTAGGCATAGCCCATACTCATAAGTATTGGTGAGAAGAACGTGGGTGGTGATGCCATATCTGCCTATGTGTGGTTGAAAGACCACTGCTAGGATAGGGGCGTGACAGATGGTATCAAAGCCAGATTTCGAAAATGAAGGAAGTGATACAACTACACTTCGTGGCAGTTGGTATCATAGGTTAGGATTTCATGGGTTTTTGAATGATTTGTAGAAGGAACTGATACAACTACACTTCATGAGAGTTGGTATCAAAGGCCATTAAATATTGAAGAAAAAACTTTGTGATAGTTGATATCTTTTGGTAGCAATTGGTATTGGGTTTTGAAGCTCATGACCACTGAGGGTAAAGAAGGTATTGAAGACTTACTGAACGGATGAAGATGGTAGAAAGAGAATTTCAAAAGCTTGAAGACATGACAGATTATTGGAAAGGTGAAATGCTAAACTGCTATGAAGCTCTTGTGCAAGAGTGGGAAAACTTGATACACATAGGGGACATGATAGTGGACATGCAGAAGGACTTGGGTAATCTTCATGGAAGGGCTGTTGAACTCGATGAAATTGACGCGAAGATATGACAGGGTGATCATACACTCCAAGAACTCATTGATGAAAAATTTCGACTAAGGGAGAAGAGCACCATGTTGCAGACGAAAGTCAAGGGACTTGACGACAAAATCAAGAAGGACTTTCTTAGTAAAAATCTCATTGTTATAGAGAAGGATGAGCTCGATTACATTGACAGACTTGGGCACTATCACTGAGCCATGAAGGAATATGTTCATATCGTTGGGTCACATTGAGGGGAGGAAGTCAATGTGTGCCAAGTAGGTGCACTTAAGAAGAAAGCTATGGAGGAGAAGATTGATGGAAGTCAAGCTAAGCTAGGATCAAGTTTCGTAGATGAACCGAATAGGGAGTTGAAGTACCTTAAGAAATAAGTCAGATTGAAACCTAAGTCGAAAGACTCTTCTGAGGTCGAGTTATTGAAGAAGTTTGGCGAGATAAGATGCAAGATAGGGCCTAAAGAGGATGGTGATGCCTTAAGGCTAAGTTTTGTGAGGTAGCCATACATGGCAAGAATTTTGTTTCATTCTTTGACATAGGGGCTACTCATAGCTTCCTTAGCTTGAAAACAACAAGATATTTTGGGAAGAACACTGAAGTGGGGATATAGTCGAGTGCTTTCAAAACAATGAACTCTACCATGAAAGTTGTGACAGGTGTTTTGAAGGACACTCAGGTAAGAGTGGGTTCATGGTTTGGAAAGTTGGACTTGAGGGTGATCGACTTGGATGATCATACTATGGTTCTAAGGCAGGATTTTCTAAAATCTGCATAAGCCATACCAATGGTGGACTGAAATATTCTCTTGATTACACCTAAAGGAGAAACTATGATGGTTCCAATCAATAGGAGGAGTTTCTTGGGATATAGACCAAGGATTGCTTCAATGGGTTTATATCCAAACGATCCGAATGTGAAGCATGATTATGTGGAGAAAAGGGGACTTGGATTGATGACTCAAACAACGAAGGAAAGGAAGATAGTTGACATTGTTGTGAGAGCTAGAAGGAAAGATGAAGGTGGAAAGGTAGTTTCACACATCTTGAGACACTTGGTAGATGCATCTTCTACGGAGGATCTTCACCATGGAGTTGTTGATGAAGGAAGTCTGAGTACTTCTTCTAAGGGAGTGGTTGGGGAAGATTATGTAGGTAGAGATCCAACTAGCATAGTGGATTTTTGCAGGTATACCATGGGAATATATGACTTTTAGTTGACGAAAGACAAGCTCGAGAAGCTTCGTTGTACACATGAGAAGGTTGAAGTTGTGCACAAGTATTTGAGGATGCAGTATCAATCAGATGCATGGGTGGATGTGAGCCAGGGAAGTAACTTTTGGCCCTTCTTTCTAAATAGACCTTGGAGATAGGTATGTATAGGTCCTTGATATTCAGGAGGACTACACCACCCTTACAAGGGGCCTTGGGGATGAGGCTTATTTTCTTGACAGGTTAATGATGCTTGGATGAGTGCCACTGTATGGCAACACATTGACATTAGCATCATGAGCAACGTGTTGCAGATGAGATGATGGACTACGTCATGGACCTGAGCATGGCTTATTTTAAATTTATGATGGATTCTTGATCGAATTGAGATTATGGCAGCATGTTGAGAAACAACCAACGGTGGCATGGGGAGGTTCATTCTCATGGGCTGAGCGCTACAGTTGGATTAGCTACCCAACTAGTTCGATGACATGGGGGCATGTAGTGCATCGACTTTTTGTCAGATATATGTTTTGGTCATGACTGGGATGTTGTGTTCGATGGAGTATTATGCAATGATTCACATGATTACGATACATCATGAGGTCAGACATGATATGTGTTGAAGCAATGGCATATAGTCGAGTTGGAGGGACCAACCTTCCACGATGGGGCAACATGTGGGATTGTGACAAATGTGGTTGATGGTCATGGATTTAGGAGAATTCATGTTCATGAAGTTATGAACCTTGGTGGTTTATGATATGATGGAGCAGAGATGGGCAACATGGACATTTTGCAGATGTTAGAGATGGTGACACTTTTCCGATGTTGTATGATGGAGTTGTCGAGGACGACAACCGTTTAAGGTGGGGGAGTATGTCACGACCATGATTTGAATTGGGTGCAGTCATGCATGATGAGCGACGATGGGAGACAAACTCTGGTTATGTGCGACGAGTCAACTTTGTGACAATGCATGAGTTCGGTTAAAGGCAACACGACGAGTGGGTGTGTTCAGTTAAACGTGCCCCATTGAGTTGTTCGGTGGGTTACTTGGAGAGACGAAAAAACGAGATTGAGAAATCTAGCTATGCATGGGCGCACACATGATGACTTATATGAAGTGTCGAAAAAACAAAGAGTTGATCGGCCAACATGTGGAGTTGGAGTCCCCGAGAGGGTCGACTTGCGGAGGTGGATGAGTTGGTTGGTCAACATATTATTTTGGTATTTCATGTGTTATTTGTATGGTCGGCCTGAGTAGGCTGACCCACCTTAACACATGGAGGATGCATATATATTGGAGATGGCGACTTGGGAGAAGGAGGCATTAAACTCCAAGCATAAACCATTGACCTAAATCTTAGGTGAGGAAGGAAAAAGGATATTGAAGTGAAGGCAAGGTGCAGGTGGACCGAGGGTCATAGTGATGAGCCGAGGAAGGAAAAAAAGCTATGGTTCAGTAAACAAGTGAAAAATTTTGTAGCTAATGTGGGTCTACATGGTGGGTAGATGAGCGAGCTGAATGGTGGGCACAGGAAGGTCTGCACGGTGAGTGAAGCAACGAATTGTGGATGAGCTGTGACAATTCTGCACAATGTGACGAGCTGCGGAGGGCGACCTGATAGGGCGGGGTGGGCGCCTATGCCTGGTGCGACAAGGTGCGTAGGGCGACCCAGTGAAGTGGGCGCCTTTGCCCAATGTGGCGAGCTGCGGAGGGCAACCCGGTGGAAGTGGGCGTCTTTGCCCATTGTAACAAGCTGAACGACACGATACGGATGTGGACAGCCCTGAACGAAGGCTGAAGGTGGGCGCTGTTGAACGAAGGGTGACCCGACCCGATGAGGTGGACGACCCAACACGAGCAGGCCAAACCGCTAAAAATTTGGAAGGTTTGCTAAAGGTAAATTTTGAGTTTCCTAGCAAAGTTGTACTTGTAAATGTATTTGTAAGATACTGAATTATTGATTATTGGGCAGAGTCTAATCTGGGAGTTTCCCCTCCCATTTGAAAAGAGAGTAATCCATAGTGCATATTTATGATGATGATGATGTAAATGTTATATCCATTGTATAATGATGAATGCTTAGTAGAAGTGAAGAAAAATAACTAAGTGTTGTATGTTAGGTGTAGCCTGTACTCGTAAGTATTGGTGAAAAAAAGTAGTTAGCGGTGCCACACCTATCTATGTGTGGTTGAAAGACCATCGCCAGCGTGACACTTCATGTCACAAATTAGATATTGGAGAAGCTTCAAGCTCCCGATTTTCCTTCAACATAGACTTGTCTAGAGGAAAGTCATGTGGTAAGAGTAGAAAAAGTCACCCCAACAACACTTAAAGCCAGCCACCACAAACCACTAGATTGTCCAATAGGTGGGTCATGTGGCACTAGAGTTATTGCATGTATTCTTGCACTTGGTCTTGTTTGTGTCACATTTGGAGCCCTATAATTAACTTCCCTTTTTTTTTTTTAATAGGTGATCAACTCTTAACACACCAGGAGGATCATTGGCAAAAGATGCTGGTACGTCGCAACAATAAAGCAACTACTCACGGCTTGTACTACGACTTTGACAAACGTACTCCAAAAGTTTGTAGATAACATGAAAATTCAGTGCTTGTAATACGACTTTGACAAGCTGACTCTAAAAGTTAGTAGATAATGTGAAAATTCAATGTTGATGAATCCAACAAAATGACTTTCTTTCTTGATAATAGATGGTGGAAACTTCGACATTAAGAACGAAAAAAGATATCCGCTGCGATATATATATATATATATGATTGTTTCTTTGACTGGATCAATGGATTAACCCGCTGGTGCTACCTTTGTTTGCTACAGGTGCTTCAAGGTCTCATCTGGTTCTTCCTTCTTATTTGACATGCCATACGGTACTTTCTTTCGATTTGACATACCACGCCATAATGGTTACAAGTGTACAACCACTACAAGTACACACTTATATTTATGTGCAGCGATAGAATCCTAGAATATGTTGGTTGGAATTATTTCAGAAGTCTTTGATTCTCACTAAATATGTCACGAGGTGATCCTTTGGTATAAACGGTGGATTACCACATGAACAGGCTTTATGGTGTCCGTTCCAATGGAATTGGAAAAAATACGGTTCTTTAAGACACACTATCTCAAATCCGTTTTAATTTTTATTTTTGGGTATTATATTTTCATAATAATTATTGAAGTGGAAGGCTTGATTCTGATAACAGAGTAAACGAAGAAACGAAATTTGGAGCGCCTCAAAGAGAGTGACTGCAATCTAAAAATATAGCGGAAAAAACAATAGACCGTGGAACAGCTCAAAGAGACTTGTTGCACCATCAACAATAATAGTATTTCATATATTTTCCATGCGATTTTTTTTTTTAACACTGGTCGGAAAATTCTGACCAAGGCTCCTTGGCGTCCGGGAAATTATTCTTAGTGCACTTATTCTAAAACTATCAACAAACATATTCTTCGAAATCCCAAATTAGTTACAAAATAAAATTTTGCATTTCTTGCTTCGTTTTTACCCCAAAAATTGTTGACTGTGCCTTATTCCAGCCCGACTTCTGGAAAATATGTCTTAAGACCTTTGCATGTATTGAACTTAGGAGATTTATTGTTTGTAAGGGAGACATCCAAGAGCCTTTGCCAGAGGCAAAAGAAGATATCTACTCTGCACATTCTCTAACTGTCGAGGCAACGTATATCAACCAAAACTTCTCACAGCTTCTCACAGCATGTCCTGATTAGAGATGGTAATGACGACTACTAATTTGCTTAGTCACCAACTCCCAACGCCATGGCCAGAATACTTGAAAGGAGTTCCAATGTCTGTCAGAAACTTCACAGCCCGTGAGGAAATCAATCTCAACAACTTCTCACCACAGGGTTTAAACAGTGATTCTCCTTCTTTCTCAAATATTGATTTTCCTTCTTTCTCAAAGTTTGAAAAGGAGCATCTAGGAAGGCTACACAACTATTGCCTTAAGTTATTAAAGAGGGAAGATAAACCACGGTTCTGATATCATGGTTGGAAATGAATTGGACTTTCATTAAGAATATTGTACATATAAATACAACATTACAACATTGAAATCATTCGATTCAATTTCCACCAACTTCTAATAATTGTTCACCATAATCCTAACACCAACTTCTAATAATTGTTCACCATAACCCTAACAAATTAGGTGTTTAACACACACATAATATTTGATTAATTTGTCTTGAAATTAAAGAATAGAAATACATTATAGAAGTGTAAACAAAAAATTAATACCTATTTTTACCAAATTATTCCATGAAATTCATGTTTTAATGGTAGTTTTCCACTCAATAGTAGCCATCATGTCACTTCCAAACTAGAAATCAAGCTAAAGACTTGTAGTTTACTCAAACCAGCCCAATTTTTCTTGGGATCATTGAAGTCCGTAATTATAAAGTGCTTCAAATAATCCATTCAAATACTTGCTTAAATTATGGCATATAGTAATTCATGGTAGATATGTTATTTACTAGAGTATGACCTATTATCAAGAACTTAAATTTTTGGTGGTTTCCATTGAAGCTTAACAATGAAAAATCTAAAAGTATATAAAAATCATGGCATGAGTATTGCAATTGTATCCAAAAATTATGACATAAAATTATTAAGAAGTTAACCACAGGGCATTGTGTTGTGCAAATGTTGCAACAACAATCATTAGAGAATACCATCCAGTCCACTCATATTGCAGATAAATAATTTTAAATACTAAATTTAATCCATAATGTTAAACTATGGAAAATCAACAACTTTTTGTTGGTAAAAAACAAAGTAATACCTAGTGAAAGGAAAAATAGCATGCATACAACATTTATAATAAGCATCGAAACACTTACTTCACTTACTTTATAATATATTTCAAGTTACTAAAATATACAGATTATTAAAACTATTTAAATTCTAATTTTATTATTGTTGACTTGGGTAGCTCAATTGACAAGGGCTGTGGAAATGAAGTTTCACCGAACCACTAGCCTTGGGTTCAAATCTTTTTCTATCCCCCAATCAGGGTGAGAAGTTGGACATGATGAAGATATAATCCTACCAATCTTACAAAAAAAAATAGAATTCTATTATTATTATGATTAAAATAATTAATATATGTGTTGACTATATATCGATTTAAAAAGTGTGGAAACAAATTCTTAACTATGGAGATTTACACCAACTTTACCATCTGTATATAAGTTTTGTTACAATATTATGGGCCAATACCATGCTTATCGATACCACATGCCCAAAAAACCATAATTTACATATAACACTGGTTGACATTACAATTTTTTAATTAATCAATTTAATTAAAAGACAGAAGAAAAAAAATATAGCTATTTTGGAAATAAATCTCAAATTGACATTTGTTTATACTAAAAATTCTATTCTATAATATTTTATAAGAGTTAAATCTCTACCATCAATGTAATAATTATTAATAATTAAATTAATTCTAAAAACTTTATATGTATATATATTAAAAACAAATATATTAAAATATAAAATTAGTATAATTAATTTAACATTTTCTTTTATGGTAAATTATTTTATGTGTTTTGAAACTTCCATTATACTATTTTATTGCTGTAATATCCCTATTATAATTACCCCTGCGTAAAAGTAATTTCAACTTACAAATCAGTTATTAACTGATTCTTGGTAGTTGTGAACTGAATGAGGGAGCGCTTCGCATCCATTTCGAGACTTATGTTCCACGCGCACATGTTGCTTACTTTAGACTTTTGGTATTGTCGCGATCTCTTGGACCGCAAGGCCGCGCAAGTGGACGGATCTTTTTGGTTTGCAACATATTCTCCAATAGTGTTGGAAGGCATTATATTCAGATTTTGAGAAACTCTTGGGATTTTGCTGAAAATGGGGCGCGGTAAAATAGAAATCAAGAAGATCGAGAACAGGCAGGTGACCTTCTGCAAGCGCCGAGGCGGTCTGAAGAAGAAAGCCCACGAACTCATTTATTTTTCTAGCCGACGAAAGCTCTACGAACTTGGCATCAACAACAGTAACAGGGCCCACGAACTTTTAGTCTTGTGCGATGCAGAGGTGGCTCTCATCGTTTTTTTTTTCTAGCCGAGGAAAGCTCTACGAACTTGGCATCAGCAATAGAAACAGGAACAGAAACCGATCCTTTGGAAGGAAAGAGATAAGTTGATCTCTTGAAATATTCTTTGTTTATATGTAGTAAAAGAAGATTAAATTATGTGTTTTCTTGGTAGGAAAAATATGTTGATGCATGCAATAAAAGAATGATTGAATTATATGTTTCCTTGGTAGGAAAATATGTTGATGCATGCAGTAAAAGAATGATTAAATTATATGTTTCCTTGGTAGGAAAACATGTTAATGTCTGCAGTAAAAGATTAAATATTTTATATGTTTTCTTGGTGGAGAAAACATGTTAATGCCTGCCGTAAAAGATTAAATATTTTATATGTTTTATTGGTGGAGAAAACATGTTAATGCATGCGGTAGAAGATTAAATATTTTATATGTTTTCTTGGTGAAGAAAACATGTTAATGCATGCGGTAAAAGATGATTATTTTTATATGTTTTCTTGGTAAAGAAAATAGGTTAATGCATGTGATAAAAGTTTCTTGAAAAAGATATATATGCTAATTGCATTATGATTCTAGCTAGTTTCTAAGTTTCTAGTGAAATGATTATGCGTTACATGCATGATTAAGATAGCTAAAGATGTGCTTCTAGGCACATAGATATTCATTTATAACTTTCTTGAAGAAAGAGTATATTATATATATACATAAATATAGCTTCATATTAGAAAAGTGTGCATACTTCATGTATGAAGATGAAGGCTTTTATGAGAGTTTTTTTGAAAAATAAAAGTAGAGGTCCTTTCCTTTAAGGACACATATGAATAGTGTTCATACAAGAACCAGAATCCATACTTGTTTCATGAAAAGACTATGTGCATTGAAGTAAAAATAATTGTGTTAGAAAAAACACATGTTGCATGCATATAAGGGTAGCTATTGTGACTTGGAAATATGAGTCTGTGTGTACTTAGAGAAAGTGATCATGTTAACTTTCTTGAAAATAATAATCTCTTGAAGAGATTGTCTTGTTAGATGAGTTGTGTTGTTTTCTTGATTTTGATGCATAAAGGGTAAGTAAACCTTGTTTTTGTATCTTGATTTTTATGCGTAAAGATGGATATCTTTAATAATTTCTTGAAAGGGAATCTTGAGAAACCCTCATATAGGAAGATAGAGAAATGAGGATTATAATGACTTTCTTTAGGAAAGAAGTATGTGGTTTGTTGCATGAAATGATGGTAGTATTCTAGTGAAGGGAATATGTGTTGCATACATTAAAGAAGGGCTAATATGATAAGCAATGGTATGAACAAGGAATAGTCATTGTGATATGGAGTTATGTTCTTTGTATGTTAGAGAGACTATGTTGAGTTCTCGAAAAATAACTATGTGAAAAGAACATGTGTGCTTAAGCATGGAAATAATAGTTTATTACATGTATGAAGATATAACGAATGTGTTATACATGTTAGTAGAACTAATGAGTTAGAACTCCTAAAGGGAATTATGCATTAGTGTAAATAAGCATTGTGGAGGTCAAACAATATTTACTTGGGTGTATGTACTAGTTAAATAGTATGTCATACTTGTTCATGCATATGAGTAGATGTTAAAAGATCTCTTTTAGATGTTGATTATTGACTGATTAATATGGTATCTAATCTTGTTGCCAAAGTTGCTTGATGATAACATTGACAGGAAGCGATGGCGGTTGGAGCCAAAGAAAAGTGATGTTTAATGTTGTGGCAGGAAGAGGATTAACGGTCCATGCAGATGAGTACAAGTTGCATGATCATACATTGCTAGAACAATCATGCCACAAGGAATGTTGTATGTGGCGGTATGTAAGTAAAAGATTACATGGAAACTGTATTAGCTTTTAGCTAGTTATGTGACAACTTAATGAAAATTCATTGTAATGATTTATAACAATGGTTAAGGGATGGAATCCCTTATAAGCCATTGAGTGAGAGGTGACAACCCTTATGAACGTTTAATAATAAGATTAAACGTTTGCTGGTTTTCACCCTACGGGGTTTCCAGGGTATATTGGTGTCCAATGGTGTGATTGCCTTTTGTGTCAGTTTGATGATGATGAATCCTTGATGTTGATGGTTCTTTGTTTGATGGCATAACCATAATGTCCAAGTATGAGATTAATTAATATGGTGAAGGAAATCATGCAATGGATGCAAGGATTCATGAGACAGTTTATGTTATCACACTACCACAGTGGTGGTTAATGGTTATGCAACTTACTGTCTTCTATTGCAATTTACTTGATGTACTAATGAACATTATATCTAATGGTTAATGAGGAATTGTGGAGTTGTGAATTGGATAATTACTTGTGGGTAATTTGTAAAAAAAATTCTAACTCCCTGCTTTTACATGCGAGGTTACCGGGGTATGTGACAATTGTAGTTATCCATTTAAAATTTAAATAAAATATAATTTAAAAAAATATGAAAAATATTAAATAGGTTTAAAATTAAATATAATAATAGTTGTAATTATATTAAAAAATTGTTTAGAAAATAATATAAAAATCACCATTTTAATTTTAGTTTTTTAAATTTAATATTTTTTTAACTAATATATTTTTTAATTAATAAATATAAAATAACAAATATATTTTTAAATTACATTTATTTATTTATATGTGAAATATTAAATAAATAAATAAAACTATCATAATTTTATATATTTTACGTAAGCTTTAAATATAAAATTTACAACGTTCTTATATTTCACTGTGGTTCAATACATGATCAACCAAATTTCCCCATAGTGAAAATTCACTTTCATCAAATTATTATAACAATGAAAATATATAGATATATTCAACATCATTATATTATATGAACTTTCATATAAGGGTTGGGCCATGTTTTTGGGTTGGAATTTATAAAAAATATTTTCACGAAATTATATATTATTGTTATTTAAAATGCTGTTTTATTGTATAAATAAAGTTCACACTTTTGACACTTGAATTTTGTAACTTACAAAGTTTAAATTCATCATTTTAGAAAATTCTTACTATCAAATAATGATAAATTGGAAAACATGCAAAAAAATTAAAAAATAATTAGGATATATTTATTATAAAATATAAATATATTTATATTTATTTTCATTCGAGGCATATTTATAATTAAGTATGAATATATTTATTTTTATTTTTATATTTTTATATGTATTATATTTATAATATAGTACACATGTTGTTTAACCTTTTGTTTAATGTAATGCACGATAAGTTTTGATTAGTGTAAATATAAGAAAACTAAATTTTGATTAGTGTAAATAAAAGATACATTGTCTAAATTAGTAATAATTGTTTAACCAAAAACTAATCATTAAGGTTAGTTTTGATTAAATAATATTATAATTTAAATGGCTAACTCTGGAATTTGACGCATCTGGCTTTTATTTAATCTTTTTGATTCAGTGTTTTCACCTTGGCCCTGAAGATGAACCTCATTAGTAGGTTCGAAACATCGACCAATAAATAATTTTATGTGATTAAATCCAAAAGTCAATTTCAACCAATTATTATGGATCACAAAAGTCTGAGATCAAAAATGAAAAACTAATATTTGCATTATTAATTACATCTAATGTAACTCACTTTGTATATTATACTTTTTCTTAAACATTTTATAATTTTTGTGTTGAAATCATCTTCTTATATGGAAATATTAAAAATTAACATAGATTTGTCTTAACCCTCAATGTATCAAGTATCAAGACACTTCAAATCTCTAGAAGTGCAAATATTAAAAATTAACATAGATTTGTCTTAACCCCAATGTATCAAGTATCAAGACACATCAAATCTCTAGAAGTGCAAATATTTAAGTCTCTTAGTGCTTGATGACTCTGAAATTAAAATAGATTTGTGTTGGCTCTATGAATCTATGATAGGTGGCATTTTCAAGATAACCAAGAAAGACATTACAAATTTCCTTATATTTTGGGTAAACACTTGAATATAATGATTCCATGCCACCTTTGGAATTGGTTTGAAATCTGTAAATGGTTGTTGAGAAATCTTCTCAACTCCAATATCTAATGTTATAATTAGGTGGATCGCAATCCAACCATATATGTATATCATATGTGAATAAATAATTTTAAAAAGTAGTTTTATGTGTGTAAAATAAATTTCCTTTTTGGTATCAAAGCCTAGGCTCTGGGTGGGGACAAGGTCCAAGAGAGTAGAGTAATGACTATGTGGGGCCAAGGTCCAAGAGAGCAGAGTAATGACTATGACTGTTGCTGCAATTTGTTTCTGTCATGATTTACTTTATTTGTGTTTTGTTTATGCATCGTACGTTTTGAGCATCGTTTGGTGTAATACGCAGAGATTGAGTTTAACTGGGAAGGCTCCGAGATCAAGTTTTTGTACAAGATGCATATAGCCCAGGGTCATTGTATTCTCAGAAACTGACCACCTTAGATGACAGAGGGACATACTGTGGCACGTCGAAACCTGATGCCACTATGTAGGCTTTCGACATAGGGAAGCTTGTGAAGAAGCTCGGCGTGGCCATGAATCCCACTGCATCATCAATGCCGAGAAACATTATTATCTCCTCTCTAGATTTTTATCTCTTCTGATCATAGTATTTTGACAATTGATCTGCAGGTATTCACATAGATTAAAGACATTTTGGTATGGATAGTTATGCACAGAGGGATTTTAAAGTTGATCGAATTTAATGAGATGACGGTGTTGCCGCATTTAAATTCGACGAATCTTGAATCCTCCAAGAAGTACATGCCATATGGATTTGCCTTCTAACCTTTTGTCTGTCTCTATTCCAACACCTGCAAAGATATTTTATTGGTTTCCAACATAAATATTTTAGTAGCGTTGTGGTTATCGGGCGCCTTGGGGCAAACAAGAACATGTAGTCAACGAGTTACCTCGAATTTCATCCAATGAGAATTGCCACTGGTATCCTGCTTTGGTTGTTGAGCATGACGGCACAGAGTAGGATATGCGAGGAGGAGGATATCAGCTACAAAACTTTGTATCCATAGTGCCTACGATGACTGCACCAAGGCATTCTTCTATAGGGTCATGTGAATTTGTGCTCTTGAGTGCATCCCACAACGACACCATTAAGTATTTTCTCTCAGAACATTAAACAAAATATGAAGGTAAATTTACCAGCATGACCTATACTTGTTACTGTGCTTGCATTCATGTCTCTGAGCGTAGGACCTCAAGTTCATCACATGTTAGTGGAATTGATCACATGTTCATGAAGTTGAAAAACCAACAACGTAGTATCACACAATGGAGCTCAAGTGATTAGTTTTTCATGTGTCAGCACGAGTTTAGCGAATCTATTGTATTCATCCATTAAACTTATGCCGTAGTGGTATATTGAAGGTAAATTTACTAGCATGACCTATACTCATTACTATGCTTGCATCATGTCTCTACGTGTAGGACCTCAAGTTCATCACATGTTAGTGGAATTGATCAATGTTGATGGAGTTGAAAAACCAACAACGTAGTATCACACAACGGAGCTCAAGTGATTAGTTTTTCATGTGTCAGCACGAGTTTAGCGAATCTCTTCTATTCATCCATTAGAGTCTCGAGTTCATCACATGTTAGTGGAATTGATCAGATGTTGATGGAGTTGAAAAACCAACAACGCACTATCACACAACGGAGCTCAAGTGACTAGTTTTTCATGTGTCATCACGAGTTTATCTAATCTCTTTTATTCATCCATTAGAGTTATGCCGCAATGAGATGGGATTTATTGTATTTTATGTTATTATTTATATTTTAGTTGTAAGATATGTTAAAATGCATAACCAATTGTTGAACCAAAAAACATGGTTTAATTGAGAGGTTCTTTTAAGTTCTTCCATTTGAAGTGTAGAATTTTTTTACAAATTAGCTAGCTCTCATACCATGTAGAACTTTTTCTACAAACCAGGTAGCTCTGATACCATGTAGAAATTTCCCACCTATAGATCAACCTGGTAATGCAATGTACTAAAGCAAAACACTTGATCTACTTCTACAAACAATTTAGCGGAAGCTTAATCAACCATGAGCAAGATCAATAAGAACACATATAATTAATAAGAAGCAATCAATCACACATAACACAGAAAAATTTACCTGGGGAAAGCACCTGCCTAAAACCTCATCTCTGTATTATCATACAAGTGGAAATATAGTCTGGATTACACAAAGCCTTAGCTCGGAAGCTATCCAGCTCTCAGTACAATCCCTTTGCTGCTTATAGATAGTCAAATGCTTCTCACAAACCTTCTCCTCTGCCCTCCAAGCCTCTTATTTCCTTGTGCAGTTTCCTTGGGGTCCAATTCTGCCTCCTGTGTGAATTGACCTCTTCACACACTCACTAAACTGTGACCTAACTGCACAAACTTGAAGGAGATAAATTCTCATCATGGATGAGCTTCCTTTATATGAAAAATATTCATCCAACTGATAGTACACTGTCCCTTTTCTGATCTCAACTGGGTCTTTCTCTAAACTGACATGCATGAGTTATTTAAGCTATAATATTCAATTATCTGAAAATACCAGTTGTTACATGCATGCAATCATTAACAAACTGAATCTCATTAATTCAACTTGTTAAATTAATCTAATTGGACTTGACTCAGTTAACTGAGCCAACTAATTACAACTCATCCTTATCTCTTTAACTGATGGATAAATTCCTCAATTAATAGATAAATTGTTGCATGGCATCACATAGACTTCAAGTTTGATTTTCCTTAACTAATTAACTCAAACTGAATTAATTAATTAATTTACAAACTCCTGTTAATATCAAATATGAATTTTACTTCCTATTTCTAGTCTAAGGGCTGACTATAATAGGAATCCACACTGCACTGCTAAAAATAGAACTTCTATTTTTAGCACTTCGATTTTTCATTCCTTGTTGCTCAATCCAGCACTAGTACCCAAACTGCTATTTTTAGCACTTTTATTTTTAGCAATTTCTTGTTGCCAATTTTCAACACTCCCTCTCAACAAGAAAGGCTTCCTCTTGAACCCGATCTTGTACCTTCGGAATGTTCTACATGCAACATTTCTACCAAGTATGGTTGCTCCAGCAACTCTCAGAACAAAAAAACTCCCAACTGACCACTCTGTTGGGCTAGAAACATACTCTGATGCTCAAGCTCTACCTACTGCTAACAAGTGCTCCCTCTCTGACCTTTGCACTACTGCAACATCCCCATGCATCTCGTACCATGGCACCCATTCTCTGCGCTATCCTGCACAGTGTGACACACGTGTGCCTCTCGTATTGCTACAGCTTGCATGCTCTGCACTGTCCTGGGATTCCCTGCACTATAGCTCTCTCTACCGCTTCATCCATATTTGTCTCTACCCAATCATTCAGTTCTTGCTACTCCACATCGAGGCTCCTGTAGCAAGGTCTCATCTAAGAGGTTGGGTACCTCAAGAATCCTGCCCCTCCTCCATGGGACGATCACTCCATATCGCCCCACCTCCTGCCTGGAGGTATGGCTACATGTGATCCCTCTGCCCACCTGGCTCTAAGTTTCCCCCTACTAGAGGTCTCTACATGAGTAGATGTCTCTACTCGATCTCCTCTCAGCTTCCCCTATTCTGGCTGCTCCACAACCTCTTGAAGCTACTGCACCAATCGTGGCTCTTCCACAATCGTCTGAGACTTCTTCTAGCGCTGCATAATGAGAGGTAATTACTCTCCCTATCAACCATCAAGTATCTAACCTTTGCCTTGCTCCTCAAGGCTTTGCATGCATCTTGTACCTCAAGTGCATACAGGTTCTTGGCTAGCACACCAATCTATTTCCACTTTCCTACCATCACGAAATTTTCTAGAAAAAAAATTGATTTTAAATCAGTGATATCTCGCTCATCTGAATTCCAATTCAGCTAATTTTTTTCTTTTATTTTGGGTATTTTTCCACAAAGAATCGAAATCTCATATTTGTTTTTGGAAATTTTGTACAAAAATTTTTAGATCTGCTTTGCAAACTCTTGACCCAAAACTCAAAACTTTGAAATCTCCTCTAGTATATTGTTCTTCCTTGATCACCTGTGCTCTGATACCATGTAGAATTTCATATAATTTTCCTACAAATCAGCTAGCTCTGATACCATGTAGAACTTTTTCTACAAATCAACTAGCTCTAATACTATGTAGAAATTTCCGACCCGTAGATCAACCTGGTAATGCAATGTACTAAAGCAAAACACTTGATCTACTTCTACAAACAATTTAGCAGAAGCTTAATCAACCATGAGCAATATCAGTAAGAACACATATAACTGATAAGAAGGAATTAATCAAGCATAACACAGAAGAATTTACCCGGGGAAAGCACCAGCCTAAAACTCCATCTGTGTATTATCATACAAGTGGAAATATAGTCTGGATTACACAAAGCCTTAGCTTGGAAGCTATCCAGCTCTCAGTTAATCCCTCTGTTGCTCATAGATAGTCAAAGGCTTCTCACAAACGTTCTCCTATGCCCTCCAAGCCTCCTATTTCCTTGTGCAGTTTCCTTGGGGTCTAGTGTTGCAACCTGTGTGAATTGGCCTCTTCACACACTCACTGACCTCTGATCTAACTGCACAAACTTGAAGGAGATAAATACTCATCATGGATGAGCTTCCTTTATAGAAAAAATATTCATCCAACTGATAGTACACTATCCTTTCTCTGATCTCAACTGGGTCTCTATCTGAATTGACATGCATGAGTTATTTAAGCTATAATATTCAGTTATCTGAAAATACCAGTTGTTACATGCATGAAAGCATTAACAAACTGAATCTCATTAATTTAACAACTTGTTAAATTAATCTAATTGGACTTGACTCAGTTAACTGAGCCAACTTATTACAACTCATCCTTATCTCTTTAACTAATGGATAAATTCCTCAACTAATAGATAAATTGTTGCATGTCCTCACATAGACTTCAAGTTTGATTTTCCTTAACTAGTTAACTCAAATTGAATTAACTAATTAATTTACAAACTGCTGTTAATATCAAATTCGAATTTTACTTCCTATTTCTAGTCCAGGAACTGACTAAAATAGGAATCCACACTGCACTACTAAAAATAGAACTTCCATTTTTCATTCCTTGTTGCCCAATCTAGCACTGGTACCCAAACTGCTATTTTTAGCACTTCTGTTTTTAGCAATTTCTTGTTGCCAATATAGCTAATTTAATTATGTGATTCTGTTATATGTGGATAGGTTTTGTTGTATTGTGGTTTTTTAAGAGTATTATTTATGGGTTATTTTAATGTATATGTAAGTATGTATGTCAAAAAGGTTTGTTATAAGATTGACCGCTGGATAAGATCCATACCTAGACAACTTACTTATATTACTTGAAGTATGAATTTTGATGCATACTACTAGGATCAAAGCATGTCGATAGAGATATTTAGTGCCTAGGTTATTCTTTGGGATAGTCAAGAAGCGCGAGTCCTACAAGTACGTACATTAATTATTGCAAGAAGAAGTTTGTTTTAAATGGAGGTCAAGTGGTAGTTTGAAGTTGTGGTGAAGAAAAAACAATGTATAGACTCCAAAGTAAGTGTAATTGCTAATGAAGACCGCCCAAACAAAATATCAATATTGTAATTTATGTTATTTTAGTGTATAAACATTAAGAGAGAGACTTGGAAGATAATGCTTCCATGCTAAGTATGGAGTTGGTTTGAGATTTGTAGGTGGTTGTCGAGAGATCTTCTCAATTTCAATCTCTAACGTTAGAATTAGTTGGATCGCAATTTAACTATATAAATGTATCATATTTGTCAATAAATAATGAAAAAAGATAAATCTGTGGAAACTAATTTTTCTTTTCAAACCATCAATAAAATATTTTAATAATAGTAACAATAAATTTTAAGTAATATATATATATATATATATATATATATATATATATATATAATTTTCAGGTACACACATTGAAATTTGTTAGCTTTGATACTTTTTTCATGTGATTTCAAATCTACTTGGATTTTCTGTATATGGAAGTTCTCCTCCACTTCTTGTTAAGGCTTAATGTAGCTTCAACATTTATTTTCTTGAGTCACGAGATCCAAGCTCCACATTGGCAGAAGCAAGATAGCGAGTGAAATCTTCGTGGGGAATCAAGCACACCAGTTACAACAATAAATGTATGCCTTGGTTTAGCAGAGTGGTAGGTTGCTTGCATCATTTGCTGCTATTGGATGAACATGGTATTATTAGACTAGTCATTGCCCAATTTAGTAAAGCGACAACTAGTATAAAGTTGTGCACAATCCACACACTGGACCTCTGGTTGATTACGTTTTGAAAACCCATGGATGTTTATATATAGGTATCTAATGTGCTACATGTTTGTTGTGGGCATCCTCAACAGCAGTTTTGTAAAATTGGTGCAACAATTATCACTCTTTGGTTTTCCACATTAGAATGATTGGTCTCAGAAAATTTTAATGATATTTATGGGAAGTTGAACCCTATCTTACTATTATATCAATAAGAGATAGGGATTGTAACTTAAATTGGTTGATAATAAGAAATAGGGACTGTTAAATTGGTTGCTCATGTTTCTTTGATTAATTTCAAGAGAGTTGAATACAAAGAGTAATTGGTTATTAAAAAACCAACCGATAACACATCTTGGGTGCTTACACCCACCATGGCATTCAATTTTAAAGGTGAGGTTACGAACAAAATTTATGTTGTGAGCTATCCTTTTTCATAAACTCCTTTTGGAGGGAAAATCCTTAAAAGTGTTTTTGAAACAAGGAATTTTTAAGGAAATTAATTCCTAAATTTATTTGATTAAGATACTTTTGAGCAAGGCGTTATATTGAGATATAAATTGGATCTATATCTCAATATAATGGATCTACCTTATAACAGATACATTGGATCTACCTTACTATTATAGAGTGAAGAAATAATGTTAAATCCTATGCAAATGAGATTCAGTGCATGAGACTCAATGAAATGAAAAACAATAAAATATTGGATTGTTGTTGTAGGAAGTCACTCAGATTTGGATTTATATAGTTGAAATTCTAGGTAAAATGTATTGAATTTAGTCAACATATTAATTTCTATCGTGAGCAGCATGGCCTTGTACATATTTTAATTTGTGTGTATTGACTAGTGGTTACTATTCTTTGAGATCATTTCCCATATTGTGTGAATAAGTTAGAAAAATGGGTAAAAGATTACAGGACCTTCATGAGAATGAGAAGGATCTAGCTTATAAACTTCTTAATGAGTTCCATAATTTGTAGTTTGTTGCTTCTATATTGTAATAAGAGAATTCAAAATTTAAGCATCAATTTCAATCTGGTATTACTAAGAAAATAAAGAATGTCGATAAACTAGATTCAATCATGGGAACTTATTTCCAGAATCTCATAAATGAATTTTAGACTAAGGTGAACTCCTTGATTATTTGGAGGAGGAATTTAAGTCTCTAACTAATTCAAGAAATACTATCTTGAAGAATAAAATTTGCAATATGGAAGAGCAAAATTATCAAGAAGAAAATAAGGATACTTATTTAAAAGACTATGGAAATATTTGTTGAAGAATCTTTCCTTTTTCAATAAGATAACAATAGACTATTTGGCCAATATCATACTTTGAAGAAAGGTCATAACCATAGAAAATTTTAGGGGTGAATGTTCGCCCTTTGGGGGAATTAAGGGGTTTTAAATTTTTAGTGGGCGAATATTTTGTATCATAGTACATTTTTACAAATCACCTCAAGTAGCCCACCTTATTTTAAGGGAGAGGGTAAAAAAGGTAAATTTAGCCCTTGAAATTAAGAGTTACAACCTTCCATTCGCCCATTTTCAAGAATAGGTTTTATTTAAGTGAATCCTATGGGCCAAAGGCCCAAATACCATATTTATAAAAGAGGTATGGTAAATTAATAAAAATATAAATAAATGAGAGGTATGGTAAATAAATAAAACATTTTTTATATTTACTTCATAAGTCACCTTATATACATACAAGGGTGTAAACAAATAAAAATATAAGTAAAGACCATATTTATAAAAGAGGTATGGTAAATTAATAAAAATATAAATAAATGAGAGGTATGGTAAATAAATAAAACATTTTTTATATTTACTTCATAAGTCACCTTATATACATACAAGGGTGTAAACAAATAAAAATATAAGTAAAGTGGAGGTATGGTAAATAAATAAAACGTCTTTTTATACTTACTCAAAAGGTATGGTAAATAAATAAAAATATAAATAAACTACACACATGGTAAATAAATAAAACCTCTTTTTATATTTAGTCCATAACCCTCGTTCTATTTATGAAGGCTCAAGAAAGAGGTTTTATTTAAGTGAATCCTATGGGCCAAATACCATATTTGTAAAAAAGGTATGGTAAATTAATAAAAATATAAATAAACGAGATGTATGGTAAACAAATAAAACATTTTTTTATATTTACTCCATAAGTCACCTTATATTTACGAACACTCAAAAAATGTGTTATATTTAGATGAAACCTATGGGCAAAATACTATGGGACAATACCATGCAAAAAAAACATTATTGACCCTAATATTAGTATTAATAAAAATAAAAATGGCACATGGCATTGACCCATGGTATTCACCAAAATGGCACATGGTATTGACCCATGTATTCACCTGGAATGTAGCCTATTTAAACGGGGGAATAAAACCAGCATAGATCCATCTTTACTCTGGATCTACTAACCCCCGAGAGGTATCAAATATCATGATATGCAAACTAGCATAGAGTGAAATAATATTTGATCCGATCAAGAGTAAAAATGGATGTTGTAATTTAATGTATGTTAAACATTTTAGCTTGGTTAAAATAAAAAATAAAATAAAAATCAACTATTAATTTTATTAATTTTTATAAATTTCTAATAGTAATTTCTAAGCTCCAGGTTTATGATAACCCATGGTATTGACCCATGGTAATACTCCAGGTTTATGATAACCCATGGTATTGACCCATGGTAATACCATGATATTCATGTGAGCATAGACTATTTAAAGGGGAAATTCTATCATCTTAGATCCATCTTAATTCTGGGTCTACCAAGTGCTCAGAGGGATAAATAGATTTTATCCCCCTAAGAGTGGTAGATGTGGAGTTAAGATGGATATAGGTTGGTTTTTATGATAATGAAGATATTAAATAGACTTAGGAAATTATATTGTAAAAACATCTTAAGGTGAATGGTTAAAGCATAGACATTGGACAAGTATATTTGTATACTTCTGTTTTAAACTGAAACAAATCCAGGGCTAAAAGGAATGGATTGATTGCACTAGTCATCCTTCTATAACTTTCCAACATATGCTGGAGTAAACAGATTGTAATTTGGGTAATTTTTCTAATTGCAAACAGGAACATACTTGTGTATTGCCAGGGTGGTTACGAGGTCCCTAGAAGTGATGAATTTGAATTTTTCTTGGTTTTATATATAGTATTAGGTTTTTTTGCACGGGTGAATTTTATCCTACACCCACTAGGTTATCGATATGTAATTTCGGTAATTTTGATTTCAAAAGATATTTTAAAGAAATGCAATGATTTCATTTGTGTATTCAATAAACACAAGATTTTATAATTGAGTAAAATATTCGCCATGCCTGGTGAGAGATTCGCCAAAAAATTATATATACATATCATATTATTGATAAAATCGCCTTCCATTTTTCCTATATACCATGGAGATTCGCCCATTTATTATACATGTAAATTTAGGGGGGGGTTCTTAAAATTTTCCCTGATCATAACTCATTATTGTTATAGATGAAGAAGAAAAATAATATTATTCAAGGTTTGTAGTAGTGCAAAACTAACCTTGAATTCATAGTAAGTCATGTACAAAACGTAGAATATATCTACAAATCTAGCTCTGATACCATCTAGAAAATCCTATAGATTCACAAGATCATGCAATTTACTAAAGGAAAAGACAAGAATATACTTTTACTCTTTATAGCGGAAGCCCATAAATTTCAATGAAAATAATAATCGACAAGAAGAAGATAAATCAATGGCACATAACACAATAAGTATCTGGGGAAAACCACACCTCAAAAGCCCACTATTTGTATTGCATTAATCAGAAATCCTAGACGATAATATAATGATTTTTCTCACAAGAACAATCCCAACACTCAATATAATCATTCCCCAACTCATAAGCAAGATCTTGGTCAACACTTAGCCAATTTTCCAACTCTCCAAGTCCCTATTTCCTTGTGCAATTCCTATGGATCATTAGCCCATCTTAAAGGGAAATCAGTGCATCCAAAATCGCGCAATCCCTTCAACATTCAATTCCTTATGGCATGCACCATTTGTACAACTTGTAGTACATTGTCCCTGCACTCTAGTCTCAATTGGGTCTTTCTTAGAATTGAAATGCATGAGTTTCTGATGAGGGAATCTTCAATTAACTGGAGTAGCACTAGTTACTGCATTAGTGCACCAACTCACTGTTAACTCACTATTAGTTCCTCAAACAGTTTGGAACTAATTTAACTGAACTTAACTCAGTAAATTGAGTTATCTAATTACAAATCACACTTAACTCATTCTGGACCCCTATAATATAGGGAGAACATATACATGACTTGAAAAAGACTTCCAACTTGAAATTCCTAAGTTAACTAAGTCAACCTAACTTAGTTAACTATTACAAGCTACTATGAGAAAAGAATTACAATTTTAATTCTCATTTTAATTCAAAGACAAATTAAACTAAAATTTATGGATTCTATTTTTATCATTTCTTGTTTCTATTTTCAACACTCCCTCTCAACAAGAAAGGAATACAACTTGATCCCAATTTTGAACCTTTGGAATGTTCTGCATGCAACACTTATCTCTAGTGTTGTTACTACAACAACTTTAGAAACAAAAAAGCATCCAACCTGAATCAGAATGGTGCGTTTATCATCAAAGTCTCTGACTCCTATTGCCTCTGCCAACTAAAAACTCTGTGCTTTTGTTTACTCTACCTTTTTTCACTATTGTCAACCCTTCTTTATGCTCTTCAGTATCTAACTACTCTAGCCTATGTCACTCTTATCTCTGATTGCATCAATCTCACTCATTCTTCCTGCTACTATGTACTTTGGGATCTCGTAGCAAGGTACGATCCATGAGATAAAACCTCTCAATGGACCCTGCCCAATTTCAGCCCTATTGGGACTATCACTTCACATCACCCCACGTCACACCTAGAGGTATGCCTGCATGTGATCCCTCTTCCCACTTGGCTCAAAATTCCCCCCTATTGGACATCTATGCATAAATGGATGCTTCAACTCAGTATCGTCTCTTCTTCTCCATAATAGTTTGAGTTTGCTTCTGAGATTGCTTCCTCTCTGCCTGAGTATATCTCTCCACTTGGTCTCCTCTCAACTTCTCTAGTTGTGGCTTCTCCACAACTTCCTGAAGTTGCTTCCGAGGCTTCTTCTGGGGCTACATGTTGAAAGCTAATTTACTCTCCCTCTCAACCACCAAGTCTCTGACCTTTTCCTTGCTCCTGAAGGCTTTTCATGCACCTTGAAGCTCAAGAGAATACAGGGTCTTGATCTGTGAACCAATATGTTTCACCTGTCTCATGGTGTTGTGTCTAAGGAAAACCTTTCCCTTACTAAAAAGCCACATCATAGCCATGGTCTTCCAATACTACAAATGAAACAATATTCTTCTTTAGCCTTGGAACATACATCACATTTGTGATCCTAAGAGGGGAGTTAAACTCCCTCTAAAAGGTAACTATACCGATCTTAGTAGCTCTATACCTCTCGTCATCTCCAAACTCTAAGGTATGCTTGAGATCCTTCTCCTCAAAATCACTGAAGAGATCTCCATTCCCTGTTATGTGGAATGAGGCACCACTATTAGGATACCACATGCCTCCCATGGTAGTGTCAGTCATCCATGAAATGAGAGTGAAATCAGTTTTGAATTGTGAAGTTAGAGCCTCACCTGTTGCTACTACTATCAGCTCCTTCTTGTTTTCTTTATTCTGTGGGTAGTTCTTGGCAAAGTGCTCATGTTCGTGATAGTGAAAACACTTGACTTTCATTAAGTGAATCTTCTTTCCACCCTCATCGCCTTTGGACTTCTTTCCCTTGGCCTTATTTGCCTTGCTAAGGAAAAATCCTCTTCCACATCCTTGGAAGAGGTCCCACCTCTAGTGTTCCTCATGATCTCCTCTTGCATCAAATCGGACCACAGTTGTTCCCAATCTGGCAGCTTCTCCCAACCATTGATAGATTCTTGATAACTATTCCAACTCTTTGGAAGCCTTATAAGAGAAAGACTCACCATATCATCCTCAGCAGTAGTGATTCCAACACTTCCAAGTTCATCATGACATTGAGTGAACTCGGTCAAGTAATTTGGAATTGAGTCGTCCGCCTCCATGTTGATTTTTCAAATTTTATATCTTAGTGCCAACTTCCTTTGGTCACTGTTGTTCTGGAAAACATCTGTCAATGCTTTCCACATATCATGTAGAGTTTCATTCCCATGGAGACTCGAGACAATGTGGTCTCGAACTCCCTCAAGGATTATCACCTCGCCCTTGCCACACACTTCTTCCATTCGTCCAGATTATGAGCATCCGATGCTGGTGGCTTAGGAATGTCCTGATGAATGAATTCCTTCAAGCCATTATCCTCCAACATGAACTCCATCCTATCCTTCCAGGCTATATAATTCGAGCTACCATCCAAGACATACTCGAGCCGCAAACTGTAGAATGCCATTTGTCGATCCTGAAGTATGTATTGCAAATTTGAATTTCACCTGTAACCCAAAACTCAAACTTCGAAATCTCCTCTAGTATATTGTTGTCATCTTCGATACCATGTAGAAAATTTCTACAAATATAGCTCTGATACCATATAGAAAATCCTATAGATTCACAAGATCATGCAATTTACTAAAGAAAAAGACAAGAATCTACTTCTATTCTTTATAGTAGAAGCCCATAAAGATCGATGAAAATAATAATTGACAAGAGGAAGATAAATCAATGGCACATAACACAATAAGTATCCAAGGAAAGCCACAACTCAAAGCCCCACTATTTTTACTACATTAATCACAAATCCAAGATGACAATACAATGCTTGTTCTCACAAGAACAATCCAAACACTCAGTATAATCAATCCCCAACCCATAAGCGAGCTCTTGGCCAACACTTTGCCGATTCTCTAGATCTTCAAGTCCCTATTTCCTTGCGCAATTCCTATGGATAATTAGCCCATCTTAAAGGGAAACCAGTGCATCAAAAACTACACAATCCCTTCAAGGTTCAGTTCCTGATTGCATGCACCATCTGTATAACTTAGAAAATTATACAACTGATAGTACATTGTCCTTGCACTCTAGTCTCAACTAGGCCTTTCTCAGAATCGACATGCATGAGTTTATAATGAGGGAACCTTGAGTTAACTGGATTAGAACAAGTTAATGGATTAGTGCACCAACTCACTGTTAACTCACTATTAGTTCCTCGAATAGTTTGGAACTAATTTAACTTAACTTAACTTAGTAAACTAAGTTATCTAATTACAACTTACACTTAACGCATCGTGGACCCCTATAATATAGGGAGAACATATGCATGGCTTCAGAAAGACTTCCAACTCAAAATTCCTAAGTTAACTAAGTCAACTTAACTTAGTTAAGTATTACAAGTTGCTATGAGAAAAGAATTACAATTTTAATTCTCATTTTAATTCAAGGACAAATTAAACTGGAATTTTTGGTTTCTATTTTTATCATTTCTTATTGCTATTTTCAACACAAAATTTTGAAAAGGGTACCATTTTTCTTGACCTTCCAGGATTAACTTCTTACACCCTTCATGATCATGATTGTAGCCTTGCTATTTATGAGAAGGTTGAGGTTGATGATTGTGTCTAATCACATGCTTTTGTGTCGCCCATATTTGAAAAACACACTAACAATATTAGTTCTCGACTATTAAGAAGAATGGGATATATCAGAGGAGGACATGGGAAAAATGGAAAGGGAATTTATCTTCATATTATGTCCAAAATGCAAACAAATAGAGCAGACCTTGGATATTATACTACTTCTACTTCACTATCTACATCTGATCTTGTTTAATCCAAGAGGGTATATTTTATTGCAAGTGGAGTTAAGACTACATTGTTGGAAGAAAACCCCCCTACTGATTGTGCTACGTAGCTTGAGGAGATTGCTAATTTTTTTTACATAGATGACAAAGTTGTTGATATACAAGGTTTTCCTCTTGTCTCTACACCTAGATTTTAGCCTACAAAACCAAATTTTGAGGCTTCATCTCAGATGATTTTACACATGAATCTAAAGCTTAGTACTTATACATTCGAATAATTGTACAAACTACATGAAATACTCAATTGTGGAGAAATTCCAACCATTCAAATTAATTGTGGTTATTTTAATGAATGGTCATGGACTCATTTAAACAATTGTTTATGTATATCATATCATTGTATATCAATGACCATACAATCATATAATTTTCATCTTATTTTTTGTTGTTTATCATTGGGCCTTAGTCAGTTGTTTTTATGGAGGGGAAGTTTGATGATGAGTAGAGCGTAATTTGTTAATAGACTAGATCATGTTGTTTCGTTGTCTTGTTGATAGTATTTCTTATTTATCTTTTAAAAGTGTTAATGGTGATAGCATTCAAAATTCTTCAAGAGTATCTGTATCACATTTTGATCATGTTTTGAAGTCAAAAACAAACCAAGGGAGAAAGATATGCAATAATTTAATGTCATACTTTATGTTTGAGGCTTTCGGTGCTTACAGGTCTCATTATTTAGTTGATTATTGAGGGTGGCTTCTTATGTTTTAATTATTTGTTCTATACTTTTATCAATGCCTATTTGAAGCTTTTATGACATGGTTGTTAGTGTTTGTCTTTGTTATGCATATACAAGCTCACTAAGGATTTTTGGCTCTGATATTCTAAAGTATGGTACTCCCTAATTGGAGTAGGGTTCTATTTTTCCTTTCAGTATACAATGTGGGATACAATTTCATCTCCATGTTTTGAGCATTTAGATCTTTCTTTCTATTTGAGAGGAGTCTTTTCCAACTGGTTTTCCTCCTTTTCTCCACTTATGATCTACTTGGGAAATTTATAAGTCTTGTTCCGGGTAGCCAATATGTATTTATGTTTACTTCCTATGTTTCACTTAAAGTTGGGTTTTATCGTCAGTATTTTCTAATGCTCTTCCTAATGCATCAACTATTGTGAGTTCTAAGCTCATGTAGTTGTTATTATGTGCTTCATTATTATAGCTATCTTTAGATAACTCTTGGCCTCTTATGTTCTTATATATGGAACACATATTTGTGTATTTCATATACCATGAGTTAGTATATTTGATACTTTTCAGGGAAAAAAATTGTTATTAATATTTTGAACGTTGGGTAAGAAACATCTCTCTCTTTGTTAATTTCTGACTTTCCATTACATTATCTCTCTATATAAAGTGTTGATATAAAATTATGTTATTTAATGTGGAAATTGAAATGTTTTATTTGCAAATAACAAACAAAAAAAAAAAAAAAAAAATATATTTCTTTTTTAAATATGACATGTGCTTTGTGTTGAACACGAAATTACACATCTCCCTTCATAATGGGATGTAATATCATTATTATTATACCTTTTCCAAGCATGGTATTACACATTCAATTTTTCCTTTCACTAAATATTACTTTGTTTTTTACCAAAAAAAATTGCAATTTCTCCATAGTTTAACATTATGGATTAAATTTTATTATTTTTATTGAAATTTAAAATTATTTATTGCAATCTTTGGATAACCGCGCGTTAGATTTTTTTGCTATAAGTTTTGGATGCATTTGCAATGTTTATGCTCTTTTATAATTTTCATTATTAATATTTATAGGAAACCACCAAAAATTAAAATCCTTGAAAATAGCTAATACTCACCTAAATAACATATTTACCATCAATTACTACCCACCATAATTTAAGCAAGTATAAAAAGATGGATAAAACAAGATGAAACTAAATACACTTACATGAGTTTTTACTACCAACAGTTATTTATGTTTTTTTCAACCATTAGGAGTAGGTTATTGCAATTTTTTTGAAATCTTACTAACCATTAATTAATTAAAATGTAACTTAATTATTTAGAATATTTAAAATAATTTTATAATAAATATTATTAATTAACAAATTCGAAATTAGTAAATATTGTTAGTTAGTATGTTTAAAATTTTATTATTTGAATTAAATAACTTTATTCATAAACAAATACAATGGGATAAACTCATTATTAATTAAGTGAAAATTTATTCAAACCATAATTTTTTATTTAATATATGTTAAAAATAGTTGGACGCTTCAAAAAATTAATATAGATTAATTTCACAATTATATAATTATTTAAAAAAAACACTTTTTATATTACCTCCAATTGAAAGTTCAATCTCCATGAACATGTATCACCAACTAAACAAAAAAATCAAATATTACCAAAGTATTTATTTTTTATGTTTATTACAAAATTTGGTATATGAACAAGAACAATTACCCTTTAAAATATATCTATTTATACTTGACATAGAAAATGTAATACCTTCTAGACAACTTTCTCAACAAAAATACTATCAATAACACATTATTATTTTCGTTAGAAATGTTTGGATTCTTCACCTCCACATTACAGAATTACAATTAATAAAATACCTCAAAATACCAATTAGTAAAACTTAAATTGACAGGATTCTAAACCTCAATACTAACTCCAATTCCATATTTTTACTTTGGTTTAACTATATTTAAACTAAGCAAGAGGTTCATATCATTTATGTTGAAATTAGAATTTTTTTTTTTTAATTACTTTATCTCTTTTTAAAAAATTGTTGTGAAATTATGTTTTTAAAATGAACACTAAAATATTTTATTTGTCATAGACATTAATTTTTTTAATTATAATTTTTTCTTTTTATATATTTTTATTAATATTATATTTAAATTTTTTAATTAAATATTATTATTTTTTAGAAATATACTTGGGACAAAATATCTCATACGAAAGTGTAAAGTTCCTCTCAACATTTATAACCTAAAATATTTTTTAATATTATTATATTATTAAATTAAGGTATGTTTTTAATTATATTTAGACATATTTCTCATCCATTAGTTTTAATTTAAAAAAAAAAAAAAAATAAGTATTTTTAATAAATTTTGAATTATATTATTACATAAAATCAAAATAATACAAATATACTAAAAAAATGAAAAATAAAATAAAGTTGTGAATATATACAATACAAATATATTGTTTAAATATGTAAATGAAATGACATAAAAAAAAACTTAACTCATAATCAATATAGATTGATTACGATTTTGTTAGATCTAAGACTTTTGTGATCCATTATGTAGAGAATAGTCTTTCGTATTAATCACACTGTAAGGATTGGGTTGAACTAACTAATCTGGTTCATCCTCAAGACAAGGTGAGAAACCAATCGATCTAAGAGACTAAATAGCAGGGATGCATCAATGTTAAGGGTAACCCGTTCAAAAATAGTCGTTTTTGAATAATTATTAAGTTTATTAAAAACAATTATTTGGTTAGAATATAGCCGTTATGTAATAATTAATTATTTAATATCGAAAATGTAAATAAAATAATATTATTAGGGTTGACCTATTCAAAAGCTAATAAATCTATTTGTCGACTCAAATGGTAATTCTTTTATATAATAAATGTTATTTAAAAACAAATTAAATATTAATATTAGGTTGAAGATAAGTTGTTATGTAAGGAATTGGTTAGTGATAACATTAAAAATATAAATTGTTTACCAATTCATATAATAATATTATCATTTTACAAAATAAAATAATCCATATATCATTATTAATTATTATATTTATCGATCAAAATGTGAGTTGTTGTCATTCTTGACAAGTTTGATTATGTCCACAAAATGGTAGAACATCTATCTAATAGTGAAAGTTACATCAAGCTCAAGAAAAATACCCTTAAGTCCATTTCTAAGGAGGTCACTTCTATGATCAAAGCATATCCATCTCTTAATCCCCTCTCCCGAGAAGTCATTTTAAGTGCCCCCCCTTACCCCTAGAATCTATGGTCTTCCAAAGATTCATAAATCTAGTGCCCCCTTGAGACCTATCGTTAATACCATCAACGGTCCAACCTATCCTCTAGCTAAATTCATAGCCCAGAAGCTCAAACTTCTTGTGGGTCGCACTGATTCTTCTGTGAAAGACTCTGCCTCCTTTTTTCAAGAATGGAAAGACATCAAATTAGATCCCAAAGAGTTACTGGCGAGTTTTGATGTCATTTCCTTATATACCAAAATTCCCATCCAAGAAGCCATTGATATCATTAACTGCATCACTGATAAAGACACTTCCAAGTTAGTAGGTCTTTGCCTCACCTCCACTTTCTTTAGTTTCCAAGGTGAGTTCTATGAACAAACCTGTGGTGTTGCGATGGGATCTGCCCTCTCCCCCATTGTCACAAACTTGTTCATGGAAGATTCTGAGACAAGAGCCCTTGCCTCGCTAATCTTTGTCCTAAAAAATGTAAGAGGTTTGTCGGTGACCTATTTCATCAGGCCTCATGGAAGGGAGAAGCTTGATCTATTCCTCAACCACCTAAATTCTCAATTAGATTCCATCAAGTTCACTATGGAGGTTGAGGAGAATGGTCCCCCTCCCTTTCTCGACATTCTCCTTTCTAAGAGGGATGATGGTTCCATTTTTCACCAAGTTTTTTGAAAGAAGACTCACACGAAACAGTACCTCCATGGTAATTCTCATCATTTCCCAGCTCAGAAATTCGAGGTTCTCAGCACTTTCACTACCCGAGCACTAAGAATTTCTGATAATGACCATCTTGATCAGGAGAAGTCTTATCTTCTTGAGGTTTTTGAAAAAAATGGGTATAGCAGGCCCTTAGCCTCAAAGCCTTTCGCAGAGCTAGCAAAGGGTAGAAGTTTAAGCTCACTCTTGTCGATCCTATTCCTAAGGTTTATCTCCCATATATCCAAGGAACCATGGATAGGATCGCCCATATTCTTAAGAAGACTAATGTTTCTTCGTCCTTCAAACCTCTCAATGCAATTAAGAATTCTCTTAGATCGGTCAAAGACCCTATTGACTCGAAGGACTCAAAAGGGGTTTACCTCGTTCCTTGCTCTTGTGTTATCCCCTACATTGGTGAAATGGGAAGATCTATTAAGTAGAGGATTAGTGAACATGATGCTGACATCAGACACAATCACTTCCACACCTCGGCCCTTACAGAGCATGCTGAGAAATCAAAACACCATGTCTGCATTGAAGAATCTAGAGTCCTTGCTAAAATTGATCATTTCCACCACCTGAAACTTAGGGAAGCGATTGAGATTGAGAGGCATGCCAAAAACCTCAATAGGGATGATGGCTAGAAATTAAGTGAAAGTTGGATTCCAACTCTCATTTGCTAGCTCCTTCACCCTCATCTTTGTTCATTCTTCTGTTTGTTCCTATCTTTCATCCCGATATTTTCTTTTCAATGAGGATATCCTTCCCTTTGTTGTTTCATTCCGTCTATTAGACCTTATTGGTCTTGGTAATTTCAATAATATTTATCTTGAATTTTTCCTAGCTATGAGGTTTTAACCTTATACCTTTAACCATGAGAATAATTATATTTTTTGGTCACATTATTATTTAATTATCACATAACGGTTACTTTTTAAATGTTATTATAAATTCTTTTAAATAATATTTACCTATTTATTACATCGAAATAATGACTAGTTTTCTACCTAATCCCCCTGGTCAATCCTAACTAACTAAGAATATTACTCAAAGATAATATTATTATTTGGATTGGTAAATAGATAATTTTTAATATATTCACTAATTAGTTAATTACATAACAACTAATCTTAAACCTAATTCTTAATGTTAATTATTATATAAATAAATTATACTTAGATATTATTAACATTTTAATCGATAAATATATTAATTAATAATGATATATGAATTATTTTATTTTCTAAAATGATAATATTTTATTTGAATTGGTAAATAATTTATATTTTTAATATTATCACTAACCAATTCCTTACATAACAACTTATCTTCAACCTAATATTAATATTTAATTTGTTTTTAAATAATGTTAATATTATATAAAAGAATTACCATTTGAATCGATAAATAGATTTATTAACTTTTGAATAGGTCAACCCTAATAATATTATTTTATTTACATTTTCAATATTTAATAATTCTAACTAAATAATTATTTTTAATAAACTTAATAATTCTTCACCAATGGCTATTTGAATAGCTTACCCTGAAGATTGATGCATCTCTGCTATTTAGTCTCTCAAATCGATTAGTTTCTTGCCTTGTCCTGAGGATGAACCACATTAGTTGGTTCCAAACGTCAACCCAATCCTTACAATGTGATTAATCCAAAAGGCTATTCTCTACATAATGGATCACAAAATTCTTAGATCTAACAAAATCATAATCAAAACACTTAACTAAAAAACCACATCATATCCATGAAACAATATTCTTCTTTAGCCTTGGAACATACATCACATTTGTGATCCTGAGAGTGGAGTTAGACTCCCTCTAAAACGTAATCGTACCGATCTCGGTAGCTCTATACCTCTCGTCATCTCCAAACTCTATGCTATGCTTGAGGTCCTTCTCCTCAAAATCAATAAAGATATCTCTATTCCCTGTCATGTAGAATGAGGAACCACTGTCAAGATACCACACATCTCCCATGGCAGTGTCAGTTCTGTGGGTAGTTCTTGGCAAAGTGCTCGTGTTCATGATAGTCAAAACACTTGACTTTCGTCAAGTCCATCTTCTTTCCACCCTCCTCACCTTTGGACTTCTTTCCCTTGGCCTTCTTTGCCCTATTTTCTAAGGAAATATCCTCTTCCATGTCCTTGGAAGAGGTCCTACCTCTGGTGTTCCTCCTGATCTCCTCTTGCATCAAATCCAACCACAGTCGTTCCCAATCTGGCAGCTTCTCCTGACCATTGATAGATTGTAGTCTGGTAGCTCGCAGGGCTCATAACCTTGAGGTCACGGGTTCAAATCCTGTCTCCGCCAGACCAGAACATACGAAGTATTTTGGTCCGGAAAGGATTGCTCTCTCACTTATCAATTTATAATTGAATTACCTGAGAACTATGCCAACTCTTTGGAAGCCCCAGAAGAGAAAGGCTCACCATATCATCCTCGGCAATAGTGATTCCAACACTTCCAAGTTCATCATGACATTGAGTGAGCTTGGTCAAGTAATCTGGAATTGAGTCATCCACCTCCATGTTGATATTTCGAAGTTTATATGTCAGTGCCAACTTCCTTTGGTCACTGTTGTTCTGGAAAAGGTCCTTCCATGCTTTCCACATAGCAAGCAGAGTTTCATTCCCATGGGGACTCGAGACAATGTGGTCTCTAACTCTCTCAAGGATTATCACCCCGCCCTTGCCACACACTTCTTCCATTTGTCCAGATTATGAGCATCCGATGCTGGTGGCTTAGGAATGTTCTGATGAATGAATTCCTTCAAGCCATTATTCTCCAACAAAGACTCCAACCTGTCCGTCTAGGCTATATAATTTGAGCTACCATCCAAAACATACTCGAGCCACAAACTGTAGAATGCCATTTGTCGTCCTGAAGTATGTATTGCAAATTCGAATTTCACCTATAACCCAGAACTCAAACTTCGAAATCTCCTCTAGTATATTGTTGTCATCTTCGATACCATGTAGAAAATTTCTACAAATATAGCTCTGATACCATATAGAAAATCATGTAGATTCACAAGATCATGCAATTTACTAAAGAAAAAGACAAGAACCTACTTCTATTCTTTACAGCGGAAGCCCATATATATCGATGAAAACAATAATCAACAAGAGGAAGATAAATCAATGGCACATAACACAATAAGTATCCAAGGAAAGCCACAACTCAAAACCCCACTATTTGTACTGCATTAATCACAAATCCAAGATGATAATACAATGCTTGTTCTCACAAAAACAATCCAAACACTCAGTATAATCAATCCCCAGCCCATAAGAAAGCTCTTGGCCAACACTTAGCCAATTCTCTAGCTCTCCAAGCCCCTATTTCCTTGCACAATTCCTATGGATGATTAGCCCATCTTAAAGGTAAACCAGTGCATCCCTTCAAGGTGCAGTTCTTGGTTGCATGCACCATCTGTATAACTTAGAAAATTATACAACTAATAGTACATTGTCCTTGCACTCTAGTCTCAACTAGACCTTTCTCAGAATCGACATGCATGCGTTTCTAATGAGGGAATCTTGAGTTAACTGTGGTAGAACAAGTTATTCCATTAGTGCACCAAATCACTATTAACTCACTATTAGTTCCTCGAATAGTTTGAAATTAATTTAACTCAACTTAACTCAGTAAACTAAGTTATCTAATTACAACTCACACTTAACACATCATGGACCCCTATAATATAGGGAGAACATATACATGGCCTCAGAAAGACTTCCAACTCAAAATTCCTAAGTTAACTAAGTAAACTTAACTTAGTTAAGTATTACAAGTTGCTATGAGAAAAGAATTACAATTTTAATTCTCATTTTAATTCAAGGACAAATTAAACTGGAATTTTTGGATTCTGTTTTTATCATTTCTTGTTGCTATTTTCAACACAAAATTTTGAAAAGGGTACCATTTTTCTTGACCTTCCAGGATTACCTTCTTCCACCCTTCATGATCATGATTGTAGCCTTGTTATTTATGAGAAGGTTGAGGTTGATGATTGTGTCTCAACACATGCTTTTGTGTCGCCCATCTTTGAAAAACACACTATCAATATTAGTTCTCAACTACCAAGAAGAATGGGATATATCAGAGGAGGTCATGGGAAAAATGGAAAGGGAATTTATCTTCCTATTATGTCCAAAATGCAAACAAATAGAGCAGACCTTGGATATTCTACTACTTCTACTTCACTACCTACATTTGATCTTGTTCAATCCAAGAGGGTATCTTTTATTGCAAGTGGAGTTAAGACTACATTGTTGGAAGAAAAACCCCCTACTGATTGTGCTACATAGCTTAAGGAGATTGCTAAAAATGTTTACATAGATGACAAAGTTGTTGATATACAAGGTTGTCCTCTTGTTTCTACACCTAGATTTGAGCCTACAAAACCAAATTCTGAGGCTTCATCTCAGATGATTTTACACATGAATCTAAAGCTTAGTACTTATACATTCGAATAATTGTACAAACTACATGAAATACTCAATTGTGGAGAAATTCCAACCATTCGAATTAATTGTGGTTATATTAATGAATGGTCATGGACTCATTTAAACAATTGTTTATGTACATCATATCGTTGTATATCAATGACCATACAATCATATAATTTTCATCTTATTTTTTGTTTCTTATCATTGGGCCTTACTCAGTTGTTTTTATGGAGGGGAAATCTGATGATGAGTACAGCGTAATTTGTTGATCGAATAGATCATGTTGTTTCATTGTCTTGTTGATAGTATTTTCTTATTTATCATTTAAAAGTGTTGATGGTGATAACATTCAAAATTCTTCAGGAGTAGTTGTATCACATTCTGATCATGTGTTGAAGTTAAAAACAAACCAAGGGGGAAAGATATGCAATACTTTAATGCCATACTTTCTGTTTGAGGCTTTCGGTGTTTCCAGGTCCCATTATTTTGTTGATTATTGATGGTGCTTTCTTATGTTTTAATTATTTGTTCTATACTTTTATAGATGCCTATTTGAAGCTTTTATGACATGGTTGTCAGTGTTTGTCTTTGTTATGCATCTACAAGCTCACTAAGGATTTTTGGCTCTGATATTCAAAAGTTTGGTACTCCCTAATTGGAGTAGGGTTCTATTTTGCCTTTCGTATACAATGTGGGATACAATTTCATCTCCATGTTTTTGGCATTCGGATCTTTCTTTCTATTTGAGAGGAGTGTTTTCGTACTGGTTTTCCTCCTTTTCTCCACTTATGAAAGTTTCTACTTGGGAACTTTATAAGTCTTGTTCCAAGTACCAAATATTTATTTATGTTTAATTCCTATGTTTCACTTAAAGTTGGGTTTTAGCGTCAGTATTTTCTAATGCTCTTCCTAATGCGTCAACTATTGTGAGTTCTAAGCTCATGTAGTTGTTATTATGTGCTTCATTATTATAGCTATCTTTAGATAACTATTGGCCTCTTATGTTGTTATATATGGAACACGTATTTCTGTATTTCATATACAATGAGTTAGTATATTTGATACTTTTTTGGGAAAAAAGTTGTTATTAATATTTTGAATGTTGCATAAGAAACATCTCTCTCTTTGTTAATTTTTGACTTTCCATTACATTATCTCTCTATATAAAGCATGGATATAAAATTATGTTACTTAATATAGAAATTGAAATGTTTTATTTGTGAATAACAAAAAGAATATTTTTAATATTAATATTTCTTTTTAAAATATGACATGTGCTTGTGTTGAACATTAGAGAAATTATACATCTCCCTTCATAATGGGATGTAATATCATTATTATTATACCTTTTCCAAGCATGGTATTACACATTCAATTTTTCCCTTTGCCTGCATATTACTTTGTTTTTTACCAAAAAAATTGCAACTTCTCCATAGTTTAACATTATGGATTAAATTTTATTAATTTTATTGAAATTTAAAATTATTTGTTGCAATATTTGAATAACCGCCTTAGATTTTTTTGCTATAAGTTTTGGATGCATTTGCAATGTTTATGCCCTTTTAGAATTTTCAATGTTAATATTTATAGGAAACCACCAAAAATTAAAATCCTTGAAAATAGCTAATACTCACCTCAATAATATATTTACCATCAATTACTACCCACCATAATTTAAGCAAGTATAAAAAAATGAATAGAACAAGATGCAACTAAATACACTTACATAATTTTTTACTACCAACAATAATTTGTCTTTTTCAACCCTTAGGAGTAGGTTATTGCAATTTTTTTGAAATCTTACTAACCATTAATTAATTAAAATGTAACTTAATTATTTATAATATTTAAAATAATTTTATAATAAATATTATTAATTAACAAATTCAAAATTAATAAATATGGTTAGTTAGCATGTTTAAAATTGTATTATTTGAATTAAATAGCTTTATTCATAAAGAAATACAGTGGGATAAACTCATTATTAATTAAGTGAAAATTTATTCAAACCATAATTTTTTATTTAATATATGTTAAAAATAGTTTGACGCTTCAAAAAATTAATATAGATTCATTTCATAATTCTATAATTATTAAAAAAATAAAAAATAAAAATAAAAAAATCTTTTTATATTACCTCCAATTGAAAGTTCAATCCCCAGGGACATGTATCGCCATAGAAAATATATCTATTTATACTTGACATAGAAAATGTAAAACCTTCTAGACAACCTTCTCAACAAAAATATTATCAATAACACATTGTTATTTTTGTTAGAAATGTTTGGATTCTCTACCTCCACATTACAGAATAACAATTAATAAAATACCTCAAAATACCAATTAGTAAAACTTAAATTGACAGGATTCTAAACCTCAATACTAACTCCAATTCCATATTTTTACTTTGGTTTAACTATATTTAAACTAAGTGAGAGGTTCATATGGTTTATGTTGAAATTATAATTTTTTTTCAATTACTTTATCTCTTTTTAAAAAAATTGATGTGAAATTATGTTTTTAAAATGAACATTAAAATATTTTATTTGTGATAGGCATTAATTCTTTTTAATTATAATTTTTTTTATATATTTTTATTAATATTGTATTTAATTTTTTTAATATAAATATTATTATTCTTTATAAATATACTTACGACAAAATCTCTCATATGAAAAGTGTAAAGTTCTTCTCAACATTTATAATCTAAAATATTTTTTAATGTTGTTATATATATATATATATTTTTTTTGCTAAAGCAAGAGTCGGTCCTTCTATTATCTTCTCATTAAAAAATATATTACATAAGATACATCGCACCCAACGAGGAAGAGGGCTAAAGCCTTAGCAAACACTTCAGGCTTTGGGAGAAGAGTCAACTGCTTGAGAACTGGGTCTAGTCCCAAGAAAAAACAAAACTCACTTCCTTCACCACCTGAACCGAGAACCGAGGTCAAGCAGTTAAGGGGCAGAACGGAACTAAAACAAGAAAACCTAAAAAGACTTTGAGCGGACACGAAGAGGAGAATAGGGACTACATAATAAAGATTCCGGGTCTACTAGGGATCGCCCGAACCCACTAACCTACTCGTCGAAGCTAAGCCCTTGATCTGCCGCTACATGATCCAACAGTTGAGGGAAATATCGAGTGGAGAAGAAGCCGGAGGAATACCCACCCAATAGAGGCGATATTCTCTCTCCTCCGAAAGCCACGTGTTGAACGCTGAGTGGCATTGGAGACATTTCTAATAAACCACTTTGGGTTTTGAGGATGCCCGATAATACGGAAACCGCTTGATGCCCGATAACCCGGTAACCACGGATATGTAGCACTACTGCCATCCATTCAACTGTGCCACCTATTTGAACAGATGCCTCGGAGATTAGAGTGGATTATCACCATTCTTCTGATTGTCCTCTCACCTGCAAAACCAATGAGAAGGTGACCTGTAGTATTCCGCTGCGAAACCCGAATATGCCAAATCTCAGGTTGACTTTCAATCGAGCCCCTATCATCCATTTGATTAAAGGTCATCTGGCGGATTCCCTTTCATGTGCTGATAACGCTCCTTGTCTATGAGGGCCAGAGTGTGGCAACCCTTGTGCATTTGTCCTACAGGAACCGACTCCCACAAGCAGCACTTGTTGTCTTTTGTGCATCTCACCCCTTCATTAGCAAGCCAGTCCACTACTCTATTGACATCTCTACACACATGAACAAAACTAAGAGTTCTTAGAATTCTTAGGTGCGATTGAATTCGATAATAGACTTGCAAAAGTCTCTAGTGTCTCGAGACTTTTTCTGGTGCAGTGCCCGTGCCCAGCTGCTTGACTGATTTGATTATTAATTCCAAGTCAGCCTTGATGATTGTATTGTGTAGATTGAACTCTATCAGAATCTATAAGCATTGCTCGATGGCCATGAGTTCTACCATATTGTTAATGGCCCTCCCCAGATGACTGTGAAAGATGATTTTTATGTTGCCCTCTTCATCTCTTGTGACTCCTCCATAACTAGTGTCCACCAGGTTACCTTTTGAGGCACTGTCTATATTGAATTTAAAAAATCCATGAGGAGGGGGTTGCCAGAAAGCCTTTTCTACTGAGATTTGCTTTGTTGTCTTACTAGTTCCTTGAGGGACATGAGACTGGAGTCCTAACAGTTCAAGAATGTGAGCATCCCTATGACCCGGGGGTTTCTCAGGAGGTTGCTTCCGAAGGGCATTGACAGTTTCTTTGAGTTGTTTTAGGATTTGAGCTATGATACTTTGAGCTGAGCCAGATTTATCTTTGAAGATCCTGTTGTTACGTTCTTTCCAAACATCCCAGATTAAGAATCTTGGAATCAGAGCCCATGCTGTGTTGACTATCTCATTGTTTGATAAGTCCTTCCTCAAGTTCTTTAAAGTATCAGTGATGTCATTTTCGTTCCTGTCTGTCTGCTTGAAGATATAGGCTACCCAACTCCATAAGGTGGAGGTGAAAGACAAGAGGTTGAGAAGATGATCCATAGTTTCTTCTTGCAGGCCACATAGTTGGCATCTTGAAGGCCCAACAAAACCTCTCTTTCTGAGATTTTCCCCAGTTAGAATCTTTTTATGCTGAACCAGCCACCTGATCAATCCAGTGTGGGTTGTTCCATAGGTCTTTCCATGTCTTATTAGGGCTTGTGTAGTTTAGTCATGTGTCTATTCTTTTAGCTTCTTTGAGGTTGAAGATGCCCTTATTGTTTCTACCCCATCTTAGTATATCATTCGAGGTGGATATAAAAATTTGTCTCTTTTCTAGAATAGCTTCCAGAGTTGTAGCTTGGGTCTTCAACAGGGTCTCTTCACTGTAGTCTGGTACCTTCCAAATTCTCCATTTACCTGTGTCCCTTGACTGATCCCAGTAGTCACTTACTTTTTTCAGTCCTTTGTTAATGGTGTCATTTTTGATGATGTCCAGTCCTTCTCTACAAAGGCTATGTTCCTGCTACCAATTGTCCTCCCAGAACCATGCAAGCTTCCCATTTCTGATCTCCTAGAAACTATGTTTCTGAACTAAGGCTCTATTCTCCCACGCCTTGTTCCAAATCTGGGAACCTCTAATGTGTCATGCCATTCTAATGTGGTCTGTTTCTTGCCAGTCCATTGCATATTTTTGTTTCTAGAGTTTAGACTAGGGGTTTCTTATTTCCTTAAGCCATATCCACCAAATTTTTGCACCCAAAACTTTGCTTAGGATGTCCGGGTCATGAAGACCCAAACCGCCATGGGTTTTGGGTTTGCAGAGTTTGTCCCAAGCAACCAGAGCCCATTTCTTTTTTTCTTCCCCTTTTCCCCAAATAAAATCCCTTTGAATATCCTTGATTTGTTGTAAGACTCTTGTTGGTGCCCGAAGGGCTGATAACATGTAGCTTGGAATGGTTTGTAGTACTGCCTTTGTGAGAACTAACCTCCCTACTAAATTCAAGGATCTGATTGTCCATTTGCTGACTTTTTCCTTCAAATTGTTAATTACAGACTCCCAGACATCCTTGCTCAGAGGTTTGTCTGTAAGGGGTATTCTTAGATAATTCGAGGGAAGATGATCTCTTTGAAAGCCAAGAATTCTGGAGAGATTTCTTTGTATTGAAATATCAGTGTTGAAAAAAAAACTTTAGATTTTGTGAGGCTCAGTACCCGCAGCCATTGCGAACTCCAACAGGATTTGTTTGAAATCTTTGACTTCCTTGACTGTGGGTGTGCCATGCAGCATAGTGTCATCCACAAATTGTTGATGGGTCAAAGCGTCCCCATTTGGAGAGAGTCTGAGTTCGTGGATTCTTCCTTCCTCCTTGGCTGAGATGATTTCTCTGCCCAATCCTTCTATCATGAGAATGAAGAGGAAGGGGGAGAGAGGATCTCCTTGTCTGAGGCCTTTCGATGGCTTGAAGGTTCTGGATGGAGAGCCATTAAGAAGAATTGAACAACTGGCAGTGATGACAAGAGCCATGACCCATCTTATCCAGTTCTGGTCAAAGCCATATGCTTTAAGAACTTCCCTGATATAAGACCAGCTTATCTTATCATAAGCTTTCACTATGTCCAATTGTATTATCATACCTTCTTGCTTATTGGTCTTGAGGGAATGCACCACTTCGTGAGCTTGAATGATATTATCAAGAATTTGTCTACCTTCCACATATCCAGTCTGCTCCTCTGACACAAGTGTTGGAAGAAGAGGTTTCAGTCTGTTAGCAATTACTTTGGAAATGATTTTGTACACCATGTTGCATAAAGAAATTGGTCTGAATCTATCTGGAGTCATGGATTTTTCCTGTTTGGGGATTAAGGCTATGAAGGATTCATTAAGCACTTTAAGAACTAATTTTGATTTTCTTGAGTCCTCCACCACCTCCAAAATGTCATGTTTGACTGTTTCCCAGCATGTTTTGAAGAAATCTACATTGAAACCATCCGGGCCTAGAGCTTTCCCATTGTGCATTTCTTTGATTGCTTCATTGAACTCTTCCTCTGTTACTGGCTTGTTGAGATTATAATTGTCTTCTCTAGTTACCATTTTTGGAATATGCTGAGTAAAACTTTTATGAATTGAGATCTGTCTTCCATGGTCTCCTCTGCTATATTTTGAAAATGTTGAACTAGTACAGCTTCCATTTCCTTGTGAGTGTTTTTCTCTTTTCCTTGAGGATCTATAAGTTTTGTGATCCCATTATGTGCCCTGTGTTCCATGGTAGACTTGTGGAAGAACCTGGTATTTCTATCCCCTTCCTTAATCCATTTCATTCTGGATTTCTGTCTCTAGAAGATTTGCTCTTGCTGACATCTATTGTCCCATTCTTGTTGAAGTGAGTTCGCTTGCATTTTTCTTTCCTCTATGAAGCCTTCTGTGATGAGAATTTGATTAATCTCTTGTAATTTTTTTTCCACTTCTCCCTTGGCTTTGAATATGTTGCCAAACTCATTTTTATTCCATTCCTTGAGCTTTCTTTTGATGTGTTTGAGTCTCTGTTATAGGAGGAACACTTTTGTGCCTTGGGTAGGTATTTCTTCAGCCCACCAATTTCCAATGTTAGTGATGAAATCAGGGTGAGTAATCCAGACATTTTCAAACCTGAAAGGTCTATTCCTCGGGGTTCCAATAAAGGAAGCTTCCAACTGAATGGGCCAATGGTCCGAGCCTCCAAAAGGGAGTATGAAAGCTATCATGATACAGTCGGTTAAAAGGAGATCCTCCGAGACTATGAATCTGTATAATCTCGAGGCTACTTCGGAAGTTCCTCCTCTCTTGTTGTTCCATCTGAAGATGCCATTTATTATGTCCTTATCCACCAGTCTCATATTGTTAAGGAAGTTTTGGAAGGCTATTGAGTCTCTACCAAGTTTTTTGGTTCCCCTTTTTTTCTCTATGAGAGATCTGATCATATTGAAGTCCCCTACCAGAATCCAGGGCAGTGTTGGATGTCTCTCTCTCAGCTCCTCCATAGAGGTGAGGAGCCTAAGTTTGTCTTCCAGAAGTTGAGGACCATAGACATTTGTGATCAAGTAACAATCCTTGTACCCCAAAGGTTGGATAACCATTGAAAGGTGGTTTCTGGATGCCTCAGCATCCATGATTCCAAATTTTTTAGGATTCCATAGAGTGAGGATTCCTCCAGCTGAATTATTTGCTTTGACTTATAGGTACTCATACTTCATAAGCCATTTGTTGTGCATTTCTCTGATTTTGTCTACTGAGCATTTTGTTTCCTGTATAAACACCATGTCTGGTTTTTCTTCTTTTATTCTATTACTGAGATTTCTTTGTTTCCTTTTACTCCCTAGTCCTCTAATGTTCTAGGTTGTAAGATTCATAATGATTGGTTTGTAAAGGAGTAACTGGTGAGATCTTTCATCTTACCTGAATTAATCATGAGTTTCCCACAAGCTGTCAGTAGTTCATTTTGTCCCTTCCTTCCTCTTTTCTTGCCTGGGTTCTTGGTGGAGTGTCTTGTTATTATCTCCATTGATTTGACCCCTCTGTTCTCCTAGCTATCGTGGTTCCTTTTGACTCCTACTGCCTTTGTATGAGACTTTCGGAGGAATAGTTGTTGTACTCTGTCAAAGTTCTCTTGTGGTAGAGAGTCAATTCCTTTATTGATTCCCTACTCTAGAAACTTTTCTAGTTCAAGGTTCCCCCTCTCAAGGATCTCCTGTAGGTCTTGGTCCTTCATACCTCCTTCGCTTGGGGTCATCTCATGGTCCCTTCGAGGTTCCATGATGCTCGGTGGGTCCTCCTTTTGTCCACTGTATTCCTATATGATTTCCATGATGTCCTCTTTTTCCTTCCCTATATGATAGTCCTCTGGTTCCTTGTGCATTCCATTTTCCCCTCCTTCTAAAAATTTGAAACTATTATGACTTGGTATCTTGCTTTCGCTAGGTTTCTTTTGGGACTTTTTCCCCCTCCTTTTCCTCTTCCTCCCACTTTGGTAAAACCTTTAGGGTCTTTTTCTTTGTTGGGATTCGAGTATTCCTCCCTTTTGTTGAGTGGGCAGTCTCTGAAGAGGTGCCCATGTTCATGACATTTACGGCATCTGAATGGGATGTGTTCATAGTCAATTGCCTAGAGCCATTCTTCATCATAAACTTCCAGGATGACCTCATCTGAGAGTGCTCCCGATAAGTCCATCTCTGCACATATGCAGGTAAAGGAGGTGTATTTCCCTCACAGGGTCACCTATGAAATCTTTATAAAATGCCCTAATTTGTTACCTATAGCTTTTAAAGATTCTGGTAGCCAGTAATATAAAGGTAAGGAGTATAATCTAATCCATACCGGAACCAATGTGAACGTTTCTCACTCCGGGACAAAGTTCATCACCCAAGGTCGCATGTAAAGGCCTGCAGCAGCATAGAAGTAGGGTTCTCCTTCAAAAACTCTATCTTTGTCCTCTAGGTTAGTGAAAACCACTGTGAAGAAACCCTTGGAGCCAAGATGAAGAGTTATTTCTCCCTTTGGTTTCCAGTTGTTTCTTATTCATGTATACAATGCTTTCTCCATGGGCCATATGCCCATGAACTTGCATATGACTACATAAGTCGCCATATGGTCTCTGTGCACCTGTAGTGCAGGATCATTTAAGACCACCTGGGGCTTAAAGTTAGTCTTTTGCTAACAGGATCCCATCGTAGACATTTTCTCAGTTCTCTGACTGTTGTCGCTAGGATTTGTTTCCCACCTAGCATCCTTGTGGGTCCCTTCCTTTTCATGGGAATTGCTGCTTCCCGGCTTGTGAATGCCAGTTTTCTTTGTCTCTACCTCTGGTGGTTTCCGGAAATTGTTCAGACTCGCATCTTTGTTTCTGTTTGAAACCACGTTACTGTAGGAGGGAGTGGATCTCCCTCCCCCAAGCTCCTCCATCGATACCCGCTTGCTCCTGCCGCCCCCTGCTCAAAACCCTAGTTCCTCAGAGCTCCCGGGATGAATCCATCATCTTAATATTATTATATTATTAAATTAACGTATGTTTTTAATTATATTTAGACATATTTTTCATCCATTAGTTTTAATTTTTAAGAAATTTTAAATAAGTCTTTTTAATAATTTTTGAATTATATTATTACATAAAATCAAAATAATATAAATATACTAAAAAATGAAAAATAAAATAAAGTTGTGAATATATACAATACAAATATATTGTTTAAATATGTAAATGAAATGGCTAATAAATGTTGATAGACATCAATATAGATTGATTATGATTTTGTTAGATCTAAGACTTTTGTGATCCATTATGTACAGAATAGTCTTTCGGATTAATCACACTGTAAGGATTGGGTCAAACCAACTAATCTGGTTCATCCTTAGGACAAGGTGAGAAACCAATCGATCTCAGAGACTAAATAGCAGGGATGCACCAATGTTCAGGGTAACCTGTTCAAAAATAGTTGTTTTTGAAGAATTATTAAGTTTATTAAAAACAATTATTTACTTAGAAAATAGCCATTATATAATAATTAATTATTTAATATCGAAAATGTAAATAAAATAATATTATTAGGGTTGACCTATTCAAAAGTTAATAAATCTATTTATCGATTCAAATGGTAATTCTTTTATATAATATTAATATTATTTAAAAACAAATTAAATATTAATATTACGTTGAAGATAAGTTGTTATGTAAGGAATTGGTTAGCGATAATATTAAAAATATAAATTATTTACCAATTCAAATAATAATATTATCATTTTAGAAAATAAAATAATTTATATATCATTATTAATTAATATATTTATCGATTAAAATGTGAGTTGTTGTGATGACCCCGTAAATGTAATTATTTAAAGTTTACTGTGGTAAAAACTGAATGACATTGAGGAACTTATTTTCTTTTAAGAGTAATCTGTTAATTTTAAATATGCATTAAAATAATGTTTAAGGAATTACTCAGAAAAGCATTGGGCTCCCAAAAGGGAACTGGAAAAAGAAAAAGAAAGTAGTTAATGAAACTGAAATAACCACCTCCTCTAACTGGAAGGATTTCCAGGAAAAGGAATGGGGGGGTGGACAGTTTTCTCTGTGCTGTAGAGACAGACAGAAGAAAAAAAGAAAAAAGAAACCTTGTTTTGGACTAAGTCTGGTAGTGACCAGATAGTCAAGCACTAAGTGTTGTCTTACTGAGGATTGTGATCCGGTAAGGGTAAGCTCGGGGGGAGGCTCAGGTCCCGGAGGACAAGTCTCACGGATGGGTGGATAACGAGCTTGACACAGGAATTTACAGGAGACTTACTGAAGAGATTTTTCCACCGGCAGCAAACAGGTAAGTAGCTAAAACTCTGAAGTATCTGCAGTTATTTACACAGTACAGGTAATTTAGAATACCTATAGCTAACAGCGATAGAATCTCCAGAATACTGGTAGATAGTAAACTGTAGCTGTTTATGCAAGATTCGGAATGCATACTGTTATGTTTAAATAAGTACCATAGTTATTCGCACAACTGAAATGGGAAGATAAACTGTTATAGTAGCATGAATACGTTAGCAGGAGATAGGGTTAGAGCATGATGGTCGGGTAACATGCGAACAGACCCAAGAGTCCTGTAGTAGGACCGACCCCTTTCATATAAGGAACATAGAAAGCCAAAGTACCATTAACTGTGTAACTATAACCTTGAAAAGAACTCCTTTAGATAGCTCTCAGGTTGCTAGGTCTGAAGGATGGTACAGTCGAAACAAAACCCTTAAGACTCCATTCGGGTCAAGTCCGCGACAGGGATGACTCGGTGGATACCTGCGGCTGGTCGTAGCCGGACTCTGCCAATATTCTTTTCGAAGATAAACAGTTCGAAGACAGAACCTAACCTATGCATGGATTACAAATAATAACCAGAATCTGAGCGGTAATACTGCAAGCAGACTTTTATAGCATTAAACCTGAATACGCGACAGTGTTATTCATTAACATATAAACAGTATTGGTTCATTAACATAGAGATGGTATTACTTCATCAACAGATGAACATCATTATTTTATCAATAGGTAAACAGTATCATTCTATCAGCCAATAGATAGTAATCTTTATCCAGATGGTCCGCATCAGCTGTAACAAACATAGAAACCATCATCCTAGTGAACGGGCAATCATGTGCTAAATACTGTAACCATGAAGAGAACCATTATTGCTGTAATAGAAAAGCCGGCTAAGCCATGACATTCATAACTGAGAGCTATAGAGCAAATCTTATATAGCATACAGAATCTACTTCTCAATAATAAAGGAACAGCATAAAGTTTATATCCAAAGTCTGAATGTAAGACCGAAGGTCTTTCTCTTGCCAGAACTCAACATCGAGTTCGTCCTTACATCTATAGAATGAAATGCAGGGCGAACGCGTTGGAAACCCTTAAGTCCGGCTGTAAAAAGGGACAAATGCCGTCATAAATCAAAGATATGGTAATACGAGATTAGAACCCAGAACGAGAACTTAAATAAGCAAACTGTATAATGTTCAAAGCCGACCCTTACTGGGAAAACCTCATGCGGAAAATAAAAGTAAACCAGTATAGTTAACATGGCATTGCATTTAAAACAAGAACCGTCAAACCCATATGGGTCCAGTCCCAAATCTATTAATTCGGAAGGAAACATGATGGGTATGTAAATTTAGCCATCAATACAAATAAAATATGACAAAACAATGTACAGTAGTTACATAGACACAGTCGAGCTGTATAGTCTCATGGACTTGAGACTCAGACTCAAACTGCCGTGGAAGAAGGGAAAGTTTAACCAGCTTCCACCAAGATCAAACCCTACACGCATGGACCCGTAAACTCATAAATCCTTGACTGCCATCTGCGTCAATCGTAGAGGGATAAGGTTGCTGGGGTTTGCAAAATAAGCATAGAAGTATAAATCACAGAGGAAATATAACCTGAAACATGGAACCAAGAGTATTTACCCATAAGGTAAGTTAGAAATGATTTGTGTACCTGTAAACATTCGGGAGGATAACGCCGGAGAGAAGAGCAGACCGCCGAGGGAGCCTCGATAGCGGATTATCTCCATCTGTCAATCAACAGTGTGCAGTCGTTATTCTGTGTGTTAATTAAACAACTCTAAAAATCAATGAGAACATTTACAGATGGAGCTCTTACCATGCGCATTTGGAGACTTACATCCTCGGAGCGGAGACCATCACGGTGAGGTTGCATGTGGGCAAGAAGCGGCAACAGAGGAATGGCGCCGGAATATGAGACAGATCTCCAGTTACAATGAAGAGATGCACAGAGCGCCGGAGCACTGAACAATAACCAGCCAAATCGCAAAGAATCCGGAATATTGAGTTTATAATCACAAAGTCCCAACCTTGAGACGTGGAGCAACCTCCGCCTTCGATCCTTCCCGGAATCCTTACACCGTCGATCATGGCGGTAAAACCAAAGTGCAAGCACGGGAGAGTTCCAGCTTGGAGAGCCATGCCCGAGCACGTGATCAGGCCGGCAGCCTTAAAAGCCAGTCTAGGCGTCTAGCGGAGGGAGCGCCAGCATATAATGTTGGTTGGGTTGTTCTATAATCACATAAAAGGTTAACCTTGGCATAGTACCGAGACAGCATGGTAGCGTAATGGCGTTTGACATTTAGGCCATACGTTAACTTAAACCATTGATTCGATAATAGAAATATTTAAATGCCAATTATAAATGACATAGGAATATACGACTAAGTTAATGATGGTGCAGACATCATAGTAAAATTTTTTTTTACATGCTTAAAGACAGGTTAGATATGTGACAATTGGTATCAGAGCCCGGGTTGCCATACTGTGGCCTCTGGGGTATGAATAGCATGTTTTCCTTTATAAAAAAAAGAAGAAGTCCTTATAGCATTGATATTTCTTGATTGAGGTGATTAAATTGTGCCAGAAGCTCACAATGTTGACTGTTTTATGATTAGAACAGACCAGGTGAATACAGGGAAAATGAATCCGGGAAACAACCCAGAGTTGTGGGTGCAGTTGGGGGAGGAGACCCGTAGTACAAATCTGGCCATATTAGAAACAGTTCAAGAGCTGAAGAATGAAATGGCTCGGTTGCGTGAGGACAATGCACGTTTGACAATGGAGCAGGAAAGGATATTAAAAAGTTTGTCTGACAAACAGAACCCGCCACTGGCCAACCCTAGCGCAGAGCAACAGAGAATGACGGAGGAGCAGCGTTATCACGCAGAATCTGAGATTCCAGAAGATGGAGAAGATCAATCTGATAATGCATCAGAACAGCAGACTTCAAAGCGGCAAAAGGTGGAATTGCAGGGAGAATTCCGGAAAATTAAACCCCCACACTACGATGGAGAGCAAGAGGAAGCAGCTGAAGCATGGCTGATTAACATGAATAAATATTTCCAGCTATATGAGTATGACCATAACTTGAAGGCACGATTGGCCATTTTTCAGTTGCAAGGGAAGGCAACATTGTGGTGGGAAGAAGTTAAAATCGTAAAGGGGGTAAGTGAGCGAACCATAACATGGGAAAAATTTCAAAAATACTTTAAAGAGAGATATTTGACAGAGCGCTTTTATGATGAAAAAGCAAAGGAATTCCATGATCTGCGATTGGGACAGCAGACTATGGATGAGTTCATCAATCGTTTCACCTCCTTGCTCCGTTATGTACCCTACCTGAAAGAAGAAAAAGCAAAGGTGCAAAGGTTCGTTAGCAGCCTGCCCATGTATATGAGAGAAAGGATTGAATTTGACAATCCCAGAACCATGGACGAAGCTATCCGTAAAGCCAGAATGTGCTACCAGCAGAGCAAACAGAAAGGGGACAGTTCCAACAGAAAATGGAATGAGAAAAAGAGTAGTAAAATTGTGGGAAACAATAGAGGAGGCCGGGTTGGTGGAGCTAAAGGAAGCGTCAAAGGCCAGAGTAGCAGAGCAGCACCGAGAAGCTCATTCAGGTCCAAGCCTGTTAGTGAAACCAGAATGGGAGAGCCATCCATCAAATTGGATAATGAGGGAGCAACCAGACCCCCAGTACAGTGTTGGGGCTGTGGCGGACCACACTATGTCAAGAACTGTCCGCAACGGAAGGGAACTGATCAGATCTCTCAGATTCATGAGGCATCAACCGTGGGCGACGTGGGGCGAAGTGTGCCAAAAATTAATGCAGCCTTGGACGACCGCCAGGCAGAATATCAGCCCACCATGGTAGAATTCGAAGGTAAAATTTCAGACCTTTCTATCACTGTTCTAATTGACCCAGGAGCTACTTTAAGTTATATTAGTCCAAAGATAGTTGAACAGTGTAAATTGCAGCCTGAAAAATTCAAGAATCCGTGGCTGGTACAGCTAGCTACAGGTGCTAAAAGACGAGTAATGGCAAAAATCAAAAACTGCCCCATAACGGTAGCAGGACAGCAGGTGGTAGCAGATCTGAACATGCTTCCACTTGGATCCTATGACGTCCTGATTGGGATGGATTGGTTAGAAAAGCATTGGGCTTTAGTGAACTGCAAAACGAAAGTCATACGATTCAAGGATGACTTGGGAATGGAACAGGAGATGCAGGGAATTAAACGGCCAGTGCAGGTCCGGCCAATCACTGCATCCCAGTTAGTGAAATGCATTCGGAAAAGATGCCAAGTGTATGCCATTCAGGTAAATTATGCAGAAACCAAAGATAAAGGGAGTCCGCTAGACCATCTTCCAATAATAAAAGAATTCGCGGATGTGTTTCCGGAGGAAATCCCTGGATTACCTCCGAAGAGGGATATTGACTTCACCATTGAGTTAATACCAGGTGCTGCCCCAGTTTCGCGGACACCTTATAGGATGAGTGTACCTGAGTTGACTGAGCTGAAAATGCAATTACAAGAATTGCTGGATAAAAATTATATCCGTCCCAGTGTATCTCCATGGGGAGCACCGGTGCTATTCGTCAAGAAGAAAGATGGAACCTTTCGGATGTGTATCGATTACCGACAGCTGAACAAACTCACAATCAAAAATAAATACCCCTTACCTCGGATTGATGAGCTTTTTGACCAGGTCAAAGGGCGACAGTATTCTCCAAAATCGATCTGCAATCTGGTTACCATCAGATCAGAATTAAAGAAGAAGATATTGCTAAAATAGCCTTCAGAACCCGATATGGGCACTACGAATTTGTAGTGTTGCCTTTCGGATTGACTAATGCACCCGCCACATTCATGTGTTTGATGAACAGCGTGTTCCATCAGTTTTTAGACAAGTTTGTACTAATATTCATTGATGATATTCTGATCTATTCTCGTTCCAAGGAGGAACATGAGGAGCACCTCCGGATAGTGCTGCAAACCCTGCGAGAGCATCAGCTGTATGCTAAATTCAGCAAGTGCGATTTCTACAAAGAAGAGATTCAGTACTTAGGCCATGTGATCACCAAGGAAGGGATTGCAGTGGATCCTGAGAAAATTAAAACCATAATGAATTGGCCCGTGCCTAAAGATGCGGCAGATATCAGATCCTTCATGGGGTTAGCAGGGTACTACAGAAGATTCGTGGAGGGTTTTTCGAGAGTGGCATATCCTATCACGTCTTTACAGAAGAAAGGGAGGACATTCAAATGGACTTTGGAATGTCAGCAAAGTTTTGAACGACTTAAACACTTACTCACTACTGCTCCCATCTTAAGCATAGCTGATCCTAATAAGGATTATGTAGTATGTACTGATGCTAGTCGGGAAGGCGTTGGGGGTGTGCTAATGCAAGAAGGGAGAGTGATCGCCTACGAGTCAAGAAAGCTGAAAGAACATGAGCAGAAGTATTCTGCCTACGACTTGGAGTTGGCAGCAGTTATACATGCCCTTAAAATGTGGCGACATTATCTTTTGGGTAAGAAGTTTCTGTTATTAACAGACCATCACAGCTTGACAAACTATTTCAGTCAGCCCACATTGAATGAAAGGCAAGCCCGTTGGGCAGATTTCTTAAGCGGGTTCGATTTTGATATCAAGCATCTGAAAGGAAAAGAAAATCGTGTAGCAGACGCTCTAAGCCGAAAAGTACAATGTTTATATGAAGTTACTCTCAGCAAGTGGGAAAACTCCTTGCAAGAAAAGATAAAAACAGCAGCAAACCAGGATGCCGAATATCAGCAATTGAAGCGACAAAAGTCACTTTCCAGCCAGGAAAGCCAACAAGGGTATGAAGTGAGCAAGGATGGAATGCTGTTTTACAAAAAACGACTGTTTGTACCAAATGACAATAGTCTTAGAAACTTAATTCTGAATGAGTTTCATACCAGTCACTACGCAGGTCATCCTGGATACCAGAAAATGCTTGCTGCACTTCGGAAGGAGTACTACTGGCCAGGAATGAAAAGACATGTAGCTGAATATTTAGCGCGATGTTTAGAGTGCCAGCAGATCAAGACAGAGCACCAGCACCCGGCTGGGTTATTGCAACCCCTACCAATTCCGGAATGGAAGTGGGAGATTATATCCATGGATTTTATAACTGGGTTGCCTAGAACAAAGAGGAACAATGACTCTATTATGGTGGTAGTTGATAAATTGAGTAAAGCAGCCCACTTTATTCCAGTGCAATCGACCTACAGGGCAGTCCAAATTGCACACATATTTATGCAGAATGTGTTCAGACTCCACGGGCTTCCAAAGATTATAATATCAGATCGGGATGTAAAGTTTACATCCGCTTTTTGGAAAGCACTATTTGCAGAATTGGGTACACAGTTGAACTTTAGTACAGCATACCATCCCCAGACTGATGGACAGACGGAGAGAGTGAATCAGGTGTTGGAAGATATGCTGAGAGCATGTGTAATGCAAAAACCGACTCAGTGGGAAGATTACCTACACCTGGTGGAATTCGCTTATAACAATGGATATCACACATCAATTCAAATGTCTCCATTTGAAGTCTTGTATGGACGCAAATGTCGGACGCCCTCAAATTGGAGTGGCCCGGAGGATAAGTTAAGGTTGGGACCCGAAATGCTCAAGGAAATGGAGGACATGGTCAAAAGGGTGCGAGCTAACCTGAAGGCCACTCAAGATCGGCAAAAGAATTTTGCAGATCGGAAAAGAAGGTTCAAAGAGTATCAGGTGGGCGACCACGTTTATATAAGAATACAAGCCAAGAAGAGTACTCTACAATGGAGCAGTTGCGCTAAACTCGCGCCTCGTTACTTTGGACCTTTTCAGGTCTTGGCAAGAGTTGGGCCAGTAGCTTATCAGCTAGCTTTACCAAGCCACATTAGAATTCATAATGTCTTCCATGTATCCATGCTTAAAAAGTATATTTATGACCCTAAGCATGTGATCAAGTGGCAAGATATACGGGTAAGAGTTACTTTCAATTGAACTAATTGGAGAAGTGTCAAGAGATAGAAAACTGACACTGTTATTGTTTGCAGGTCGAACCGGAAGGAGAGGTCTTGGTCGAGCCGCTGAGCATTCTCGACCGGAGAGAAGTACAGCTGCGGAAGCGGGTTATTACCCAAATTAAAGTGCAGTGGCAGCACTATGGGCCGGATGAGGCTACTTGGGAAGATGAAGAGCTTTTTCGGAAAGCTTATCCGGAGCTGTTTGAGAACATTAGACATCGGGACGATGTCCAAACTCAGGGGGAGGAGATGTGATGACCCCGTAAATGTAATTATTTAAAGTTTACTGTGGTAAAAACTGAATGACATTGAGGAACTTATTTTCTTTTAAGAGTAATCTGTTAATTTTAAATATGCATTAAAATAATGTTTAAAGAATTACTCAGAAAAGCATTGGGCTCCCAAAAGGGAACTGGAAAAAGAAAAAGAAAGTAGTTAATGAAACTGAAATAACCACCTCCTCTAACTGGAAGGATTTCCAGGAAAAGGAATGGGGGGGTGGACAGTTTTCTCTGTGCTGTAGAGACAGACAGAAGAAAAAAAGGAAAAAAAACCTTGTTTTGGACTAAGTCTGGTAGTGACCAGATAGTCAAGCACTAAGTGCTGTCTTACTGAGGATTGTGATCCGGTAAGGGTAAGCTCGGGGGGAGGCTCAGGTCCCGGAGGACAAGTCTCACGGATGGGTGGATAACGAGCTTGACACAAGAATTTACAGGAGACTTACTGAAGAGATTTTTCCACCGGCAGCAAACAGGTAAGTAGCTAAAACTCTGAAGTATCTGCAGTTATTTACACAGTACAGGTAATTTAGAATACCTATAGCTAACAGCGACAGAATCTCCAAAATACTGGTAGATAGTAAACTGTAGCTGTTTATGCAAGATTCAGAATGCATACTGTTATGTTTAAATAAGTACCATAGTTATTCGCACAACTGAAATGGGAAGATAAACTGTTATAGTAACATGAATACGTTAGCAGGAGATAGGGTTAGAGCATGATGGTCGGGTAACATGCGAACAGACCCAAGAGTCCTGTAGTAGGATCGACCCCTATCATATAAGGAACATAGAAAGCCAAAGTACCATTAACTGTGTAACTATAACCTTGAAAAGAACTCCTTTAGATAGCTCTCAGGTTGCTAGGTCTGAAGGACGGTAGAGTCGAAACAAAACCCTTAAGACTCCATTCGGGTCAAGTCCGCGACAGGGATGACTCGGTGGATACCTGCGGCTGGCCGTAGCCGGACTCTGCCAATATTCTTTTCGAAGATAAACAGTTCGAAGACAGAACCTAACCTACGCATGGATTACAAATAATAACCAGAATCTGAGCGGTAATACTGCAAGCAGACTTTCATAGCATTAAACCTGAATACGCGACAGTGTTATTCATTAACATATAAACAGTATTGGTTCATCAACATAGAGACGGTATTACTTCATCAACAGATGAACAGCATTATTTTATCAATAGGTAAACAGTATCATTCTATCAGCCAATAGATAGTAATCTTTATCCAGACGGTCCGCATCAGCTGTAACAAACAGAGAAACCATCATCCTAGTGAACGGGCAGTCATGTGCTAAATACTGTAACCATGAAGAGAACCATTATTGTTGTAATAGAAAAGCTGGCTAAGCCATGACATTCATAACTGAGAGCTATAGAGCAAATCTTATATAGCATACAGAATCTACTTCTCGATAATAAAGGAACAGCATAAAGTTTATATCCAAAGTCTGAATGTAAGACCGAAGGTCTTTCTCTTGCCAGAACTCAACATCGAGTTCGTCCTTACATCTATAGAATGAAATGCAGGGCGAACTCGTTGGAAACCCTTAAGTCCGGCTGTAAAAAGGGACAAATGCCGTCATAAATCAAAGATATGGTAATACGAGATTAGAACCCAGAACGAGAACTTAAATAAGCAAACTGTATAATGTTCAAAGCCGACCCTTACTGGGAAAACCTCATGCGGAAAATAAAAGTAAACCAGTATAGTTAACATGGCATTGCATTTAAAACAAGAACCGTCAAACCCATATGGGTCCAATCCCAAATCTATTAATTCGGAAGGAAACATGATGGGTATGTAAATTTAGCCATCAATACAAATAAAATATGACAAAACAATGTACAGTAGTTACATAGACACAGTCGAGCTGTATAGTCTCATGGACTTGAGACTCAGACTCAAACTGCCGTGGAAGAAGGGAAAGTTTAACCAGCTTCCACCAAGATCAAACCCTACACGCATGGACCCGTAAACTCATAAGTCCTTGACCGCCATCTGCGTCAATCGTAGAGGGATAAGGTGGCTGGGGTTTGCAAAATAAGCATAGAAGTATAAATCACAGAGGAAATATAACCTGAAACATGGAACCAAGAGTATTTACCCGTAAGGTAAGTTAGAAATGATTTGTGTACCTGTAAACATTCGGGAGGATAACGCCGGAGAGAAGAGCAGACCGCCGAGGGAGCCTCGATAGCGGATTATCTCCATCTGTCAATCAACAGTGTGCAGTCGTTATTCTGTGTGTTAATTAAACAACTCTAAAAATCAATGAGAACATTTACAGATGGAGCTCTTACCATGCGCATTTGGAGACTTACATCCTCGGAGCGGAGACCATCACGGTGAGGTTGCATGTGGGCAAGAAGCGGCAGCAGAGGAATGGCGCCGGAATATGAGACAGATCTCCAGTTACAATGAAGAGATGCACAGAGCGTCGGAGCGCTGAACAATAACCAGCCAAATCGCAAAGAATCCGGAATATTGAGTTTATAAACGCAAAGTCCCAACCTTGAGACGTGGAGCAACCTCCGCCTTCGATCCTTCCCGGAATCCTTACACCGTCGATCATGGCGGTAAAACCAAAGTGCAAGCGCGGGAGAGTTCCAGCTTGGAAAGCCATGCCCGAGCACGTGATCAGGCCGGCAGCCTTAAAAGCCAGTCCAGGTGTCTAGCGGAGGGAGCGCCAGCATATAATGTTGGTTGGGTTGTTCTATAATCACATAAAAGGTTAACCTTGGCATAGTACCGAGACAGCATGGTAGCGTAATGGCGTTTGACATTTAGGCCATACGTTAACTTAAACCATTGATTCGATAATAGAAATATTTAAATGCCAATTATAAATGACATAGGAATATACGACTAAGTTAATGATGGTGCAGACATCATAGTGAAATTTTTTTTTACATGCTTAAAGACAGGTTAGATATGTGACAGTTGTTGTCATTCTTTACAAGTTTGATTATGTCCACAAAATGGTAGAACATCTATCTAATAGTGAAAGTTACATCAAGCTCAAGAAAAATACCCTTAAGTCCATTTCTAAGGAGGTCACTTTTGTGATCAAAGCATATCCATCTCTTAATCCCCTCTCCTGAGAAGTCATTGTAAGCACCCCCTTACCTCTAGAATCTATCCTCTTCCGAAGATTCATAAATATGGTGCCCCCATGAGACCTATCATTAATACCATTAACGGTCCAACCTATCCTCTAGCTAAATTCCTAGCCCAAAAGCTCAAACCTCTTGTGGGTCACACTGATTCTTTTGTGAAAGACTCTGCCTCCTTTTTTCAAGAGTGGAAAGACATCAAATTAGATACCAAAGATTTACTGGTGAGTTTTGATGTCGTTTCCTTATACACCAAAATTCCCACCCAAGAAGCCATTGATATCATTAACTGCATCACTGATAAAGACACTTCCAAGTTAGTAGGTCTTTGCCTCACCTCTACTTTCTTTAGTTTCCAAGGTGAGTTCTATCAAAAAACCTGTGGTGTTGCGGTGGGATCTGCCCTCTCCCCCATTGTCGCAAACTTGTTCATGGAAGATTTTGAGACAAGAGCCCTTGCCTCACTAATCTTCGTCCTAAAAAATGGAATAGGTTTGTCGATGACACCTATGTCATCTGGCCTCATGGTAGGGAGAAGCTTGATTTGTTCCTCAACCACCTAGATTCTCAATTAGATTCCATCAGGTTCACTATGGAGGTTGAGGAGAATGGTCAACTTCCCTTTCTCGACATTATCCTTTCCAGGAGGGATGACGGTTCCATTTGTCACCAAGTTATTCGAAAGAAGACTCACACGAAACAGTACCTCCATGGTAATTATCATCGTTTCCCAGCTTAGAAATTCGGGGTTCTCAGCACTCTCACTACCCGGGCGCTAAGCATTTCTGATAGTGACCATCTTGATCAGGAGAAGTCTTATCTTCTTGATGTTTTTGAAAACAATGGGTATAGCAGACCCCTTAGCCTCAAAGCTTTTCACAGAGCTAGCAAAGAGCAGAAGGTTAAGCCCGCTCTTGCCGATCTTATTCCTAAGATTTATCTCCCATATATCCAAGGAACCACGGATAGGATCGACCATATTATTAAGAAAACTAATGTTTCTTTGTCCTTCAAGCCTCTCAATACCATTAAAAATTCTCTTAGATCGGTCAAAGACCATATTGACCCGAAGGACTTGAAAGGGGTCTACCTCGTTCCCTACAATTGTGGTATCCCCTACATTGGTGAAACGGGAAGATCTATTAAGCAGAGGATCAATGAACATGTTGTTGACATCAGAAACAATCGCTTCCACACCTCGGCCCTTACAATACATGTTGAAAAATCAAAACACCATGTCTGCATTGAAGAATCTAGAGTCCTTGCTAAATTGATCATTTCCACCACAGGAAACTTAGGGAAGCGATTGAGATTGAGAGGCATGCCAAAAACCTCAATAGGGATGATGGCTAGAAATTAAGTGAAAGTTGGATTCCAACTCTCACTTCCTAGCTCCTTCTCCCTCATCTTTGTTCATTCATCTGTTGGTTCCTATATTTCGTCTTGATCTTTTCTTTTCAATGAGGATATTCTTCCCTTTGTTGTTTCATTCCATCTATTAGACCTTATTGGTCATGGTAATTTCAATAATATTTATCTTGAATTTTTCCTAGCGATGAGGTTTTAACCTTATACCTTTAACCATGAGAATAATTATATTTTTTGGTCACATTATTATTTAATTATTACATAATGGTTAGTTTTTAAATACTATTATAAATTCTTTTAAATAATATTAACCTATTTATTAAATCAAGATAACCACTAGTTTTCTACCTAATTTCCCTGGTAAATCCTAACTAACTAAGAATATTACTCATAGATAATATTATTATTTGAATTGGTAAATAGATAATTTTTAATATATTCACTACCTAGTTAATTACATAACAACTAATCTTAAACCTAATAGTACTATCTATTCCATTCTTAATGTTAATTATTATATAAATAAATTATATTGAAATATTATTAACATTTTAATCGATAAATATATTAATTAATAATGATATATGAATTATTTTATTTTCTAAAATGATAATATTTTATTTGAATTGGTAAATAATTTATATTTTTAATATTATCACTAAACAATTCCTTACCTAACAACTTATCTTCAACCTAATATTAATATTTAATTTGTTTTTAAATAATATTAATTTTATATAAAAGAATTACTATTTGAATCGACAAATAGATTTATTAACTTTTGAATAGGTCAACCCTAATAATATTATTTTATTTACATTTTCGATATTAAATAATTAATTATTATATAATGGCTATTTTCTAAGTAAATAATTGTTTTTAATAAACTTAATAATTCTTCAAAAACAACTATTTTTGAATAGGTTACCCTTAACATTGATGCATCCCTGCTATTTAGTCTCTGAGATCGATTGGTTTCTCACCTTGTGGTGAGGATGAACCAGATTAGTTGGTTCGACCCAATCCTTACAATGTGATTATTCTGAAAGACTATTCTGTACATAATGGATCACAAAAGTCTTAGATCTAACAAAATCATAATCAATCTATATTGATTATGAGTTAAGTGTTTTGATGTCTATCAACATTTATTAGCCATTTCATTTACATATTTAAACAATATATTTGTATTATATGTATTCACAACTTTATTTTATTTTTCATTTTTTGGTATATTTATATTATTTTGATTTTATGTAATAATATAATTCAAAACTTATTAAAAATACTTATTTAAAATTTCTTAAAAATTAAAACTAATGGATGAAAAATATGTCTAAATATAATTAAAAACATACCTTAATTTAATAATATAATAATATTAAGATGATGGATTCATCCCGGGAGCTGGAGTGCGATAACTGAGAAACATGCTGGGAGAAGCTACTTACTTGAATTGTGGATGGAGTTTATGGATGGAGTCCCATAACTTAGAAACGGTGAGAGAGGAAACACAGCAAATATGTCGACCTTGTACTTTTGGTTGCTCCATCAGAAATATATGAGCCTGACATAAATCCTCAATATGAACTAACGGTAATGATCCCAGAAATGACTCACTCCATTTCAATCCTTCATGATGGCCTGTAAACCGAAATTGTCATGCTGCCCTTAGTGTTTTAAAGTTTAAACTAAAATATTTTACATATTTTTCTGCCAAACCCCCTCCTCAACTCAAATAGAAATGTCCTATCATTCGCCTTCTCCCTATTCCTGGTTTGATTGTTTCACCTTCACAAGAAGCCCCATAGCAAACACCTCAAAATTTTTAACGAACATATAATAAAATGACTACATACCTGTAATGGGGCTTAATATTTCACCACATGAATACGGAAATGTTGAGATAATGGCTGGCCCACCAACGTAACCCGGTCCAATTGTCACAACCTCCATTTGGCCACTGTTTAATCCATACTCAATGGCGGCTTTCTCCGCCAAAGTCTTGGATATGCAATAGAACTGCACGCATGATAAGCACGACATGTAAGTTGCACCATATTTGAGATGCAAATTCAACCATACTACTCACACTTTATATACGTACACTAATAGGGCCGGCTTTCCTGCGCATGAATTCCAATGGAGTCCAGTTTGACTCGTCGAGACTGGAGCCAGTAATAAGCTCCCCTTCTTCACTCAGCGGACAGGCTGCTGCCACCGAGGAAGTATAAACCACACGCCTCACCGATTTAGCGCGCGAACAGGATTTCAATATATTTAATACCCCTTTCAAAGCAGGCTGAACAAAATCATCCTGTCCCATAATTTTATACTTTTTATCAGGATTATCTCTCAAAAGTTTTTGAGAAAGATAAGTTAAATTGCATAAATCAAGATTAAAATTAATGAAGTCGCAAGAAATATAAAATTTATACGCTGTTAAATCCCTTTTAATACCTTTCGTACTTCACAAATCAAATGTTAATAGAAATTTATGCATAATAAGTACCTCAGAAGGCTTGGAGAAGTCCATAGGACTGGCCACGTCGAACACCCCATCACAGCCCTCCACCGCGGAATCGAAGGCGCCCTCTTCGCTTAAATCTGCTTGGAAGAGCTTCAGTCTCTCTGCAGCACCAGGCAGCGACAGCAGAGGCCCAGTTTTTGCCTTGTCATCTGAAGGCACAAAAATACGAGAATAGCTCAAACCTAATTTCTTATCGGAGTGCGGCGGAACAAACTGATTAATTAATAGCAGCTAATTTCTTATGAGATGGCGGCAAAACAAACTGTATTACATACATGGGTTTCTGAGGGTGGCGTTAACAGTGTAGCCTCTCTGGAGAAGATTCTTGACGAGCCATGATCGGATATACCCTCCTGCTCCTGTAACGCAAACCTTCATGCCCTCTCCACCTTCGTGACCTTGCATTTTTCTGCACGGAACATACAGCGAATATGATATTGATATGCAAGTTGCAAAATGAGAGGCTGAGTGCAATATAAATATCCAATAACCAGCCGGATTGTCAATTCCGAAATTATTCTAAAATCAAACTGAAAAGAATCAGTGAGTTCAACAAAAATCTAATCCAACAACTCATTTCTTCTCAACGCATTTGGTCATGTCAACTCCTCACCTCTTTTCAACGTAATTCGTCATCACTAAGCACGTTTCTAATTGGTGCAGTGTTTCGCTTAAAACCAACTTTACTTAAATGTTACCTCGATCCACAAGAAGTAGAATACAAATTCTATTCCTAAAAGTCTTACCCATGCTCTGTAGGTGTACCTACTTTTATTCATGCTTTGCATGTGTACCTATTCTTCAGGAAGTAAAATACAACTTGTATTTTTAAACCTGACATTCAAAGTTTGTCTATTCAAGTCTCTGGCATTTTCCATGATTTGTCAAATCTGCAATTTTTTCTTCAAAAGCATCCTTAGTACTTCATATTTATAAAATTCAAATTGAAATGATGCATAATAAGTCCAAATGAAAGGCTACGGTATGGAGATTGACCTAGCAGATAATACTCGGTGCTCTTTTGAAGCAAAAACTTCAAAAATCATTTCGAGACACTTCATATATTCCAAAATTATTGGTGGGTTTTTATTGGACAAAGGGGTTCATAAGTACTTAGTTTCAAGATTTTCGTTGAAGTGATTTGATATAAAGATTTTATATGATTTTAACAGTATCTTGTACTCGCTAGTTTGAAACGTTTCTATAAAAATTTCTCTTATGTAATTTTTACCTAAAAACACTATTAAAATTATTATGGAAACTATATGATGTTAAAACTGACTTAAAAGAAACATAAAAATTTCCAATATTTACCAATCAAAATTCTTGAAAAAAATAATAATTTGTTTTTAAAAAATACTTGATAAGCCATAAATTAAAAATAAATATGCTTGATAATTACCTAAAAGAGGTCAGGTTGGGCAAGTCTATAGGACTAGCAACGTGGAACAATCCTCTACCACATAATCAAAAGTGACCTCTTCATATTAATATGCTTATGGAGTACGCACGACACCCTATATATTCTATTACGTAAAAAAAAAAATATATTCCGATAGAAATTTTTTTCGATCTTAATGTTTTGATGGTGTTTTTTTCCTAATTGAGTTATTTAAAAAATTTCAGCTTTTACAACAATATTTTGAAATTAACATAATTTTCTTTATATTTTATTTTTAATGATATTTTAAAAGTTTTTTTAAAATTTTATTTTGATATAAAAAATTTACAAAATTTTCTTAAAAATATAAAAGAATTTAGGTTTTAGAGGGAAATTTACAATTAATTTTCTTTTTTCTACTCACGTAAAAGAAACATATTAATGGATTAAAATATCAAAACATTTACTAATAGCAAAAATATATTTCCTTATAAATCACAATGAGTCATTTGAAGTGATATTGTTTTCATTAAAAAACAATAATGAAATAGCTTACATTCATTTATAATAGTAAATTATGTATATTCAAAATTTATCACCTTTAAAATTAAAATAAAAACTCCTTATATTTAACACTATATATTTTCCTAATAGTTTGTTTGTTTTAAATTTTTAAATTTTGATGTAATTATGACTTTCACCATAGTAAATGATGTATATTTAAAATTTGTCACCTTTAAAATAAAAATAAAAACTCTTTATAGTTAACACTATGTCTATTTCCAATAGTTTATTTTCAATTTTTATCTTTTGATGTAATTAGGTCATAATGTTATGTTTTGTCCATTTGGTACATGTTTATGTCAAAGTTATGTGCATAGTTAGTCCCTTTGATTTCATTAAATAGTGTGTTTCTCCTCTAGTAACATTAGTTAAAAATGGAAGCCCTAGATAAAAATGATAATGTTGCTTTTAAGGAGGATAAACAAGTTTATATCCTTGGGAACAAATATATCTCTCTCAAAAATAGAGACAACTATGTTTGGTAGGTTGCAAATAAGGTTTGTGATAAATATATCTCTCTCAAAAATAGAGAACCATGCTTGGTAGGTTGCAAAGGAGGTTTGTGATAAATACACGATGGCCATTTGTCATTTTTTAAAGAATGACAATTACCTCTAACTTTATTTAATGATTCTACTCCACTATATCAACTAAACATTATTAAGGGAAGTCTAGCGTACATTATGACTACTAGTTTTTTAATCTATGTAATGTAATCTATAATGACGTTTATCTATGTAATCTATAATGATAATTTTCAATTAATTTTCACTTTTTATTTATGTACAAATGATTTTGGATATAAGGAATAAACATGAAATCTAAGATTATGAAAGAGATTTTCAATTTAAAAAATTAAAATTTATAATATGAAATTTTAGAATTTTAAAATATTAATCACTTAATCTTATTTTCACTTATAACTATTGTTTCTTATTTAATAATAAATCAAAATCATATTATTAAAAATTTATTTTTCCCATATAAACCTTACCATATTTTGATAAATTGATTGATTTCTATGATTAAAATAGTTTTTATTATCTATATAGTAATTTTTTTGCAAAATTTATTATTAAATTTATATATTATATATTTAGTGTAATTTTGTTTATTACTCTTAAATAAAAGAATATATCTTTCTTTAGTTTTGGAACCGTTTCATTAGTCATAATTGTGAAAATGAAATTTATGTAAAAAAAATTCGAGGTTCAAATCCTTAATTCACTTATAATTGTAAACAACATATATGTAAGTTCCTAAGAGTTATAGTGGAGTGGTTAAAATCCACATGTTTTCAGTGTCAACATGTAGTCACATGAACCAATATTGCTTGTGTACGAAGGATCCGTGCTTCTCCAATGTCGACATGCATGACGATTTATACTTTTCGGTGTGTAGCTTACCAGAGTGGGTTTTATATTTATGGGTGCGTTGATTGGTAAATGAAATTCTCATTATATCTTTCGTTTATGGTGAACATGTTAGTGGGCGGGTTAGTATCATTGTCTTAAATATCTGTGGATCAAATATTATATTTCTTAACTTCAATAACCTGTGTTTAAGGCATGTTCTAGTTGTGAAGTTGCTATACAGAATGGATTCTTTGTTAAATGACATTTATTTATATTTTTGATGTGCGTGTAATTAATTTTTAATTTTTTTATTTGTTAAGTTTTGATAATTATTATTATTATTTTTGTATTTTAATTTATTGCGAGTATAAATTTATTAATGATGGTTTTATATTAGAAGTAGTATTAATATAAATTTAGAAAAAATTCAATCTATTAATCTCGAGAAATTATTAGAATTACTTATATGTTGAGTTTGGAAATATTGTAAAAATATAAAAATAGACGAATGAATTATCTCTTTTAATGTATAACCTAAATATGTTAATTTTGAGTTTCTTGTTATTAATATATTATTTTTCATGCAAAATATAATGCATACATGTTACTATAATGTTTAAATAACTAAATAATGGAATCTTGCCACAAAAATATGTAAAGCTATAGAGGATATAATTTTCTTATGCATTTTGATTTTTAAATTTAAGATCTCTCACACACACACACACACACACACACACACATATATATATATAATGAAAGTCTTTATATCCTTGAAATTACAAGGCCTTCTATTAGTGCAAATTAAAAGGTCTTAACATTATTAAAAAAATCTAGTTTTTTAGTAAATTGTAGGTGTTAGACAACTAATCTTTACTATTCCGGTGAGAAATTTCTAATTATGTAAATAAGAGAAAAATTGAAGAGTTAGAATAATAAAAAACCTTGGAATATGAATCCCAAAAATCACACCTCTTCATGTTACATAATCATGTTTATATTAATGGAAATGAACATTGGAGAGTCATTCCTTAGCTTGACTGACATTGTAAGAGAGCCCAAGGCCCAAATTTAGATGCCTCTGCCCTTCTGAGTGCCTAACTAATGCCCATAGGTTTGTCATCAATTTGTTGTTGTCACAGTCCCTATAAATGTTCTCTCAACCACCACTACTAGTTTAGAGACTTGCTTGTGCCCTTTTAGGGTTACGCCCAGGTTTGAGTCAATTGATCCTCCATTGATAAGTTGTAATGCCTAACCTCATCTCATCATGAGAGAGTTGGTGATGCATTCCTGATTCGAAGCCTGTGAATCCATGACCTAGGTTGTTGGTGTATCCTCGTAGCCCTACATAGGATTTCCCTGGGTATAGTACATTGCACACATATATCTTGTATGTCTCACTTCTCCACATTTCCCATGGAGCAATGAATACTTCTCCTGAACCAGTATTGGCGATCCATGGTGTGACCAACATATGGTGCTTGACAATGATTTCAAAGTCAACCAGATCTAGCACAATCCAAGTTCTAATCATATCAACAATCTGACCTTGCCTATGACCCGACACTTTCTTTGACCTTCAAGCTAGTTGGCTTCTCACTACAAGAAAAAAAGATATTGGTGAGTGGCGAAAAATTTCACCATAAGCCCATTGTGATGGTCAAAAGAGTCTTCGTCACCAAACACTGAACGTCACTAAAGGTGGCGTCATCAAAAGTATAGGTGTTGTGGTGATGTTCAAGGTCCACCACCAATAATGATTTATAATGATGGATAGTGACCGTCACCATTTCATATGAGCAATGGTGACAGACTTTAGCCTTGGTCACAAAAAAATTGAACATCACCAAAGATGGTGTCGCCAAAAGTATTGGTGTTTTTGTGACATTCAAGGTTTGTCACGAATAATCATTATAATGATGGATAGTTACCATCACCATTTCATATGTACAACAACGATTTATTGTGATGGACCTTTAATGGTCATCACTATTTGTTCATATATTTGGCGATGTTCGTTGATCATCACCATTTAATATTTTGGTTAGGGTTAAAAAATGTCATGATAAGCTCATTGGTGACATTCAAGGTTCATCACAAATAATGATTATAATGACAGATAGTGGTCGTCACCATTTCATATCAACAACAATAATTTATGGTGATGAACCTTTCATCACCATCACTATTGATGTGTATATGGTGGCATTCGTTGACCTTCACCATTTCATATTATGGCGAGGTTCGAAAAATGTTACCATAAGCTCATTGGTGATGGAAAAAAGAGCCTCTATCACCAAAAAATAATCGTCAACATTCCATATCAATATCATGGTGTGATGGAATCGAACCACCAACCTCCTCCTTGTAAAGCAGGCACACTTCCATTGAGCTAACACCTTTTAAAGAATTAGAATTTAAAAAATTAGACCTTGAAACTTTATAAATTGTAAATTCTACAACTTTTAATAAATTAGAAAATTTAGAAAAGTCTTGGCATATCTTTAACTAAACAAAGAAAATAGCATTATCATTGCACGTTCCTACCTAATGGTTATGGAAGTTATGAAAAGTGGGTTAGAGGGAAAAATAGTTACGTATAAAAACTCAATATGTTTAGTTGAATATTCAATTAGAAGTGAAACTTTGAAGACATTTATAGCCTATAAATGACCTATAACTATCAATTGCACCAGATGTTACAAAAGAAACATTGTAAATGAAATAGCATATGGAGGAAGAGAATTGATGAAGACAGATCTATGCAATATGTTATAGTTTGAGTGAAAAAAAATCTAAATGTTGTTGTTGATGGGTGACTTTTTATAATTGGGACCTCTATCTTTCCTTTATCACATAAAAATTCAAATAAAAAAGTAAAAATTTTAGATATCTGAATGATATCTAAATTTCTATGTAAATGTAACACAGATCTTGAGGGACCATGAACCACTAAAAAAATAAAAAAGAAAAGTCAGGTAGAGACAATGACTAGGGAAACATGTAACTTATAATGGAGTGGGGTATTATAGGGAAGGAGCAAAGCTGAGGTGATAGCTCCCCCGGCATCAGTGACTCGATTCGGGTGACCCCTCCTCCTCCCATCACTTGATGGGCTCCACTGAACGTCACCTCATCCTCCTTCGCCACCCTCATCTCCTACCCACACCCTCCACCACCCTCCCCTACCCTATTCTGCATTAATTGTTTGAAACCGAATATTTTGAACATTGCAAATTTGTTGTTTTCATGCACAGTTGACCAGTACATGTTCCCTAATCTACTAGCTCAAAATGGTATTCCATCATGGTTTCACAGAGAATTAATCTCTCTAGAAATTATAGATACACACAATCTTACAACAAAGCTTATTTTGATATGAACATTTAGCCATTAAGTTTAGGGATCGACATAAAATTACAAACCAAGATTTATGCTTACAAGCATCTTCAAGGACAATATTTGAACCATTTAAACCTGGAAACTGTGAAAAGTAATTATTTTACATTTTTAATTCCAGGTTTTCTCTTACATGCAGATATACATTGGTTCCTAGAACAACCTCAACAACCAATTCTAAATATTTCCAAACAAATGACAACGTGCATGTAACAATTTCTTACATTAAAATTGCAACAAAAAAGTTCATAAAGCAATTTCACCTTCCACTACAGATTTAATGAGAAGGGCGCAAGAGATGCTTTACCTTGCTGAAATAGACATCAAAAGGCACTCCATGAACATAGTTGTGGTGCATTTTCCATTTTTTATTTTTGCTAAAGAACTATTCACTTACAGGCAAAACTTTGGTACTTTTGTGACCTATAACCCTTTTTTTGGCAAGGGAGATACCAGCTTTTCGAATTACATCAACTCTTAAGAACTTGTAATTTTTTTCAAGAAATTCACCAACTCTTGCTGCAGAACAAAACCAAATTAGTATAGTTTAGAGAAACATTTCAAATTAAAATATTTAAGATCTCTTAACTAGAATATTCTAAAGCTCAAGATGTTATTCAAGTAGTGACTTTGGAGTCCTTAATACAGTTCAGGGTAGATAAATCTAATGATGTGCATGTAGTTTGGTAGTGAAACATCCTGTTGTAGATGGAAATGATTCATACAATGCAGTAAGTTCTACTTCCATACATTTTAGAAGCCCACAACACTTACCGAAAAAGGTCTACAACTTGCAGCTAATCAAAAAGACAATGGGTCCATGCTTTTGTTTTGAACATTAATTTATAGAAATAAATAATATGTGAGTTTGAAAATAATAAATTATTTTGAAACATTAGAAATCTATTTGTGTACATCATTTTTGTGAAAACAACTTTCAAACAAAGTAGGGATTATTTGGAGACTCCAAGTTATGGTCTTATAGATTTTTATAAGTACATCTTAACAACTATGTTTATTTAAGCATGGAGAAATTTACACCTTGGTTTCTTTTTTAGTTCTCTTAATGCTTAATATATATTTAGTTAAGATAAATCTACACTAGTGTGGAAACAACACGAGAATCACTATTGATAGAGTTAATGAAATCATTCAAGATAGGGCAAGACTTACCATCAAATATAATAGAATGTAGTCTGCTACTGCAAGAAATACGAAGTACCTCCATTGTAGGTGTTGAAACTTTTGTCCATCAATGAAAAGTATAGTTAGTCTAGCAACTACAAACAATTCTCCAAACTTTAGATATTTATAAAGATATCAAATCAACTTTGTTTCACAGGCCCAACATCAAATTGAAATTACAACAAATTGACTCAAATTTGTTTGAAAATGCAACAACAGGTTTGAGGCTTAAGTGAAATTGATTCCAAGTAATGTGATATTATATACATACAATTTTCAAGAATGGGATAAATGAATGGAAACACACCAGGAGGATGGAAAGAACCAAAATATATCATCAATGCCACATATCTAGCTAAGGAAACACTCCGAGCAACCCAACCTGGGCCCAAAAAGGCTAACGAAATCACTTCAAGTGCTGCACAACCAATATGAGAAACACACATATTGTATTTCTGCATATGAAGTTCAAAATCAATGTTCTCAAATTTACAAAATGCTAAAAAAGAGGTCTCATTGTCTATTTCCCATATCAGATAGTTTAATATAGTACTGATTTTAAATGACCAATTTAGTATGTTTATAGCAATTTTAGAGATGGTGTTTAAGTCTGAGTTGAACCATATCACTCCTGGAAATGTGATTTCTACTTTTTTTGAGATATTGCTCAAAATAGAAAAATGGATCATAAATGTTTAAAGCCTACTTGTGTTGTCGGTGAGGTTGGAGCAGTAAACAACACAACACAAATAGCACCAAAGGGAGCAATTATCAATTTCATCCCTTTGGGTGCAATTATAATATCTTTGAGTTCCATGATTTCCATTGCAATAAATTCCCCTGCACATATCAATGAAATAAGTTGAGCCAATCTACTAGATTTTAGGCCCCAAGAGAAAAACACAACTTTGACAATACTGATTGACCTAGAAAATGAGCCTTCTTTGAGTCACAAAAGACAAGATATCATCTCTTTGAATTTCAAGATGACCCCCTATTCAGCAAAAATTTAAGGAAATTTACCAATGCAAGACATCAACTTAAATCACCTTATGAACTAATTCCTGCTTTTTCCTAGAGTGAGTAGAGATGTCTATGCTTCGTACTGAATCTGTAAAACATTCCTTAAGTAACAATGAATACAGGGAGTGGCTAGTCCTTTTTATCATATTTTCCCTCTATTTTGTAAAGTGAAAAGCAAACATCTTAATTTGAATTATTGTATGTAAATAAGCTTTAATCTTCTTTAATCCAATTTTCCTCATCCATGAGTCGATACATGGTTCTAAAATTGAATGTGAGCTTTGTCCAGTTTGTGGTGATCCTAACCTAATATAATGATTAATGTTATTAAGCGCATCATCCCAAATTAGAGGGCTACATGATCACGAGTAAACTAGTAGAGATATAAAACATGAAAACTCATTTAACATAGTGTCACACTTCTTAGTCTTAGTATTTGGAAATTTTCTCTATAATCTCTTGAAGTGTAACCCCCTTGTAATTTGGGAGCAATGCTCCTCCTAAATAATATTTTATTTATACTTTCCATACAGGATATTTTTTTGGCTATACTTGATATTATGGGCATATATTATCAGCCATATATTTGATACTTTGAGAATCAGATAGAAGATCACTACATAGTGAGTATAACATGGAATTTTTCACCTAGCTAACATGATTCTAGAATCTAAAATAACAGATTATTCAACTAGCCAGAAAAAAAGTATCGCCAATTATGAATTGCCCTTATCTTTATCATGTTCATTAAGATCAACCCTTTTGTAATTTCCTCCAACAACATGGTTACATCACCATTTCCTTTCACATAAGGTTTGACACACATTTTTTACTTTCATCACTGAAAATGGGTTTCTTGATTAGGCTATCTACCTCTTGCTTAATTGTCGGTCCTATATGAACAAGGAGGTACCTTCTGAACATATCATATTTTAATTTAGTAGATTGAGATAATCACTTTTTCTTAGCTTTCTTTTATCCCTCTTTGTTTCAATTCTCTTTGAAGACTTTGGCATGTCCTAATTTCCCTCACTCATCCATTTCTCTGAGTGTGTTGGTGTTTTATCATATGCCTATGTTTTTCAAATATCTAAATCTGATTCTGCTGAGGCCCTTTTCTCACTCGCGGAAGAATTTTCTATAGTAATTTTTCCAACTCCTGCTGAACTTGAATACAAACAACAAACCATAACACCATTCACTACAACAACAACTACAATGATGAATACCTCCATGATTACAAGGATGCCTTCTTCTCATATAAAGGCGGACTTTCAGGGTGTCAATGAAACATACACCATTGACTTAAATGGTTGTTACTTCTTTTTGTAGGAATGTATCAACATGAAAACCCCATCAGAAGGCCATAAATTCCATGCCTAGATGCTCGTCATAGGAGTATTAACCCAGAGTGTTTTGTTGGTAGCTAATCTTGTCTGCATGTATTCTTATTATGGAAGTATGAATGGCACACGCCAAGTGTTTGGCAAAATTCCCAATCAAAATGTGTTCACATGGAATTTTATTTTCAGAGGTTGTGTCAAGGATGGACACTGCTAGGAAACCCTTAGGCTGTATTACCAAATGCGATGGGGAGGAATAAGTGGAGACACACATTTCCAATTGTCCTTAAGTTTTTCTCTGAGATTGCAGCCCTGTAGTAGGGTAGGAAAATCCATAGTTACATGGAACACCACGACTACAGGATATTTTGAAATTAGAAATTGTGAAGAGGTGGGAAAGCTACTTGATGAAATGGAGTTGGAATGTTGAAACTTGATGTGATAATTTTGAGCGCGATGATATCGAAGTATGAGTAGAATAGTTGAGAAAATAGTGTAGTGAGATATTTTCTAAAATGCAGTTGATTGGAGTGAAATCCAATTCAGTCAATATTTCTAGTTCTCTCACTTCCTATGTAGAATTGGCAGCGCTGCAACAATAAAAAGAAAGGATGATGCATATGAAGTGTTTTTCAAAATACCAAAGAGGGATCTAATATCATGGAATGCAATAATTTCTTGTTACCTGCATTGAATGGATATTGTAATGAGGTGTTGGGACTCTTTTATCAACTTCAAAATGACAGGAATCAATAGATGTAATTAATGTGGTCATTAAGTTATATACCCAATTTGGTCATTCTGTTGAATCCTTGAAACTCTCTAGTTGAATGCAAGTTGTAGGGGTGAATACTAACTTTATTACCATAGAAATTATTTTTCCTTCATGTACTGACTTAGTGGCTTTGCAGTGTGGGTATTGAAAGGATGGGCATGAGGAAGATACCCTAAAATTTTTATGAAATAAAAGAAGTAGGTATTAAGGTAGGCCATATCAGCTTCATTGTTATTTTATATGCCTGCATCCATATAGGACTAGTAGATGAAGGCTAGCATCATTTCGATTAAAATAGTAGAAAGTTTGAGGTGAAGCCTAGAGTCGAGCATCATGCATGCATAGTTTACCTCCTCAGCCACTTGAGACATTTGAATGGAGCATATGTGATATTGTCAAACATCTATGCTACTTCTATGGGATGATGTAGTCAATGTGAGAAAGCTAATGTTAGATAAGAGAGTTAGAAAAAAGGAACCAACATCTCATTTTCACAGATAGTTCTAGCTACTACTAACTTAGGATGTTTTGAAATATATCATGGAAACTATTCGACATTGTTCTTGTGTTTCAATTATAATACATCCTCTTCATTTGAATGGTGCCTCTCTGCAAGGATGGACAGGAGAGATATGGAGGAGTTACAACTTTTCATACTTACTCAACAACCATCAAGGTGGCTAGAAATAGATAATCATGACAAGCTCCAAGTGTTGGACAAGTCTTGGTTGAAGCCTTATGTTGTAAAATATGAATTCATCAGGCAAGTACTGGGCCAAGGTTGTGACTTTGTTGAGGAATTTTGGTGAATTTTGAAATTTTCTCAAGTTTTTCTTGTTGGCTACATGGGGCCTGACCCAGGTTCAGCAGTGAGTTTAGCCAAGAAAATCCTAGTACTATTGGCCCTTTCGGCAACAGTCCGCAAAGCACGGACTGAGGTCTCACCCGAAGTAGTATGGAAGGGTGCTAGAACCAGGTTTCTGCACCCTAGGGATGTCTTGATGAGGGTTCTGGAGGTTCGCGATCCTAATCTGCATACTGCACTGCTCCTCGTAGCTTCCTATTCTTTTCAACCCATGCGCACCTTCTTATTATTCCGATCCAATCCGATCCTTACTATTATATTAGTGCTTAAATTAGTTTTTGTGGACCCAATATTCTTATTACTTTTTCAGCTTTCAGATTAGCACGCGTACTTGAAAATAATATAAATTCATTAAGAATAACCAGAACATAGAAATACAGGTCTACAACCAGATGCACAATATTTTGAACTAATATTATCTTTATTAACACTCAAATTTAGTTACAGACCCGACTCTGCCCTGCACACTAAGCTACAGGGGTCTGCACACTCAGGTGTGGACTCTACTAGCCCTCTGTGCACTTAGCTATAGAGCCTCTACCTACTACTACGACACTTAAACTAACCATGCCTTCACATCTATCTGTTCCTTGTCAAACTAAGACTGACTTTACACTTAGAGCCTCACTGTATTTATACAATCCTATGGTCCATGGACCATGGGTAGGTTGGCACACTCTACATTAAATTACATTATCTGGGGGCGGACAACCCTAGACTCTCACACTCCGCGCCCACATTTCTTGGGGTCTTTAAATTACACTTGACCAAAATTCGGGCTTCAAGCCCCAAAAACATGCTATGGGGGGATCCGCTACCCAACAGGCCCCCAACATAATCATTGTGACCCGTCTCGAGTCACTCTTCTGGTGCAGTGATCTTTGCGTGAAGTCCACACAGTAGGTCATGCGCAGCTTGGGTGTCCGCAACACACTATTCTACCACCTGTTGTACTTGTTTCACGTGTATCTCTGAACTTTCGTGAGTAGGGTCACATTCCTGTCCAACCGTATATAGTTCCTACATCTGTGTCAACTTCACTTCCCTTTAATGGTAGTTGTGACTATGAATGCTTCATCGATCCATGGCTGGATGTGTGCATTAAGCAGGGCTTCCTTTTGGTGTGCAGCATCTAGTCGGTCCTTCAGTGCCCTTACCTATTGTAGTCTAGTGAGTCTTTGAGTAAGGGAAGCCGTCTGCATGGTGCCCCAGACACTGTCATACTCCTGCTACAACTCACGCACCTCTGTCTCTAGGCACTGTAGATTTGGGTCTTCCTGCAGGTGCATAAGTATGGTTAGTGCTTGTTCCAACATTTCGGTGCACCCCTGTGTCGCCTGACCAATTTGTTCCAACCCCATTTGGATAGCATGGGCACATTGCTCTTTGACTTCTGGGGGTGTGGAGGGCTGTGCCTTTAATTGCAGCTCGACAATTTGCAGGTTTAGCTCCAACTAAACCTTTGAGGTTTCCCCCCAAGCCTCATGGACCACGCCATCAATCTATGGACCCATTTTGTTGCTGGTAGCTCTGCCAGCACGACCAACTCTAAAACGCTCATGCATGCATCCTCTACGGCTTGCTCCAAACCGCTAGCCTACCACCAACTCATCCCTTTGGATGCTAAGCTGGTCCATGTTGATTTTCTACTCATGTAGGACCTAGACCGCTTGGCCTTCCCAGGCGCAGAGTTTGGCGATGACCCCATCCTAAAGCTGGTACAATATTTCATGCATCAGGGCAACCAAGTTCAACCTAACGCATATCATGTTGCTCATCGCAGCTCGGTCATCCTTGTTTGTTGTTGCTAATGCACCTTTGGGAAAGATGAAGGTGTTACCCATATGGGTGCGCAATGATTGTTTGGCCTCATCTGTTCCTACTGCGACATGCTGGGCTAGTGTGCCTGTTTTGGGGCACTATACCTGTAAACCTTGTAGCTGCACACTAAGTGCCCCCAACATAGTGCTCTGCTCCATCCACAATCAATGGAGCGCGTCATCCGTGACTTACCGAATCGTTTTTCTAATATCTAATAGATTACCTCATGTGAGCATGATTAGGTCGACAAATGTCTTCGTGGCTTTCCCTTTCTCCCTGGGGACTATTTTCTCTGGGTCATGTAGCCGTTTGAGATGTGTTGATGTTGTACTTGGATCTGTGTGGTCCTCCTCCTTGTCCACTGCCCTGGTCTGCTGCCTCAAGGACATCTCCTGGCCTTCCTCAGCCTCTCTAGTTGGTGCAATTGTAGTCTCTGTCATCTGTTCTACTGCTGCTGCATCGGTTGCCTTTTGCCATGTGGCTACTACTTGTTCCAGGTGCTTCCTCTCAGCTAGTTGCACGAGGCGCAACTTGGTGTCCTTCTTTCATTACTGTGTTGCGATCTTCTCCATTTCCGCCAAGTCCGAGGTGCGCCACTCCAAAGGCCATGACTCCATCACTACGAAGGTTGCATAATCTGTTGCAATGAACAGAAGCTTCACCCATGTTCAGGCTAGATCCTTGCGCAACCGGATATACAGGTTATGCATATCCGCTTTGCAAGCTATTATGAACTGTAGGGGACAAGTGCAACCTGTGGTTGATCCATGTTCAGATGCTCGCCTCAACGAACACCCAGAACACCTTTATCTCACGTATCCTATTTGTGTCTTTTGTAGCCCACTGCAAGGTGTACCTCACGGCTTCGGGCAGGTCACCCTCAGTCGCGAGAAATTGACTTTCCATTGGTAGCTCTGCGGTAACCAACAGGATGGATAAGAGCAACCACACATAGTGGAAGGTCTTACCCTGCTCCTGGGCCTACTTGTAGTTCATAAAAAATTCATCACATAGGAACTGTGCCCAGTTGAACTAGACCCCCTCTGCACATTGCTCTGCCAACATAATCACAGATTTTTGTACTTCATCGACACGACATTTCCTCATTAGCTTGTCGGCCAGTAGCTGGGTGGCTACACGCACCCCTTGGTCTTTAATACTGGCTATTGCATACCCTGACTTTCTCTTTTCTAGTTTATACTTGGCCTTCATAGCTTCTGCGAGGGCCAAGTCGCTGCTTTTCCCTGCTATGGCCGCGGGGTCATTTCCTTTGATCAATAGTCGAGAAATTCATTGAATTAGATCGGGGTGATGGGAACCGGCTACTCCAGCCAGAGAGACCCATCATGCACCAGGTACAACAGCTGCCTAATGACAAAAATGGTGAGAGGTGCGTGGTGGTAGTGGGGTATCCATCACAAATGGAGTAACCTAGCCTTCTCCACATTGCGCAACCATTTCTGCTCTATTAACTTCTCTGTGGCCAAATGTGAGAACTTCTCACTATCCGCGAGGTCCCAATCTTTGAAATTCATATTTGGTACTCATCCCAACGGTGGACCTTCAAACCTTATATTATTGGGGAGGAGCAGGGTCTAGAGCGCTCTCTTTGTGGCCTCCAAGTCCTTTGGTACCTTGGCTTTCCCCTTCCACGGGGGCATATATGGAGGTAACTTCATCGGAGAATTCTTTTGGGAGAGATCCTTCGTCTCATCGTCTTGCACTTCAATTTGGGCAATTAGGGCCTACAAGTCTTCCTCCTCCTCTGTTGTTTCAATGGTGATGACTTTTCTCTTCTCCACCATTGACAATTTGCCAAACCATGGGTTTCTTGGGGATACACAGACTGACCCCATTGTTTACTTATCATTTTGTGGCCGCGGCATACTTGGTGATTTTGGAACTTTTGGCGTAGCTTCCACCACTCCAGGCTCCTCATGGGCCATACGGGGCTCCGTGGTAACTTCAGCGAATCACACTCTTGTTCTAATAGTTGTCATTGTGTCTACACTTGAGGATGGTAAGAGTACGTGGCACTCAATGCTCTGTACTTGCTCAATTCTCAAACAACCAAGTGTTGCCTTGGAGCTAGCCCTGGGGGTTTTATAGTGTCCTTTGAATTTGAATTTGACCCTTCCCCCCACCTCTACACCATTAACGCTTTCTTGGCGGCAGATCGTCCCAAATCCCATTCCTAATTCGTGTCTTAATTGTCCACTGCCCACTTCCTTTTGCCTTAAATTGGACCTCTTGTCATGAACAGTGACACCAACGATCATCTCCTAGCTTATCCATGTAGCAGGGCAGCCCCTTATGTGCAGTCGTGACCCCTGTGACATCCCGGTCCTACATGCAACCTCCGTCCCGTGCATCTCCCATACATACTCTTTTATAGTCTCATGCTCTCTTTCAACTACTTGGAGCGTTGAGATGGTGCTTCCTACGGATAGTCAGGTGGTCGCACCACCGGTGTGAGGCTTTAATTTTCCTACTAGCCAGGGCCGTCGGCACCCTCAATTACCCTTACATCTGTTAGTGCATCACACTCTTCTTTGTATGGTACGCTCCCCTGTTTACTTTGTCTAGTAAGGTGTGGTCACAACCATTGTAGTAGGGTCACAACTTCTTCTAATGCAGTCGTATGGTTGGCTAGACCTTGTCCCATCATGCTTAGTTTTTCGACACAGCGTGCTTGCATGACTTCAGTTTCTAGTTTTCTAATTTCTTCATCCAATGTCATGCTCTTCTTTCTCAGTCATACCCAATCTTCATCGAGTTCGCGAAGTTTCAAGCTCCCTCACTGGATGGCTTCCTATAACTACATAATTCCTTTACCAGGGTCCTTACGTACTATCCCAGCTGTGGGAGTTGTGGTATGGGGATTCTTCTATGCTCTTATGGTTTCATCTCTTCTCATTAGTGTTGGGGTCATTTCCGTGA